>JAHHZJ010001853.1:0-38170 GCA_021437245.1 Aegilops speltoides | reverse complement strand
TTTAGTACCGGTCGTGGCACAAACCGGTACTAAAGGGGGGGCCTTTAGTACCGGTTTGTGCCACCACCCGGTACTAAAGGGGGTCGCTTCCCGCCGCTTGGCCTGGCCAAAACAGACCTTTAGTACCGGTTGGTGGCTCCAACCGGTACTAAAGGTGCCTTCTATATAACTAAACACTTCAAAATTTCGTCAGTTTCTCATCTCCCTCTGCTTCTTCTCCTCTGCACCGTCGCCGCCCCCGTCGCCGCCCCGTCCCCGTCGTCGCCGCCCGTCGCCGTCCGCCGCCGTCGTCGCCCCGTCCCGTCGTCGCGCCCGTCGCTGCCCGTCCCGTCGTGCCGCCGCCCGTCCCGTCTGTCGCCGCCCGTCCCGTCGCCCTTGCCCGTCGCCCTTGCCCCGTCGTCTCCGTCCCGTCGCCTGCTCCCGTCGCCTCTCGCCTTAGCCGGCCGGTGAGCCTTTTACACACACACATACATTGTTAGACATTTTTCTGTTTTTTAGAAATAGTTAGAAATGTTAGAATTGTTAGATTTGTTAGAAATGTTTGAAATTGTAGAAATTTTTCTGTTTTTTAGTTATAGAAATATATAGTTATAAAAAGTTAGAATTGTTAGAAATTTTTCTGTTTTTAGTTATAGAAATAGTTATAAAAATGTTAGTTATATATATAGAAATGTTATAAATTTTTTCTGTTTTTAGTTCTAAAATATTAGAAATGTTATAGAAATGTTAGTTATATATAGCATTGTTAGAAATGTTATAGAAATGTTAGTTTTATATATATATATATATATATATATATATATATATATATATAGAAATGTTAAAAATTTAGTTATCAAAATCCAATCATTAAAAAATGTTACTTTTTGCGGGCATATAGCTAGTATTTGTTCTCGACGATGCCGGCCCGCATCCTCGCCGTCGACCCGTCATGACGACGTCCAGCCGACCCATGTCCGGACTGGCTCACTGGCTGGCACTGGAGGTGCTGCTTGGAGGCGCGCCGCTTGACGAGAACCCGGCCGCGGGTCCATCGTCGACCACGATCTCGTTTGGTGGCGTTAGCGTGGGCGATTTGGTCGCGGAGGGACCCGGCTCCGCGGAGGTGGTACGTCGCCGTGTCGTGGAGGAGGATGAGCACGTCCATCGCTACATGGTTGCGTTAGAGGCGGCAGGTTCTCCAATACGTGGCGATATCTTGGGATCTCACTTCAGCTATGATCTGTGAGGTTCCTTCTCTTTGGGTGTCCACTTGCCTGCCGGAGGAACCGCGAGTGTCCTAGATTCTTCTGTAGTATTCGATCTTTATTAGCTAATAGCCGTGATGTACTATTCAATATTATATATTATTCGAGACGATGTATTCGAGATTATATCTATTATTCGGGCGATGTATTGAGATTATATCTATTATTCGGACGATGTATTGAGATTATATCTATTATTCGACGATGTATTCGAGATTATATCTATTATTCGACGATGTACTCGAGATTATATCTATTATTCTTGACGATGTATTCTAGATTATATCTATTATTCGAGATTTGAATACTAAATTGTTTTATATTTCTTTTGTATTAGTTAAACAAAAGCTATGATGCATAATACCGACAGAGAGGAGAATGCACCATGTTCGATATGATATGCGGGCGATGATAATCAAAATGAAGAAGATTATGACGGCTCCAAATTTCTAAACAACACCGGAGAGGGTGATATGATATTCGATCACGACGAAGTCATGAATGATTATGACGATGACGAAGAACATGATCCTGAAACAACAAACACCGACGAGGTATATATATTTATATAAGCGGCATCCGGTGATCATCACATGTTTTAAATGACTTGAAGATATATTAACGAATCGATCTTTGTTCTTTCAGCCATCCGGATCGAGCAAATCTTCGAAAAAGGATTTAAACGAGGCCCGAACAAAAAGTTGAAGCCGGGCGTAAAGTACAATATCGAGGCATGCAGCCCTCTTGGCAAACCAATAGCGCCTAAGAAGATTGCGAACAAGTTCGTTCGTCGGTCGGGAGTTCTTGTGAAGGACCAACTCGATCAAACTTCAAGAATGGAGGGCGCCAACAAAGCCACGCGTCAGATGTTACTTATGTCGACAAGAATCAAAAAGATCTGCTTTGGGATACTCTCATGGAACATTTCACCCTACCAGATCATTTCACAGAAGCAGATGTGCAGAAAGTCAAAGAGGCTGCTCTTAAGATGATGGCGACTGCATTCAAGAACTACAAGAATGGTGAATGGAACAAATACGTCGGCGGAGGAAGGAAGACTCCAGATTCAAGGAACACTGGAGAACCAACGTGATCATTGGGCGATTTCGTGAAATTCAAGGATTCGGAATTAGCTAAGGAACGGTCGAGAATAAACAAGAAGAATGCGAAAAGAAGGATAAGTTCCATAAGTGGGGCCGGTGGCTATCGGTGGCAATGCCTAAGTGGGATAAGTCGAGAAAGAGATGGAGGATGCAGGTGTCACTCCGGCTACTAAGAGCTGGCCCGTCAGGGTCAGGACTTGGTTCTATGTGCACGGGGGGGAGTTGGACCGGGAGACAGAAAAGTTTCGACGAGGGCAAGTCTGAAGGAGCCGACGATGCGATACTTGTTGCAATAGAAGAGGCACGAACGGGGTGTTCCAGCCCAACAGAGAGAACGAGCGAGCTTACGCGTGCCACAGAAATCCTGAATACCCGGAAGAACACGAGGCAAGGGCGCTATTCCGTGGTATGAGGGTTTTGATGGAACACCGACTACGTAACCCGTGCGAGAAAGAAGATTGCGGAGGAGAAGAAGAGGAAGATGGAGGAGGAGCAGAGGAAGCGGGACAATGAACGCCTTCAAGGCCTAGAAGCAAGTCAAGCGGAATTGGCGGTCAAATTCCAGCGCCAAAGCAGAGCAGATCGACTCACTTACCCATCAAAGGGGTCTCAACAGCTGCAGCAGCTAGCGGATGATCCAACATTGGATAGCACCGCCCATCCATGCCGAGAAGCAGCGTGGGTTCCGTCCCGACGACCCAATGTTGGTAGATACCCGTGGATGACATCACGGAGAACACTAATGCGAGCTACACGACAAAATGAAGAACATATCCATGAAGGTGGCGGACGGCTGTGCTTTCACAAATCCCCCCGAGGCAACCTTCCATGGCAACCCGATTATAGCGGGCTATGCTCGTGTCGTGGTTGATGATGTGCTGGACCCATATTCGGGCTACAGCTTGACATTGCCGGAGGTGACGGCGAGCACTTTCTCGAGAGGCGAAACATCGATCATCCTATGGAAAAGGATTGCATCATCTTTCCAAGGCCACCCACACCGTGTCACCCGAGTCCTCGTCGAAGTCCGCCACCGAGTCAGCAGACTCCGCTCCTCCAAGTCCGCAAAGTGTCGGGACAATCCTCCTCCTCCAAGTCCGCAAAGTGTCAAGACAATCCTCCTCCTCCAAGTCCGCCACAGCGTCGACGCCCTCCTCCTCCAAGTCCGGCACAACCTCAGGCCACTCCTCCTCCTCGTCCAACTCAGTCCCGTCAGCCATGTCCGCCGCCTCGAATCGCAGAGACACCCCGCAGCTCAGTGCGTGGCCGTCGAAGTCGAGGTAGTACAGCTGGAAGTACAGGTGAGGCAAGCGGTATAAATATGGTCCAAGCACAAGCCTCTTCCGCAGAGGTCTTATGACAAGTCCGAGGAGGAAATCACAGCCATATCGAAGGCCGAGGTGGAAGCCCATTTTGCACCGAAACCGCCACCGCCGCCAAGGGAGAAAGTGCCTGAGGAAACGATTGACCACTTCATTCATATGGCTCAACCACCAGGTTCCAAGCCTGTTGACATAGGCTATGAGCGCCACATCAGGAACTTAAATCGAGCACGTCTACAAAGGGAGGCGAGCACGTCTACATCGGGATCGAGCAAACAAGAAGCAGCTGCCAAAAAATGCGGGAAAACCATTCCCACTGGGAGAACAGTAGCGCAATCGATCCCCTCGCTTGTTGTGCCAACAACAGGTGACAGTACGCGCCCCCAATATTATTGTGGGCAAATAGTGCATGTTCCCGAGGTGGGCAATGTGGTAATAACGGAGGAGCATATAATGCAGGCTGAAGTTCACAACATCACTGTTGGACAACTCCTCGAGATCGAGCCCATGCCTTTGCTTAGAGAGGATGAAGTAAAACAGCAATATGTCCGGGGCCAACCTTTGGTCGCGCCAGACAAGGTCAAGAACCTCCCAACGAGAATGTATGAATTGCATCAATGGTACATGAACATGACCAAGATTTCAGATCGAGTGTCCCTCATGGTAAATGTCAAGGAGGACCATTACTACCATGAGAAAGCTGGGTCCGTTGAGTATTTAGAACTGTTTCAGTTATACAATAAGGAAGCACTCGACAAATCTATCGCCGCCTATTGTCTCGTAAGTGATTTCTTTCTATAATTTAAGTCTCAAGCTAGCTGTAGTGATCCTTTTGAGATCAATCATTACCTGTAATTATCCTCACTATATATTCTTTTACTCGTGGTATTATGCAGGATGAAGATATATGAAATGAGAAAAGGTGGACGCTATGGCATTGGGTTCATTGACCCAAACACCGTTAATGAATTCACATGGAAGATAAATGAACATCATGCAAAGGAAGTAGAGGACAGCATGCTAGAGTTCTTGAAGCGCCTCAAATACAATGAAGATATACTACTTCCTTACCACTTTGGGTGAGTCACACTGTCTTGTACTACAAATTCTCTGTTTTTGCCTACTAGCTATAACTACATGTTTTTGCTAACATATGCCCGCTTAATTAAGACATGTAAACGTGTGTGCATATGCAGATTTTACTGGGTCTTGTGTATCATTAAAGTTGACGACGGAATAGTTGAAGTACTCGACTCACTAGTCTAAAAAAAACTGACTTTAACATCTTGTATGGGATAGTCAACAGGTAATTTCAATCATTATTAACTATATATCTCGGCCTATTTAGTTCGTCATTTCATGATATGAACTATTTAATAACCCCTTTATTCATTTTCTTTGTCGGCGGGCAGGGCTTGGGCAAGATTCATCAGCGTCACGCCCGGCCCGTGGAAACAAAAGCTTGAATGGTTACGACCCAAGGTAAGTAATTATAGTACTAGCTAGCTAGCTAGCTAGCTGCCATCTCTTTAATTATCATGCTTGATTAATTTTTATCTGATCAAATTCCATTCTCGTAAAGGCCTCAAGCAAAGCGCAGGTACTGATCTGTGTGCATTCTGCGTTTGCGAGAATATTCGCATGATGGCGTCCGAAAGGAGCAGATCTCAAAGACAGCAATGGGTACGCTTGTCGTAACACTATTCACAATTTTACACCATTATCAATATCTAGCTAGTCACACAACTAATACACATTCATATTGATCTCCTTCTTAACAGTTCAAAGAGGTGCGGAGAAGCTCATAGAAACGGAGCGCCAGAGAAGCACTTCAAGAGGAAATAGCGGGATTTTTGCTCGACCAGGTCATAAATCCGAATGGAGAATTCTATTACCCGCTACGCCCCAATGAAAACCACTTTCAATTGTCATCGTGCTCAAGGCACCAATTAGACTGGCTCAAGGCAACATTCATATGTAGGAGAAATTGTATATATCTGTACATGTGTGTATGTGTGAATTAATTAATATGGTGGTTTAATTTGTGAGACATTGATGTGATATATATATGCATGATTGGTTCTACTAGAAATTATATATATATATATATATATATGTGTAGTATATATATATATATATATATATATATATATATATATATATATATATATGCATAACGTGTACAATGTGTAGTATCGTAAAATACCAGCAAACAAAAAAGAACTAAAATGGAAACACAAAATTAAATGAAAAAGAAATCATAAAACTAAAAACCCTCCAAACCTTATAGTACCGGTTGGTGTTACCCTCCAGGCCCCCGGAGCTGGCTAGTGCCACGTGGTTGCCCTTTAGCACCGGTTCGTGCTGAACCGGTGCTAAAGGGGGGGGGCCTTTAGTGACCACAAATTAGTGCCGGTTATGTAACCGGCACTATAGGTCCATACGAACCGGTGCTAATGCCCTGTTCTGCACTAGTGAATGTCAACCCAAAGTGTAAAGGGATTGTACATCGTGGTGTTTGCACTTGTAGAAAACCCAACCATCATGCTCTTCGGTACTAGAGAGATAGAATCTAACCGTTTCGCCACAGTCAGGGCAAGGGATCAGGGGCACATCAACTGATCGGCCCCTCAGCGCGTACCTAATCGAGCTCGACGATGACATGGTTGATTTGGTGTGAGGCGACTGCGGCAATGACAGACGGTGGTCGTAATCCTTTGGGTAAGAGAAGAACTAGGGACTCCTCCGCTGGGCTAGCAAGCCCTGACAATAGCACCACAGCATCGTGCTACCTTTAAATAGGCTAACTAACAAATCTTCCAACCGACTAAGCCACCCTAAAATCACGGACGGACCATCCATGCGCATTACTTATAAATATATCGTCAGATATCACGGGAGATGTCGGGGATATACCCCGCAGCGTAACCCGGCCGGAAGTATAGCCCAGCCGGACTTGGCGATTCACCGGCGACCCGCACTTACCAGACAGTTTACAAGCAACCTGACTGAACATTATGATTCACTGGTAACCCGGCGGGCGGGACAGACGGATGACAAGTCCCAAGGCCCAGAAGGCCGGCTCATGTTATGGTGGGCCGGTTTAAGAGGAAAGGCGTGAGAAATATTTGTCTTACAAGGAGTTAAGACCTGGACTTGTATCCGGTTTGTATTAGAAGGTAGACTAGTCCTAATCCTAATAGGACTCCACATGTAACCCGCCCCTCTAACTTATATAAGGAGGGACAAGGCTCCCCAAAGAGGGACAAGCAAGAAGAAACAATCTCTATGGCTAGACATAACTAGGAGAGCCGGTTTACGGCGACTCCCTCGCGAGCATAATGAGAGCTAGCCACAAACAACATGTAGGGCTATTACCGGATGATGTTTCCTGGGGCCCGAAGCTGTCTAAATCCTTGTCTTGTGTGTTGATCCGCCTCGCATCTCTCGATTCCGACCAATCCCTTCAAGCTACCGCGTAGATGCGTTGGCCTCACGACTAAGTCCTCACACTAGGACATCTGCCGTGAAAATTCCACGACAGTTGGCGCCCACCGGGCCACAGAGGAGTCACCGGAGTCGAAGGGGTGAGGTCAAGGTCGGACGAGGAGAGGACGGCGACGACCACACTTTGTCTAGTACAACGCGACCACGCCCTTGGGGATCCGCGGCGGCGGCGGCGGCATCCCTGGGGATCCGTGGCGGCGGCATGCGGCATCTCTGGTGATTCGCAACGGCGGTGGCGTGCGGCGTCCCTGGGGATTCGCGGCGGCGGCGGCGACGGTGTGCGGCGGCTGTCGCAGTGGTGCCGGGGAAACCTAGACAAGGGAGGAGTGGTGGTACGAGGGAAAATTGGGTTTCGTTTCATGGGACGGGCCTCTAGTTTTGGTTGGTTTTTTTGAAACCGTGAGGTGGGAGGATGACGAAAAAAACCAGCGAAAATAAACCATGAAGACTATTCACCAAGTCGTCCATTAGGAGTAGAGATATGAGCCATGGAACGAATGCCAAATTTGTGTGGTATTTTTTCTTTGAAAAGAAAAAAACAAAAACCATATTTAAAATTTTCAAAAAAAATTGAAAATAATTTTGCGCAAACTTCTTTTTTTTTTTGCATTACTCAACTCATGGTGTCCATACATTGAGCAACAGCTAGCTCAACAACAACATCTGGACCAGAACCAACCCAAGTCATGGTTTGTCCTTCTAATTTAGCAAATCTAGCTAAGCAGTCGCTAACTTTATTTTGAGAGCGATTTAAATGAGTAATACAAGAACCACGAATCCCCAAAACATACTTGATCACCTTAACTATCCAAGCATAAATAGATTTGTCCAAATCCCTCGATTGGATCAGTTTGACTACAAGAATAGAGTTCATCTCCACAATGATAGGTAAGTCACTCCTCTTAAGTGCAGATGATAGCCCTTCCATGCACGCACGCAGTTCAGTTAATGAAAGAAAGGGTGTTTTTCTTCTCTACTTCTTCAATCTTCATTCGCTCAATTTCCTTTTTTTCACCTTTTTATTAAAAAAAAACTAAAAACATTTATTTAAAAATAATAATTTCCTTAAAATTTTGAAATGTTCAAATTGAAATAGAAAACTATAAACATTGTGTAAAAAATTATCACCCGCTGCTTAGCTTGATTTGCAGGTATGAGGCAGGGAAAGCCATACATTTGGCCGGCCTTCGTTTTTCTTCTCTGCTTCTTCATTCGCTCCATTTTATTTACATTTTTAAAAAATATTCTAAATACACTTATTCCAAAAACACAATAGAGTTTAATAAATAAAAAATGTGGAAAGTGAAATATAAAATTATAAACATCATGTACAAAATTGTACTCTCTATGATCCATATTAATTGTCACTGACTTAGTTTAAACTAATATAGACCTAATGCAGCATGATATAAAAAATGTTTATAGCATTCAAAAATATTTTCATGTGTTTCAAAAAAATATGGACAAATGTTCAAGATGTGTAAAAAATGCTCACGTAATTCAACAAAATAAATACTGCCTTTCAGAAAAATGTACATGACAATTAAAAAATGCTCACACACTCCAAAAATAGGTTTATGCCAATTAATAAAAAATGTTCAAGATGTGTAAATTTTTACACTGTGTATTTAGAAAAATGGACATGTATTGAGAAAGAATAAAATCCATAAAGAAACACATAAGACAGAAAACCAAACAAAAAGATGAAAATTGGCCCAGAAAACACACAAGACGAAAAGGAAAAAAAACTCTGCAGGAACCCGGTCCCAGGAACCCATATTGGGAAAGCCCATCAAGGGTCCGCCTACTTCATACATGAGGCGAGAAGGACATAGTAAAGATGACATGCTTTTCTCAAAAATAAAGGTAAGAATGACATGCCATTAAAAATAAAATTGCCATGCTCTTTTTTTTGACAACTTTACTTCCTCTTTATTCATTCGTGATCAGACTTACATCTTTAAGTAGTAGGGGAAGAAGCTCAGAAGGAGCATTATCTAACCACTCATTACAAAGCGAACTTCTAGCAATCCTAGCTAGTTCATGTGCAACCCCATTCGACTCTCTGGGGCAAAATTCGAAGACAATAGAGCTAAATTCGCAAGCCAGATGATAACAATCATTGACAATGGCCGCGGCATCTCCAACATATTGGCCATCCTTATTCATTATTTCCATGAGTTCCAGATTATCCGAGTTGACAATCAGTCTATTGCACCCAGCTGTGAGCGCCATATTCAACCCAAACTTCAGAGCCATTGCCTCAATAGTTAGTACATCATAACAGGAATCAATGAGCTTGTTTCTAGCTACAACCATATGTCCTCTATCATCTCGGATGACTGCTCCCATCGCCCCCTGAAGCAAATCCCAATCAAAGGCCGCATCAACATTTAACTTAACATATCCACTAGGGGGTTTGCACCAACCTCCCCTCTTTAACGAGGCCTTTCGGTCACATGCAATAGCATAGTTAGCAGCTAAAGCACATACCGCTTGCGCAACTCTCTTCGCATCTTGTATCGGCTCATTGTGCACAAGGTTTCTCCTCTCCCACCAAAGGTACCAGCAGCAAGTGGACATCAAGTCATGGAAGTTTTTCACTCCCAGCACGGCCGCTTCTTGTGCTGGTAAATTAATTAAGCTGAAAAATAATTCCTCCTACACTTCGCAGAGCATTATGCAAGGGGTGAATACCCTGAAACATGGATACATTTGGAGAGTAGGGGATGGTGAAAAAATAAATATTTGGAGGGATGCGTGGATTCCTAACTCACCATCCAGAATGATTATTACCCCAAGAGGTAACCAGTTACTATCAAAGGTGAGTGATTTAATTGATGCAGCTACAGGTCACTGGGATGTGCCACTTGTGGACCAAACCTTCTGGCCGATTGATGTGGAACGGGTCCTTACTTTACCACTACCTACACATGATATGAGTGACTTTGTAGCATGGAGTTTGAATAAACATGGAATTTTTACAGTGAAATCGGCCTACCATGCTCTATGGTACTTTCAGCATGGCCGTAAATTGAAGAGGGCACATGGTTTGGGAGCCACTAGTGCTAACCCAACATGGGAAAAGGTTTGGAAACTGAATTATCTGGCGAAAGTTAAAAAAATTCTTTGGAGAACCTTACACGGAACACTGCCATGCAATGTGGTTCTTGCTAATAGACACATCCCAGTCCGGCCGACATGTCCTGCATGTAAACAAGGAGCAGAAGATGTGTTTCATGTACTATTTTGATGCCATAAGGCTAGAGAGGTTTGGCGGCAGTTGGGGCTAGAGGATATTATACGCCATGCATGTGGGGTAGACCGAGCAGGGGAGGAGATGAAGGAAATATGCCCTAGAGGCAATAATAAAGTTATTATTTATTTCCTCATATCATGATAAATGTTTATTATTCATGCTAGAATTGTATTAACCGGAAACATGATACATGTGTGAATACATAGACAAACATAACGTTACTAGTATGCCTCTACTTGACTAGCTCATTAATCAAAGATGGTTATGTTTCCTAACCATAGGCATGTGTTGTCATTTGATTAATGTGATCACATCATTAGGAGAATGATGTGATTGACATGACCCATTCTGTTAGCCTAGCACTTGATTATTTAGTATATTGCTATTGCTTTCTTCATGACTTATACATGTTCCTGAAACTATGAGATTATGCAACTCCCGTTTACCGGAGGAACACTTTTGGTGCTACCAAACGTCACAATGTAACTGGGTGATTATAAAGGAGTACTACAGGTGTCTCCAAAGGTAGATGTTGGGTTGGCGTATTTCGAGATTAGGTTTTGTCACTCCGATTGTCGGAGAGGTATCTCTGGGCCCTCTCGGTAATGCACATCACTATAAGCCTTGCAAGTAATATAGCTAATGAGTTAGTTATGGAATGATGCATTACGTAACGAGTAAAGAGACTTGCCGGTAACGAGATTGAACTAGGTATTGGATACCGACGATCGAATCTCGGGCAAGTAACATACCGATGACAAAGGGAACAACGTATGTTGTTATGCGATTTGACCGATAAAGATCTTCGTAGAATATATAGGAACCAATATGGGCATCCAGGTTCCGCTATTGGTTATTGACCGAGAATAGTTCTAGGTCATGTCTACATAGTTCTCGAACCCGTAGGGTCCGCATGCTTAATGTTACAATGACAGTTTTATTATGAGTTTATAAGTTTTGATGTACCGAAGTTTGTTCGGAGTCCCGGATGTGATCACGGACATGACGAGGAGTCTTGAAATGGTCGAGACATAAAGATTGATACATTGGACGACTATATTTGGACACCGGAAGTGTTCCGGGTGATTTCGGAGAAAACCGGAGCGCCGGAGGGTTACCGGAAGCCCCCGGGAGAGTTAATGGGCCAAATGGGCCTTAGTGGGAAGAGAGAGGGGCGGCCAGGGTGGGCCGCGCGCCCCCTCTCCCTCTGGTCCGAATTGGACTAGGAGGGCCCCCCTCTTTCCTTCCCCTCTCCCCCTTCCTTCCCCCTCCTAGTAGGAGTAGGAAAGGAGAGTCCTACTCCTACTAGGAGGAGGATTCCTCCTCCTTGGCGAGCCCTCTAAGGGCCGGACGGCCTCCCCCCTTGCTCCTTTATATACGGGGGCAGGGGGCACCCCATAGACACACAAGTTGATCTACGGATCGTTCCTTAGCCGTGTGCGGTGCCCACCTCCACCATATTCCACCTTGGTCATATCGTCGCGGAGTTTAGGCGAAGCCCTGCACCGGTAGAACATCATCATCGTCACCACGCCGTCGTGCTGACGGAACTCATCCCCGCTTTCTTTGGATCGGAGCCCGGGGATCGTCATCGAGCTGAACGTGTGCTGAACTCGGAGGTGCCGTACGTTCGGTACTTGGACCGGTCGGATCGTGAAGACGTACGACTACATCAACCGCGTTGTGCTAATGCTTCCGCTTACGGTCTACGAGGGTACGTGGACAATACTCTCCCCTCTCATTGCTATGTCATCACCATGATCTTGCGTGTGCGCAGGATTTTTTTGAAATTACTACATTTCCCAACAGTGGCATCCGAGCCTAGGTTTTATGTGTTGATGTTATATGCACGAGTAGAACACAAGTGAGTTGTGGGCGATACAAGTCATACTGCTTACCAGCATGTCATACTTTGGTTCAGCGGTATTGTTGGATGAAGCGGCCCGGACCGACATTACGCGTACGCTTACGCGAGACTGGTTTTACCGCCGTGCTTTGCACACAGGTGACTAGCGGGTGTCTGTTTCTCCAACTTTAGTTGAACCGAGTGTGGCTATGCCCGGTCCTTGCGAAGGTTAAAACAACACCAACTTGACGAGCTATCGTTGTGGTTTTTAATGCGTAGGTAAGAACGGTTCTTTCTCAGCCCGTAGCAGCCACGTAAAACTTGCAACAACAAAGTAGAGGACGTCTAACTTGTTTTTGCAGGGCATGTTGTGATGTGATATGGTCAAGACGTGATGAGATATAAGTTGTTGTATGAGATGATCATGTTTTGTTGAAGTTATCGGCAACTGGCAGAAGCTCTATGGTTGTCTCTTTGTTGCATAAGATGCAAGTGCCAAATAATTGCTTTACTTTATCGCTATGCGATAGCAATAGTTGCAAGAGCAATAGTTGGCGAGACAACCATGAGACGACACATTGATATAGATCAAGATGATGAAGATCATGGTGTCGTGCCGGTGACGATAGAGATCATGACAATACTTTGGAGATGGAGATCAAAGGCGCAAGATGATCATGGCCATATCATGTCACATATTTTGATTGCATATGATGTTTATCTGTTATACATCTTATTCTGTTTTTGTATGACGGTATCATTTTAAGATGATCTCTCACTACAAATTATCAAGAAGTGTTCTCCCTGAGTATGCACCGTTGCCAAAGTTCGTCGTGCCCAGACACCACGTGATGATCGGGTGTGATAAGCTCTACGTCCATCTACAACGGGTGCAAGCCAGTTTTGCACACGCAGAATACTCAAGTTAAACTTGATGAGCCTAGCATATGCAGATATGGCCTCGGAACACGGAGACCGAAAGGTCGAGCGTGAATCATATAGTAGATATGATCAACATAGTGATGTTCACCATTGAAAACTACTCCATCTCACATGATGATCGGTTTTGGTTTAGTTGATTTGGATCACGTGATCACTTAGATGACTAGAGAGATGTCTGTCTAAGTGGGAGTTCTTAAGTAATATGATTAATTGAACTAAAATTTATCATGAACTTAGTCCTGGTAGTATTTTGCAAATTATGTTGTAGATCAATAGCTCGCGTTGTTGCTTTCATATGTTTATTTTGATATGTTCCTAGAGAAAACTGTGTTGAAAGATGTTAGTAGCTATGATGCGGATTGGATCCGTGATCTGAGGTTTGTCCTCATTGCTGCACAGAAGAATTATGTCCTTAATGCACCGCTAGGTGACAGACCTATTGCAGGAGCAGATGCAGACGTTATGAACATCTGGCTAGCTCAATATGATGACTACTTGATAGTTTAGTGCACCGTGCTTAACGGCTTAGAATCGGGACTTCAAAGACGTTTTGAACGTCATGGACCATATGAGATGATCCAGGAGTTGAAGTTAATATTTCCAGCAAATACCTGAGTTGAGAGATATGAAGTCTCCAACAAGTTCTAAAGCTAAAAGATGGAGGAGAATCGCTCAACTAGTGAGCATGTGCTCAGATTGTCTGGGTACTTCAATCGCTTGAATCAAGTGGGAGTTAATCTTCCAGATAAGATAGTGATTGACAGAATTCTCTAGTCACCATCACTAAGTTACTAGAACTTCGTGATGAACTATAATATGCAAGGGATGACGAAAGTGATTCCCAAGCTCTTTGTGATGTTGAAATCGACGAAGGTAGAAATCAAGAAAGAGCATCAAGTGTTGATGATTGACAAGACCACTAGTTTCAAGAAAAGGGCAAAGGGAAAGAAAGGGAAACTTCAAGCAGAATGGCAAACAAGTTGTCACTCTCCCGTGAAGAAGCCCAAAGTTGGACCTAAGCCTGAAACTGAGTGCTTCTACTGCAAATGAATTGGTCACTGGAAGTGGAACTACTCCAAATATTTGGTGGATAAGAAGGATGACAAAGTGAACAAGGGTATATTTTGATGTACAGATTATTGATGTGTACCTTACTAGTGTTTATAGTAGCCCCTGAGTATTTGATACTTGTTCGGTTGCTAAAAATTTAGTAACTCGAAACAGGAGTTACAGAATAAATAGAGACTAGTTGAAGGGGAAGTGACGATGAGTGTTGGAAGTAGTTCCAAGATTGATATGATCATCATCACACACTCCCTATACTTTCTGGATTAGTGTTAAACCTAAATAAATGTTATTTAGCTTTTGCGTTGAGCATGAATATGATTTGATCATGTTTATTGCAATACGGTTATTCATTTAAAGACAGAGAATAATTGTTGTTCTGTTTACATGAATAAAACCTTCAATGGTCATACACCCAATGAAAATAGTTTATTGGATCTCGATCGTAGTGATACACATATTCATAATATTGATGCCAAAATATGCAAAGTTAATAATGATAGTGCAACTTATTTGTGGCACTGCTGTTTGGGTCATATCGGTGTAAAGCGCGCGAAGAAACTCCATAAATATGGATTTTCGGAATCACTTGGTTATGAATCATGTGATGCTTGCGAACCGTGCTTTGGGCGAGATGACTAAAAATCCGTTCTTCGGAACAATGGAACGAGCAACAAACTTGTTGGAAATAATACATAATGATGTATGCAGACCAATGAGTATTAAGGCTCGTGGCGGGTATCGTTATTTTCTGACCTTCACAGATGATTTGAGCAGATATGGTTATATCTACTTGATGAAACATAAGTATGAAATAGTTGAAAGGTTCAAAGAATTTCAGAGTGAAGTGGAAAATCATCGTAACAAGAAAATAAAGTTTCTGCGATCTGATCATGGAGATGAATATTTGAGTTACAAGTTTGGTCTTCAATTAAAACAATGTGGAATAGTTTCACAAACTCACGCCACCTAGAGCACCACAATGTAATGGTGTGTCCGAACGTCGTAATCGTACTTTACTAGATATGGTGCGATCTATGATATCTCTTATCAGTTTACCACTATCGTTTTGGGGTTATGCATTAGAGACAGCTGCATTCACGTTTAATAGGGCACCATCTAAATCCGTTGAGATGACACCGTATGAACTATGGTTTAGCAGTAAACCTGAGCTATCGTTTCTTAAAGTTTGGAGTTGCGATGCTTATATGAAAAAGGTTTTCAACTTGATAAGCTCGAACCCAAATCGGAGAAGTGCGTCTTCATAGAATACCCAAAGGAAACTGTTGGGTACACCTTCTATCACAGATCCAAAGGCAAGATATTCGTTGCTTAAAATGGATCCTTTCTAGAGAAGGAGTTTCTCTCGAAAGAAGTTAGTGGGAGAAAAGTAGAACTTGATGAGTAAATTATACCAGCTCCCTTATTGGAAAGTAGTTCATCAGAGAAATCGGTTCCTGTGACACCTACACCAATTAGTGAGGAAGCTAATAATATTGATAATGAAACTTCAGATCAAGTTTCTACTGAACCTCGTAGGTCTACAAGAGTAACATCCGCACCAGAGTGGTACGGTAATCCTATTCTGGAAGTCATGTTACTTGACCATGATGAACCTAAGAACTATGAGGAAGCGATGATGAGCCCAGATTCCGCAAAATGGCTAGAGGCCATGAAATCTGAGATGGGATCCATGTATGAGAACAAAGTATGGACTTTGGTTGACTTGCGTGATGATCGGCAAGCCATTGAGAATAAATGGATCTTTAAGAAGAAGACTGACGCTGATGGTAATGTAACTGTCTATAAAGCTCGACTTGTTGCGAATGGTTTTCGACAAGTTCAAGGGGTTGACTGCAATGAGACTTTCTCACCCGTAGCGATGCTTAAGTCTGTCCGAATCATGTTAGCTATTGCTGCATTTCATGATTATGAAATTTGGCAAATGGATGTCAAAACTGCATTCTTGAATGGATTTCTGGAAGAAGAGTTGTATATGATGCAGCCAGAAGGTTTTGTTGATCCAAAAGGTGCTAACAAAGTGTCCAAGCTCCAGCGATTCATTTATGGACTGGTGCAAGCATCTCGTAGTTGGAATAAACACTTTGATAGTGTAATCAAGGCATATGGTTTTATACAGACTTTTGGAGAAGCCTGTATTTACAAGAAAGTGAGTGGGAGCTCTGTAGCATTTCTGATATTATATGTAGATGACATATTATTAATTGGAAATGATATAGAATTTCTGGATAGCATAAAGGGATACTTGAATAAAAGTTTTTCAGTGAAAGACCTCGGTGAAGCTTCTTACATATTGGGCATCAAGATTTATAGAGATAGATCAAGACGCTTAATAGGACTTTCACAAAGCACATACCTTGATAAAATTTTGAAGAAGTTCAAAATGGATCAGGCAAAGAAAGGGTTCTTGCCCGTGCTTGAAGGTGTGAACTTGAGTCAAACTCAATGCCCGACCACAGCAGAAGATAGAGAGAAAATGAAAGATGTTCCCTACTTCAGCCGTAGGCTCTATCATGTATGCAATGCTGTGTACCAGACCTGGCGTATGCTTAGCAATAAGCTTGGCAGGAAGGTACCAAAGTAATCCAGGAGTGGATCACTGGACAGCGGACAAGAACATCCTGAAATACCTGAAAAGGACTAAGGATATGTTTCTCGTATATGGAGGTGACAAAGAGCTAGTCGTAAATGGTTACGTCGATGCAAGCTTTGACATTGATCCGGACGATTCTAAATCGCAAACCGGATACGTGTTTTTATTAAACGGTGGAGCTGTAAGTTGGTGCAGTTCTAAACAAAGCGTCATGGCGGGATCTACATGTGAAGCGGAGTACATAGCTGCTTCGGAAGCAGCGAATGAAGGAGTCTGGATGAAGGAGTTCATTTCCGATCTAGGTGTCATACCTAGTTCATCGGGACCAATGAAGATCTTCTGTGACAATACTGGTGCAGTTGCATTGGCAAAGGAATCCAGATTACACAAGAGGACCAAGCACATCAAGAGACGCTTCATTTCCATTCGGGACCAAGTCCAAGTGGGAGACATAGAGATTTGCAAGATACATGCGGATCTGAATGTTGCAGACCCATTGAGTAAGCCTCTCTCACGAGCAAAACATGATCAGTACCAAGACTCCATGGGTGTTAGAATCATTACTATGTAATCTAGATTATTGACTCTAGTGCAAGTGGGAGACTGAAGGAAATATGCCCTAGAGGCAATAATAAAGTTATTATTTATTTCCTCATATCATGATAAATGTTTATTATTCATGCTAGAATTGTATTAACCGGAAACATGGTATATGTGTGAATACATAGACAAACATAACATCACTAGTATGCCTCTACTTGACTAGCTCATTAATCAAAGATGGTTATGTTTCCTAACCATAGGAATGTGTTGTCATTTGATTAATGGGATCACACCATTAGGAGAATGATGTGATTGACATGACCCATTCCGTTAGCCTAGCACTTGATCGTTTAGTATATAGCTATTGCTTTCTTCATGACTTATACATGTTCCTGAAACTATGAGATTATGCAACTCCCGTTTACCGGAGGAACACTTTGGGTGCTACCAAATGTCGCAACGTAACTAGGTGATTATAAAGGAGTATTACAGGTGTCTCCAAAGGTAGATGTTGGGTTGGCGTATTTCGAGATTAGGTTTTGTCACTCCGATTGTCGGAGAGGTATCTCTGGGCCCTCTCGGTAATGCACATCACTATAAGCCTTGCAAGCAATGTAGCTAATGAGTTAGTTATAGAATGATGCATTACGTAACGAGTAAAGAGACTTGCCGGTAATGAGATTGAACTAGGTATTGGATACCGACGATCGAATCTCGGGCAAGTAACATACCGATGACAAAGGGAACAACGTATGTTGTTATGCTGTTTGACCGATAAAGATCTTCGTAGAATATGTAGGAACCAATATGGGCATCCAGGTTCCGCTATTGGTTATTGACCGAGAATAGTTCTAGGTCATGTCTACATAGTTCTCGAACCCGTAGGGTCCGCACGCTTAACGTTATGATGACAGTTTTATTATGAGTTTATAAGTTTTGATGTACCGAATTTGTTCGGAGTCACGGATGTGATCACAGACATGACGAGGAGTCTCTAAATGGTCGAGACATAAAGATTGATATATTGGACGACTATATTCGGACACCGGAAGTGTTCCGGGTGATTTCGGAGAAAACCGGAGTGCCAGAGGGTTACCAGAACCCCCCGGGAGAGTTAATGGGCCACATGGGCCTTAGTGGGAAGAAAGAGGGGCGGCGAGGGTGGGCCGCGCGCCCCCTCTCCCTCTGGTCCGAATTGGACTAGGAGGGGGGCGGCGCCCCCCTCTTTCCTTCCCCTCTTCCCCTTCCTTCCCCCTCCTAGTAGGAGTAGGAAAGGAGGAGTCCTACTACTAGGAGGAGGATTCCTCCTCCTTGGCGCGCCCTCTAAGGGCCGGCCGGCCTCCCCCCTTGCTCCTTTATATACGGGGGCATGGGGCACCCCATAGACACACAAGTTGATCTACGGATCGTTCCTTAGCCATGTGCGGTGCCCCCCTCCACCATATTCCACCTCGGTCATATCGTCGCGGAGTTTAGGCGAAGCCCTGCGCCGGTAGAACATCATCATCGTCACCACGCCGTCGTGCTGACGGAACTCATCCCCGAAGCTTTGCTGGATCGGAGCCCAGGGATCGTCATCGAGCTGAACGTGTGCTGAACTCGGAGGTGCCGTACGTTGTGCTAACGCTTCCGCTTACGGTCTATGAGGGTACGTGGACAACACTCTCCCCTCTCGCTGCTATGTCATCACCATGATCTTGCGTGTGCGTAGGATTTTTTTTTGAAATTACTACGTTTCCCAACAGGAGATTCTATCATACTTAAATTGCCATGCTCTTAATAGTAAAGCTGCCATGTTTTGAATAATAAGATCTCCATTTTAATCATAATAAAATTGCCATGTGGAAAAGTAGGGAAAAGAATCCCAAATTCGCCATGAAAATTGATTAAAAATCCCATAGTTTGCCACAATAGCATTACAAAATGACTTAAAATTGCCCTGTTTGAAAGACAAAAAGTTATGAATTATCCATGGGGTCGTGAGATTTTTCTTCTTCGGAAAATTTTGCCATGTGTACAAAATACCTTGGCGTGTGAACATAAAAAAAATTGTGTTTTTTTTTTTAAAATTGGCATGTACCTAAAACGAAAAAAAAGTTGCATATTTTTGCCACATAGTAAAAATTTGGAGTGTTTGGATAGGATTGTGTTGGCCTTTCTTTCGTTTAGCAAACAACCTTTCTTTCTGTTTTGCAAGGGTTTAGGAACTCAGACATGAGTAGCCAACATTGTAACGCCATGTGCGTATTTCTTGTCCATGTGGGGAAGTAGTCTTTGGCCGTTGTTTGAGGAATTGTATTTTGGCTTTTGGAGCGTTTGTTGGGCGGAGCGTGTGTAACAAGGAAAGTCGCCAACTTTTGGCTGAAGGAACCAGGCGTTTTGTTATATCCTTGTCGCCACACCATCTTCATCTCCATCCTTACTTACACTAGTATAATGCCCGTGCGTTGCCACGGGCTCTTGAAATATTTTGTAAGAGATATACATTAGAATATCAAAAGCCATGCTATAGTGCCACCAGATATTTGAGGTCGATCTTAGACAACAAATGTTACCACCAACAACGAGAACTGCATGGCAAAAAGCTAGATAAGAAAAAAAAATATACAAGTACGATAGAATATCAGCTTAAAACAACATAGCGGCCTTGACTAATTCCTAGGAGTCCACTCCGCTGACGAAGACCGCAACATGGTGAATCCTTGCACCCATAAAGTACCATATTTCAGAAATCAGCTCTCCTGACAAGGATACTCCATTTAAACACATGCAACTTGGTACCGACATAGCAGCTATCTTTAGCCTAGGCACATCCTCACAAGTCTCACCAATGAACCCAGTGCTCTATTAAAAATACAAATTAAGACATTCCTATCACCAAACTTGAAGGTGTGTTTTATCATGTAGACATTCCTCAAACACATACCCATATCCTTCTTGAAAGAAACCTGGGTTGGAATAATTGTACATACCTAGGCAGGAGAAAAGGGAAAGCAAACAATGATATGATTGAAACTACCTCGCAAGAGTAACACTAACTGTTACCTTGTTTTTTCTTAGCTCTCCATTACTCCATTCACATAATAACAAAACTCTGTAATTGAACCGATAAAGGAATAGGTTGCCATACAAGCATTACATAAATGTTAGTAATCTAGCTCATGTGGTATTTCCAAAAACAGTAGTTTAGTCACGACCAGTGGGGGACTTTTTGCCTTTTGTATCTGTAGGTTTTTGCCTGGTTTCCACTAAATAGATAAGATATATTTCTCAGATAAGCATGTATGGAACCGGGCAACTTTCTTCTTCTTTATAAAATGGAGAACCCCTTGGCTCTCTCAAGGTAGTACTCGGAAAAAAGTATACTGCTTTGTGTCCGGTTTATTTTTAAATGTAGAGGATTGTGCATGATTTATATCAGCTCGCAGGACCATTTTTCAGTTCTAATTTCCAGAGCTCTAGGTAGTGTGTACTAACTTTGTTTTGGCAAATGCGAGGAGAGCCATGAGAAGCCAAGTGCCACTTGATATAGTAGATCAAACAACCTACGAGGCTAAAAACTTTCTACTTCTTAATCAAGGTCAAAATAGTTCACGGAAACAATCAAAATAATAGTAGTTACCATGTCTTGCAAGAAATATACAATGGATGTTCATGTATATCTATAAGACTATAACTAAATGCAGCACGTATATTATTCCAGCTCCAAACTTGAAAGCAATATATAATTTACGAACATTACTCCACTGCCATAGAACCTGCAATTTCGAATATGATCTTTCAGATCGAGAACCATATTCTGACATGGCACTCATATTTTACTGTATGAATAGTACAATGAAATTTGAATAACACAACAGTAAAAGGTTCACATGTGATATTTATTAGGAATTTGTGCCAGATAACAAACATTTATGGTGCCCCTCATTATGACTAACTTCTTCAACATGAGCATACTCTCATGGATTAAGAGGCCACAAAAACTCCTAAACTGAAAGGTTATCAATGAGTGCCACGAAAGTCAAGCCAACTAACACTCCCTCATACTGTATGCCATGACATAAAACATTAAGAAGAGATGTTTGAAGTAGTACCACTCTCATAGTAAGGGGGGACACTAACTACTTTGAGCCATAAAAGAAAACTGGCGTAGTCAAGTTAGCTCCGAGCAGTCAATACATTGCAGGATAATTTGAAGTTCATATCTGCAACCACATCAACATATGAGATAAAATGGTCAGATACAGAATCATGTACAACTCAAAGTACGTTTACACTAACCATTCTGTAGAAAGAAGATAAATGTCTATGCATGTTCTAGTTTGTATTTAGTGCAATTAAACTTTGTCTAGTAGAAAATGTTAGCAATTATGTCAAGACCACTACGACACTACTGGTCTCTCCATGTAATACATCAATAAACTCTATTCTCTTAACAATCTAGAACTGCAAGAAAAATGTAAAACTTGGTCAATGAAAATAAATACGCGGGTTGATGACCCTTAAACGAATAGTAAACACGAGAAAACGAACACTTATTTAAGGTAGATAAACTTGTCCCATAATGCTTTGCATGGTTTTGATCACCCCTATATAGTCTGTCAAGCATGTATCTAACTGTTTCAAATATATACATAGCGGCGCTCATCTTAACACCAGCTTTAGCTTCACAAAAGTTCTTAGCTCGGTTAATCTGCATAAACCATGAAATCTATAGGAAGTTAAATGTGTTAAGCTGAAAATAATAATACATCAGCACTCTAGAAAGAATGGGAGGTTTGATGTTAATTAATACACTAAAAAATGGAGTGCATTCAAATGGACAAAAAGAAACACATAAGAGACTATTACCTTCTTTGATAGTAGAGAAGCACTATCAATAATCTCAATAAAACTACATAATATTCAGTTCCGAAAGGCCGAAGCGAAGCTTGTAGCCTTTTTTTACTGGGACTATGGCGGCTTACGCCAGCCTGAACCACTTCATAAAACTGAGAACTATACAAAGTCCAATGAGTACACAGGGATTAAGAGAAATAATAGAAGGAAAAAATTAAAATCTCCCAGATAGGTGATACAGTGGAGTACTCCAATCCGTAAGGTGCCATTTATTAATTTCGTGTGAATACCTGTTGGACCATGGTATCAATCATCAGCAATCTTGCTAGCAGTAATGTGCAATTCCTCAAAAACATCCCAGGAGACCTTGGAGTTTTTGCGCTTCCATATATTCCAGAGGACAATGATAACAACATTATAGAGTGAATCTTGTCGAAATAATTTTTCCAAGAGATCTTTGACTGAATCAACGTTGAGTGGATGAAAACTTTGAAGTTCAGACCAAACCAAAGCTAGGGAGGAGCAACTGATTAACATATGAGGAGTAGTCTCAGATTCATTCGAGGAAGGACAATGCCCGGACTGGCTTATGAGCACTATACAATCCCGCCATCCCACTTTACCTATCAAATTGAGTACAATCCTACTATCAGCTACAATCGACACTGTATATCAGGATTCAGGAGCAATCAGCAGTCTACATATATCATTAGCAGCATATGAAGCAATCAGCCACACACCCCAATTATCTCTCGTATGTTCTCACCACAACATGGCCCAGCGCTGCCTCAGTAATATGATATACAAATCAGATCATAGTATACGCTCGTTCAGAAGAGCGGATAAAAATAATTTAACAAATTTCAATGACCTTAATTGAGATCATCTAGGTTCAGAACTATCTGATGTGAAATAAATCAAGATAAATTTCAGTAAGGAATAAAGTAAGCTGGTTGCAGCACACACATTGTTAGTTGTACATATGTACATCAACAATGATAAGCATTAAGTTCCCTATTTAATAGTTCATACTATTCTGATCGGAGATTCAGAGTAGGTGGTGGTGCTGACCATGGGAGGAGGAACAGACGCCCTGAAGAAAAAGGTCAGTATTTTTTAATTATGATTTCGATTTTAGTGGTATTCAGACATTCACTTGATCCAACTACCTCTAATTACTCGAGAACATTCATTCTACTGGACTAAGATACTATAAACACAGAGAAACAATTATATTCAGGCACACTAATAGGGGGGGCCTACTATCTAACAAAGTTCAAAGAGTATAGATCAAGCTTTGCATAATCAGATAGAAAGAGTATAAGTGGTATAACTGTACTTGGTAGCCTACAATAAAATCTTGTGTTAAGTGGAGAAGAGAAACTAAAAGATGAGCTAAAAGACAAAGCCGCAATATAAATAGATTAATTAAGGTTAAGTAAAATCTAATCAGCACCATGATTCGACAACCAAGAAATCAAAGTTTGAGAGTATCACTCCTAAAAATGTTTTCCTCGCCCACATAAAAAAGACAAACATCACAGGGAATGAGGTCGGAACCTGGATAATATAAATGTGTTCAAAAATTAGTGAAGGGTGCATCTGATGCACTACAGGATTTCATAATCTATTAACTCTATGCTCCTTTATGTTGTCAAGATTTTAGACGATGTTCTTCCTAATGTAACAACTGACTTTGTAGAAAAAAACAATAACTCTATAAATTCAATAAATATTAGTCATGTTATTCCTATACTTCTATAGGTAACAAATTTCCAAACCAGCGACTGTTAAATCTGCCAAACCAAACATTGCATAATTTTCCAGGCTGAATAAGGGGTAAGGGAGATATCCCTTTTGCACCTTGTCCACATTGCTGATGACGAAGGCATCCAGGTGGTGCTGATGAGCCTGTTCTTCTCGAGCGACCCTGCAGCCACCTCACCTCAAGCGCCCGCCACCTGCACCTCCTTCTCCACACAAGATGGTGCCCATAGACCCGCCACATCCATATCCCCATATAAGAAAATCACCACCAACATCACACCTCTAGGAGAACTTTGCAGCATTTACAGGCCAATTGTCAGCTCTGGTTGCTGCTCTATTATCCTCCTCCTTGCAATTCTTCATAGACTAAAGAGCAAAAAAACATTCAAAGCAAACTATATCCAGGCAATGAATTATATATATCAAAGATTAATCTTAGCAAGAGTGTACTTATATATATATCACTGATACTGCTTATAAGCAGCTAAAGATGGGCTTTTTTAATTTAAAATATTACCTTCTGTGCGGCCGTTTATAAAATCTGAGAGACGGCAAGTCGTTGGCTTCAGCCCCCGAGCCGCGAGTGCTGGGGTGTTCGGGATAAACTTGAGCACTCTTGTTCCCATTTTTGGGTCCATCTAGGGAGGCGCTCAACACAACGAACAAGGCAACCGGACTTATAATGCTTGAACACTCTCACTTAGCCATAGAATTCTATAATTTTAAATTTGGTGAAGCCCCGGTATTCGAAGACCGAACCGGGCGCTATCAACGCCTTCGCCGGACATTTATCCGAACTTCGCCAAGCGGCGTGAGTCTTTATGACTCGAAGGACCTCTCGAACAGCGACTGGTCTGTCGCCTTATCATGCCGGTCAGTTTTAGCTTTCTCCACTGAGGCGCTCGCCCGGCTCAACCGGGGCGCAATCGCAGTGGTTCTCCCAGTGCCACCTTAGCCGATAGAACGGAACGTAAGGCACCAAAACGTGGGAGCCGGGGAAACCCAACTATTGACCCAAGACATGATTCGGAGCCGATTTCATATAATGCTATAAGTTCGGGATGCCGCACTTATGAAAGTGTTCGGACTTATCACACCATAATGTGGGAAACGTAAGCCCCTGGTGTATTAGACCGTACCAAAATATACGGGTGCAAAATGTCCTGTAATGAACATACATATAAAAAAGTAATATAATTGTAGTCGAAAAGTGCTGCATTATTTATTAAAGGAAGTCCGCTATGAGTGCGGACCGATACAAATAGTGCGGTAAGCAAGGGATTTGGACTTAATTAAACAGGTCCCCCTCCAGGGATGAGCTGCGGACTTGGTGTATATAATCAAATTTAATGCTCGTAATTGAGACCACCTGAGTGTTCGTCGCAACGTTCTTTCTTCCCTGGCTGTTGCATCGTGAGTTCGGCAGGTTCACCGCCGGACAGGGCCTCTGGTTAACGGAGTCCTGTGTATACAAAGAAGGAAAATAATAATAAAAAAAGAAGGGGGTTGCGAGCCCCTGGTGTGGTCGAGCCGCACTCTGGGTCCATTGTGATCATGCCCCTTCCCCTGCGCCCATGGTATCTCCAAAGCATAGTGATGTACGCGGAGGGTTATTCTCGCAATCATGCGAGGGCGGGGGTTAGGGCCGCATTGCTACGCGTGCTCTGATCGTGCCAGGTTGTCTTGGTTGGCATTGCTTCGGGCGCGTTTTGCTGTATCCGGTCGTTTGACGGCCGGACTCGAAAATTGCCTTAAAAGGCTGCTCTGTACTTCTGCCGCGAGAGCCGCTATATGTTCCTCCGTTCGAAAGGAGCGTTCCGTATTTCCGTTGACCGTGATGACTCCACGAGGGCCTGGCATCTTGAGCTTGAGGTATGCATAATGCGGCACCGCGTTGAACTTTGCAAACGCGGTTTGTCCGAGCAGAGCGTGATAGCCGCTGCGAAATGGGACTATGTCGAAGATTAACTCTTCGCTCCGGAAATTATCCGGGGATCGAAGACCACTTCGGTGTGGTGAGCCTGTACAATTGGCTTCCACACCTGGTATGACACCTTTGAAGGTTGTCTTTGTAGGTTTAATCCTTGATGGGTCTATGCCCATCTTGTGCACTGTATCCTGATAAAGCAGGTTTAGGCTACTACCGCCGTCCATCAGGACTCTCGTGAGGTGAAATCCATTGACAATTGGGTCTAAAACCAATGCGGCGAATCCGCCATGGCGTATGCTGGTCGGATGGTCTCTTCGATCGAAAGTGATCGGACAAGAGGACCATGGATTGAACTTCGGGGCGACTGGCTCCATCGCATAGACGTCCCTTAGTGCGCGCTTCCTCTCCCTCTTGGGTATATGGGTTGCGTAAATCATGTTCACCATCCGCACTTGTGGTGGGAAACCCTTCTGTCCTCTATTGTTCGGCGGTCGGGTCTCCTCCTCCTCATCGCTGTTTAGCCCCTTGTCATTGTTTTCGGCAATTAACTTGCCTGCCTGCTTGAACACCCAGCAATCTCTGTTGGTGTGATTTGCTGGCTTTTCGGGGGTGCCATGTATCTGGCATAAGCGGTCGAGTATTCGGTCCAAGTTGAACGGACCCGGAGTGGTTCTTTTGAATGGCTTCTTCCGCTGACTGGGTTTAGAGCCTCGAATCCGCGCTGACCGACGATCCTCCTTCTCGCCGCCGCACGCGGCGCTTGTTTTGTTTCGATGTGACCTGCCGTTGTGGTCCTTAGTATCCAGACTGCCAGAATTTTTGTTGAGGTTGTTGTTGCGAGCTAGCCAGCTATCCTCCCCCGCGCAAAAGCGGGTCATTAATGATGTAAGTGCTGCCATGGATTTCGGCTTTTCCTGTCCCAGGTGCCGGGCTAGCCATTCGTCGCGGATGTTATGTTTGAAGGCTGCGAGGGCCTCTGCATCCAGACAGTCGACGATTTGGTTTTTCTTTGTCAAGAACCGTGTCCAGAATTGTCTGGCTGATTCCTCTGGCTGCTGAATTATGTGGCTTAGGTCATCGGCGTCTGGTGGCCACACATACGTGCCCTGGAAATTGTCAAGGAATGAGGCTTCCAGGTCTTCCCAACACCCAATTGACTCTGCGGGCAAGCTGTTAAGCCAATGCCGAGCTGGTCCTTTAAGCTTGAGTGGGAGGTACTTGATGGCATGGAGATCGTCGCCGCGGGCCATATGGATGTGAAGGAGATAATCTTCGATCCAAACCGCGGGGTCTGTTGTGCCGTCATAGGATTCGATGTTTACGGGTTTAAACCCTTCAGGGATTTGATGATCCATTACTTCGTCAGTGAAGCATAGCGGGTGTGCGGCGCCTCTATATTGAGCAATATCACGACGCAGCTCGAGAGAGCGTTGTCTGCTGTGTTCGGCCCGGCCAGGGTTATTATATCCGGTGCGACGATATTCGTCGCGGGTCATGGGGTGCCCTCGTGATCCATAGATGGATCTGGATTGCCTTGCTTTGTCCTCCAATACGTCTCGCAAGTCTGGCGCGTTCCCTCTTGGCTTCGTACTTTTGGAGTGATGCCGGGGTACGGTCTTTGTGGAGGGTCTGGATGCCTCTCTGTCGCGACCACGGGGTGGTCGGTCGGCCGTATCGTGCGCTGGTGATGAAGGTATGTATGCTTCCTCCTCTAATTGGGGGAGCAACTTGCGTCTGGGGTAGCTTTTGGAGGGGCGTTCGAGTTTAAACTCTTCGGCCTCGAGGACCTCGGTCCATCGATCGGCCAGCAGGTCCTGATCAGCTTGAAGCTGCTGCTGCTTTTTCTTTAGGCTATTTGCCGTGGCGATAAGCCTGTGTTTAAAACGCTCTTGTTCGACGGGATCTCGTGCACGATTTAATTGCTGTCGTTGAGGCTTGCCTCGTCTTCGGAGGGAGGTATATAGTTATAATCCTCGACCTCTTCGTCTGCTGCCCTCTCGTGGGGGCTTGCTTCTGCGTCCTCCTGCGCTGAGTCTTGCTGGAGGGGATTATCTTCGGCACTCTCTGGGGTATTATTATCTCCTGTGCTGGAATCTCCATTCTTGCTGTGGCGGGATTTAGAGAGGCGCCGCTGACGCCGGCGCTTGGGCTGTTTCTTTAAGGAATCTGCCTCCGCTACTTCTTCACCGTCCCCGTCTTTTGGGGTGTCCACCATGTATATGTCGATGATTTAGGTGGTCTTCCAAAGCCACGAGGCACTGGTTCCTGCTCGCCTCCGCATCGCCGTCCATAGCGTTGATGTCTTCGAGTCGCAGCTCTAGCATGTCGGTAAGATCGCCGACGGTGGCTACAAAGTGGGTGGTGGGTGGGCTCAATTTCTTCATCGTCTCAGATCTCAACCATCCTGGCCATAGTCCGGCCAGGACTCTCCCGATAGCGAGAGATGCTTTAGCGAATTTAGGATGTCGCCAAAGGGTGAGTGTTGGAAGATGTCCGCGGCGGTGAATTCCATAACCGGCGCCCAATTCGATTCGATTGGTAGGGGCGTGGGAGGTCTGGAGTCCGGCAAGGAGTCCGGCACCTCGGAATCATGAGTTTCGCGAGGGACAAGGTTAGTGTTCGGCTCCATCGCCGTGGAAGTTGAAGCCCCCAAGGTGGTGTCCATCCACCGGTCCTCGGTCTGGGCGATCGGCTCCGGACTAAGTGCCGAAGCGGATTCGTGTGCGGCCACCAAGGCACTGTTCGGCGGCAGAGCTAGATCATGCCCATCGCAACAGTGCGGCGCGCTTGGCTTTGGCTCGAGCCCGTCGAGGATCAAGTCCCCGCGGATGTCGGCTGTGAAGTTTAGGCTTCCGAATCTGACCTCATGGCCAGGGGCGTAGCTTTCGATCTGCTCCAGATGGCCAAGTGAATTAGCCCGCAGTGCGAAGCCGCCGAATACGAAGATCTGTCCGGGGAGAAAAGTCTCACCCTGGGCAGCGTTGTTGATTGCAGATGCCATCAAGCCTATGGGTGACGACACAGAGGAACTCTCAATGAAAGCACCAATGTCGGTGTCAAAACCGGCAGATCTCGGGTAGGGGGTCCCGAACTGTGCGTCTAGGCGGATGGTAACAGGAGACAAGGGACACGATGTTTTACCCAGGTTCGGGCCCTCTCGATGGAGGTAAAACCCTACGTCCTGCTTGATTAATATTGATGATATGGGTAGTACAAGAGTGGATCTACCATGAGATCAAGGAGGCTAAACCCTAAAGCTAGCCTATGGTATGAATGTTGTAATGTATGTTGTGTCCTACGGACTAAAGCCCTCCGGTTTATATAGACACCAGAGGAGGCTAGGATTACACAGAGTCGGTTACAATGGTAGGAGATCTACATATCCGTATTGCCAAGCTTGCCTTCCACGCCAAGGAAAGTCCCATCCGGACACGGGACGGAGTCTTCAATCTTGTATCTTCGTAGTCTTGGAGTCCGGCGGATGATGATAGTCCGGCTGTCCGGACACCCCCTAGTCCAGGACTCCCTCACTTGTTAAACATTTTTATATACCCATTCAACATTTTAATACCTTTTTCAACATTTTTAATAGCTATATGCATGAGTCTTAAAAGGAGAAATCAATGGCTCACAAATCGACCGAGCCAAATTCATTTTTCAGGTGACTTGCATATAGCTGAACTAAAGTGAGAGTTTGTAGATTTTATTGTGTAATAAGAATTTCTTTATGGCACAATAGTTTTTTGAGTTTCGGGGATTTTTCACTTGATGAATGTTTGTGGCCGCTTCGTTGTGTCTACTATGTCGTATTCGTTTCACAATGTGTACATTTTCTTTGAGGGGTTCACAATTTGTACATTTTTAGGGGTACAATTTGTACATTTTTTTTAGCATGGTACAATTTGTACATAGGAGTATTTGTTTTCACTTCCCGTAGAAGATAGTATGAAAACAAGACAAACATGGCAGACATGAGCTCAGACATGCATTATGCCCCCACAAGGAACGAGGAAGCATCCGATCAACGGTCAATAAGAATCAAAAGCTTTGCTCTGAAGCCAGGTCTGACAAGATTGAAGCAAGGTCCCAAAAGATTGATGCGGCATCCAAGGTGGTGATAGATGCGGCGTTGGACAAGATTGATGCATCATCCAAGGTGGTGATAGATGCGGCGTTGGACAAGATCGACGATGCATCCAAGGTGGTGATAGATGGGCGCTAGAGAAGATTGATGTCGCATCCAAGGTGATGATCAATGCATCATCCATGGTGATGATAGATTCGGCGTTGGAGAAGATCAATGCATCATCCAAGGTGATGATAGATTCAGCATTGGAGAAGATCAATGCATCATCCAAAGTGATGATAGATTCGGCGTTGGAGAAGATCAATGCATCATCCAAGGTAATGATAGATTCGGCATCCAAGGTGATGATAGATTCGGCGTTGGAGAAGATCAATGCATCATCCAAGGTAATGATAGATTTGGCATCCAAGGTGATGATAGATTCGGTGTTGAAGAAGATCAATGCATCATCCAAGGTAATGATAGATTCAGCGTTAGAGAAGATCGGCGTTGAACATTTTTTAAAAACATGAACATTTTTTAAAACACTGACATTTTTTGAAATTGTGAGCAAAATTTAAAACAAGAACATATTTTGAAATTCCTGAAAGACTTTATGAAACACGAACAGTTCTTGAAATTGTGAACAAAATTTGGAAGCAGGAACATTTTATGAAATTTCTAAACATTTTTTGAAATTGAGAGCAAATTTTGAAAACATGAGCATGTTATAAAATTCCGAATAAATATTTGAAATTCTCAAACAAAAGAAACATGACTAAAGAAAAAACGAAAGAATAAAGAAAAGAAAAAAAGAGAAAGAAAAGAAGATGGTGGATAAACCAGATCTGGTGGTCTACTCGGATAGAAGATGGGGTCGTCCACGCGTCCTTTGGTCACGTTTCCTCTTTGGAACTAGTAGCGGTAAATGCTCCAGGGCGTTGGTTCGTCCATAGGTGGAATACTTCTCGGCCACAAGATAGAAAGTCAGGCTGGCTCTGGAGAGGAGCAGCAGCGGCACCGGCGCGCCATCCCCTCGTCCCCAAGATTGTTGTCGGAGTTTACCCCAAAGGCTTGTTTTGTGATTTGTTGTTTGTTTGGGTTGTTTTTTGTAATGTTGGTTCCTTTAATTTATTGAGCTTAGGCTCTTCTGCACAAAAAAACGAAAACTAATATGTTCTCCCTCCGTCTCGAAATGTAAGATGGTTTTTGGTACTATGATTGTGTCGAAAAGCGTCGTCTTATATATGTATTGACCCCTTCTTTAAATTAGATCTGGCAGATGCAGGATGAACTCCTACCACATGATCGCATACGAGCAATTCAAGAGGAATTGGCGGGATTCTTTCTTGACCACGTCATACCTGAACAAGGAGAATACCATGTGAAATTGAAATTGTTGTAAGGGATGTTATATATTGTACATATGTAGCAGCGTCGGATAGATATACGAAAACTTGTTGTTCGACCAAGCACGAAGAAAGAGATGTCACTTCTCTCTATATATGTTCATGGCGATCTTGTGTAATTAATGGTTTCCTTTATTTGCTTACTAGCTAGCGTCGAGTTCTCTCTATATGTGTAGTAGCTAGAGTCGACCAAGCACGGAAAAAAAGAGGTCACTTCTCTCTATTAGCTCGCTAACACAATATGAAACCCCTAAATTAACCCTCCAAAACCCCAAAACCCCCCTTCTAATAAAACAAAACCCCCAGCGACTGCGAGCTGCTGACGCGTGGCCGCCTTTTGGTCCCGGTTGGTGTTACCAACCGGGACTAAAGGTCCTCCCTCCCCCACCCCAGGCAGCGCCACGTGGAGGGCCTTTGGTCCCCGTTCATAAGCAAACCGGGACTAAAGGTTTTGGGTATTAGTCCCGACCCTTTAGACCCGGTTCCAGAACCGGGACAAATGGCCCTCTGGAACCGGAAAAAATGGCCCTTTTTCTACTAGTGAATTCTCATAGGAGATACTTTCAGATAGACATAATCTCCTACTTCAAAAATTAATTCTCTTCTTTGATTATCTGCATAGCTCTTCTGACGAGTTTGTGCCACTCTCAAGTTCTCTCTAATCAACCTGACTTGTTCCTCGGCATTCCTGAGCACATCTGGTCCAAAGACTTAACTTTCACCCATTTGATTCCAGAACAACGGTGTTTTATACTTACATCCATATAATGCTTCAAACGGTGCCATCTTTAGACTATTCTGGTGACTGTTGTTGTAAGAGAACTCCGCATACGGTAAACTTTTATCCCAACTAGTACCATACTGCAATGCACAAGCTCTCAACATATCTTCAAGAATCTGATTGAGCCTTTTTGTCTGTCCATCAGTCTGAGGATGATATGCTGTACTGAAATTCAACTTTGTTCCCAAAGATTTATGCACTTCCTGCCAAAAGATGGATGTGAACTGTGTACCTCTATCAGACACAATCTACTTAGGAAATCCATGCTGACATATTATTCTTTCCATGTATAGATCTGCCAATCTTGCCCCGCTATAAGTAGTCTTGACAGGCAAAAAGTGAGCGACTTTAGTGAGACGTTCCACTATTACCCATATGGAATCATAACCTTGTTAAGTATGTGGTCATCCCACTATAAAGTCCATTCCGACTTCTTCCCATTTCCACTCAGGAATCTTCATTGGTTGCAACAAACTAGCGGGTCTCTGATGCTCAGTCTTTACCCTCTGACAAGTGTCACATATAGCTACATACTCAGCCACATCTCCTTTTAATCCATACCAGCAGTACTTCTCCTTAAGATTTAGATACATCTTAGTACTTCTAGGATGAATAGAATAGGATGACTCATGTGCTTCACGCAAAATTGTATCATGAATGGCTTTCACCTGAGGCACACATATCCTTTTTCCAAACCATAAGGTTCCATTCTCATCTATTCTGAAGCCAGGTGCTTTACCAATCACCACATTCTCAGCTATCTCCTTTAACTTTTCATCTTCTAGCTGACCCTTACGTATTTATTGCTCCAACGTAGGAATCCATTTTATCTCCATAGCACTAGCAACAACACCAAGTTTCAGATGTTGCAACCCCGCATACAACTCTTCTGCCTCTGGTCCCAACTTACAATTGTTGTCATATTTCTTCCTACTGAGAGCATCAGCTACTACATTCGCCTTACCTAGATGATAATGTGCCTCCGGTTCATAATCCTTGATTAACTCTAGCTAGCGACGTTGTCTTAAATTCAGACCTGTCTGAGTGAATATATACTTCAAGCTCTTATGATCGGTGTAGATATCACTCTTGTGACCAATCAGATAGTGTCTCCAGATCTTCAATGCATGTACCACAGCTGCTAACTCCAGATCATGAGTAGGATAATTTAACTCATGCTTCCTCAACTGTCTTGATGCATGCGTTGGTGGTGGTAACCTCATGTCCGCTCGCACCGTGTTCGATGAAACACCAAGGAGGGTCAAAAGCTTCAAACCGCATCGGCGTCGCTCGGAGTAGCAGCGGGTACACGCTGGAGTGCTGGATGTGATGCTTGGCCTGAAGGAAATATTGAAGGAAATATGCCCTAGAGGCAATAATAAAGTTATTATTTATTTCCTTATTTCATGATAAATGTTTATTATTCATGCTAGAATTGTATTAACCGGAAACATAATACATGTGTGAATACATAGACAAACATAGTGTCACTAGTATGCCTCTACTTGACTAGCTTGTTTATCAGAGATGGTTATGTTTCCTAGCCATGGACAAAAGAGTTGTCATTTGATTAACAGGATCACATCATTAGGAGAATGATGTGATTGACTTGACCCATTCCGTTAGCTTAGCACTTGATCGTTTAGTATACTGCTATTGCTTTCTTCATGACTTATACAAAGTTCCTACAACTATGAGATTGTGCAACTCCCATTTACCGGAGGAACACTTTGTGTGCTACCAAATGTCACAACGTAACTGGGTGATTATAAAGGTGCTCTACAGGTGTCTCCGAAGGTACATGTTGAGTTGGCATATTTCGAGATTAGGTTTTGTCACTCCGATTGTCGGAGAGGTATCTCTGGGCCCTCTCGGTAATGCACATCATTATAAGCCTTGCAAGCAATGTAACCAATGAGTTGGTTACGAGATGATGCATTACAGAACGAGTAAAGAGACTTTCCGGTGACGAGATTGAACTAGGTATTGGATACCGACGATCGAATCTCGGGCAAGTAACATACCGATGACAAAGGGAACAAAGTATGTTGTTATGCGGTTTGACCGATAAAGATCTTCGTAGAATATGTAGGAATCAATATGGGCATCCAGGTCCCGCTATTGGTTATTGACCGAGAATAGTTCTAGGTCATGTCTACATAGTTCTCGAACCCGTAGGGTCCGCACGCTTAAGGTTTCGATGACAGTTATATTATGAGTTTATGAATTTTGATGTACCGAAGGAGTTCGGAGTCCCGGATGAGATCAGGGACATGACGAGGAGTCTCAAAATGGTCGAGACATAAAGATCGATATATTGGACGACTATATTCGGAGTTCGGAAAGGTTCCGAGTGATTCGGGTATTTTTCAGAGTACCGGAGAGTTACGGGAATTCGCCGGGGAGAAGTATTGGGCCTTATTGGGCCCTGCGGGAAAGAGAGAGGGACTGCCTAGGGCAGGCTGCGCCCCCCCAAGGCCTAGTCCGAATTGGACTAGGGGGAGGGGCCGCACCCCCTCCTTCCTTCCCTTCTCTCCTCCCCTTCCTTGTCTCCTACTCCTAATACATGGAAGGACTCCTAGTTGGACTAGGAAAGGGGGAATCCTACTCCCGGTGGGAGTAGGACTCCCCATGGCGCCCATAGTAGAGGGCCGCCTCCTCCTCCCTCCCTCCTTTATATACGGGGCAGGGGCACCCCATGGACACACAAGTTGATCTACGGATCGTTCCTTAGCCGTGTGCGGTGCCCCTTCCACCATATTCCACCTCGGTCATATCGTCATGAGTTTAGGCGAAGCCCGCGCGCCGTAGAACATCATCATCGCTACCACGCCGTCAGATCGATGGAACTCATCTCCGACCTCAGCTGGATCGGAGGCCGGAGATCGCCATCGAGCTGAACGTGTGCGAACTCGGAGGTGCCGTGACGCTCGGTGCTTGGATCGGTCGGATCGTGAAGACGTCGACTACATCAACCGAAGTTGTCATAACGCTTCGCTTACGGTCTCACGAGGGTACGTGGACAACACTCTCCCCTCTCGTTGCTATGCATCACCATGATCTTGCGTGTGCGTAGGAATTTTTTGAAATTACTACGTTCCCCAACAGTGGCATTCGAGCCAAGGTTTTTATGGTTTGATGTTATATGCACGAGTAGAACACAAGTGAGTTGTGGACGATATAAGTCATACTGCCTACCACCATGTCATACTTTGGTTCGGCGGTATTGTTGGATGAAGCGGCCCGGACCGACATTACGCGTACGCTTACGCGAGACTGGTTCTACCGCCGTGCTTTGAACACAGGTGGCTGGCGGGTGTCAGTTTCTCCAACTTTAGTTCAACTAAGTATGGCTACGCCCGGTCCTTGCGAAGGTTAAAACGGAGTCTATTTGACAAACTATCGTTGTGGTTTTGATGCGTAGGTAAGAACGGTTCTTGCTCAGCCCGTAGCAGCCACGTAAAACTTGCAACAACAAAGTAGAGGACGTCTAACTTGTTTTTGCAGGGCATGTTGTGATGTGATATGGTCAAGACGTGATGAGATATAAGTTGTTGTATGAGATGATCATGTTTTGTTGAAGTTATCGGTAACTGGCAGAAGCCCTATGGTTGTCTCTTTGTTGCATAAGATGCAAGTGCCAAATAATTGCTTTACTTTATCGCTATGCGATAGCAATAGTTGCAAGAGCAATAGTTGGCGAGACGACCATGTGACGACACATTGATATAGATCAAGATGATGAAGATCATGGTGTCGTGCTAGTGACAATAAAGATCATGACAGTACTTTGGAGATGGAGATCAAAGGCGCAAGATGATCATGGCCATATCATGTCACATATTTTGATTGCATATGATGTTTATCTGTTATACATCTTATTCTTGCTTTGATTGACGGTAGCATTTTAAGATGATCTCTCACTAATTATCAAGAAGTGTTCTCCCTGAGTATGCACCGTTGCCAAAGTTCGTCGTGCCTGCACACCACGTGATGATCGGGTGTGATAAGCTCTACGTCCATCTACAACGGGTGCAAGCCAGTTTTGCACACGCGGAATACTCAGGTTAAACTTGACAAGCCTAGCATATGCAGATATGGCCTCGGAACACGGAGACCGAAAGGTCGAGCGTGAATCATATAGTAGATATGATCAACATAATGATGTTCACCATTGAAAACTACTCCATCTCACGTGATGATCGGTTATGGTTTAGTTGATTTGGATCACGTGATCATTTAGATGACTAGAGAGATGTCTGTCTAAGTGGGAGTTCAAGTAATATGATTAATTGAACTTAAATTTATCATGAACTTAGTCCCGTAGTATTTTGCAAATTATGTTGTAGATCAATAGCTTGCGTTGTTGCTTTCATATGTTTATTTTGATATGTTCCTAGAGAAAATTGTGTTGAAAGATGTTAGTAGCAATGATGCGGATTGGATCCGTGATCCGAGGTTTATCCTCATTGCTTCACGTAAGAATTATGTCCTTAATGCACCGCTAGGTGACAGACCTATTGCAGGAGCAGATGCGACGTTATGAACGCTTAGCTAAGCTCAATATGATGACTACTTGATAGTTTAGTGCACCATGCTTAACGGCTTAGAATCGGGACTTCAAAGACGTTTTTGAACGTCATGGAACATATGAGATGTTCCAGGAGTTGAAGTTAATATTTCCAGCAAATACCCGAGTTGAGAGATATGAAGTCTCCAACAAGTTCTAAAGCTAAAAGATGGAGGAGAATCGCTCAACTAGTGAGCATGTGCTCAGATTGTCTGGGTACTTCAATCGCTTGAATCAAGTGGGAGTTAATCTTCCAGATAAGATAGTGATTGACAGAATTCTCTAGTCACCATCACCAAGTTAGTAGAACTTCGTGATGAACTTTAGTATACAAGGGAAGATGAAAATGATTCCCGAGTTTTTCATGATGATGAAATCGATGAAGGTAGAAATCAAGAAAGAACATCAAATGTTGATGGTTGACAAGATCACTAGTTTCAAGAAAAGGGCAAAGGGAAAGAAAGGGAACTTCAAGTGGAAAGACAAGCAAGTTGTCACTCCCACGAAGAAGCCCAAAGCTGAACCAAAGCCTGAAACTGAGTGCTTACACTGCAAAGGGAATGGTCAGTGAAAGCGGAAATGCCCTAAATATTTGGTGGATAAGAAGGATGGCAAAGTGAACAAGGGTATATTTGATATACATGTTATTGATATGTGCTTTACTAGTGTTTATAGTAGCCCCTGAGTATTTGATACTTGTTCGGTTGCTAAGATTAGTAACTCGAAACAGGAGTTACAGAATAAGCAGAGACTAGTTGAAGGGGAAGTGACGATGAGTGTTGGAAGTAGTTCCAAGATTGATATGATCATCATCGCACACTCCCTAAACTTTCGAGATAAGTGTTAAACCTAAATAAATGTTATTTAGCGTTTGCGTTGAGCATGAATATGATTTGATCATGTTTATTGCAATACGGTTATTCATTTAAAGTCAGAGAAATAATTGTTGTTCTGTTTACATGAATAAAACCTTCAATGGTCATACACCCAATAAAAATAGTTTATTGGATCTCAGTGATACACATATTCATAATATTGATGCCAAAAGATGCAAAGTTAATAATGATAGTGCAACTTATTTGTGGCACTGCCGTTTAGGTCATATTGGTGTAAAGCGCACGAAGAAACTCCATGATTTTGGAATCACTTGATTATGAATCACTTGATGCTTGCGAACCATGCCTCATGGGCAAGATGACTAAGACTCCGTTCTTCGGAACAACGGAGCGAGCAACTGACTTATTGGAAATAATACATACTGATGTATGCGATCCGATGAGTGTTAAGGCTCGCGGCGGGTATCGTTATTTTCTAACCTTCACAGATGATTTGAGCAGATATGGGTATATCTACTTGATGA
>JAHHZJ010001852.1:0-53992 GCA_021437245.1 Aegilops speltoides | reverse complement strand
GGGCACGCAAGCGAATGCGGAGGCGCCATGTTGGGCAAATCGCCCAACGCCCCATGGCTCAAGGGACCTTCGTGGATTCCGCCAAGGTGGCAATCGGGTGGTTCTACATCACCGAGCCGCAAGAAACCCACATGGGCGGCGGCCCCGAAGTTCAGATCTGGTATCCCCACGCAGCTCACCTCCCGGAAAGAGAAGGGCTTGCGGGGGCAATCCGGAGGTGACGGACTCCGAGCCTGCATCAAGAAGATGGTGAGCAATAAGCTCCGCTTGTCGACGTGGTCCAAGTCATGCTCCTCCGGCGGATTCTCCCATGCCAAGAACGGGCATTCAACTTGTGGGAGTTCAATCCGGAACAGCACCAGGCGCTAAGAGGGCTCTTCGATACAACATACGGGCGCCTCGAGGGTGCTGTTCAAGGGCGCCAAGCCCCGCATCCGCGATCAAGACCGTGGATTCAGCTGCAGCCTCCGACCGACGAGGTAAGTGATTCAACCCCATTACGGACACTTGTGGTAATTAGATTGACTCTAGTGAGGTTTCATTCTGCCTCTTCCTTTGACAGAATGGATGGAGAAGGCTGTTGCTCATCAGCCCGGCCCCATGCCGAAGACCCAAAGAACGCCCGCTATCAGGCTATCGGTTCCGCACCGCACGTGGTGTCGGGAAGAAGGCCAAGAAGGTGGCCACGGGACTCAAAAGAGTTCCTATAATCAAAGGCTCGACGACGACGAGGACTCTCCCCAAGACGAGGAGGAGGAGTACTCTCCCCCGAGGAGGAGAGAAGAAGAGGAAGGCTTCCCAATCGGGAGGCCAAGGGTCCAAGAGGGGAGAACTATCCTCGATAGCTTCGCCAACATCAGCGGCGGGATGAGTAGCCTCCAAGGGCCAAAGGCCCCAGAGATCGTAAGTATCCGGATCATTTATATGCCGACTTTTCATGTCACGATATCCTCTAACGCCGCATTCTCGTCCGTAGTCCGCCAAGGATGATCTCCCCGACTCGATGAGCGGTCGCTGGCCTCGCCGGACGAAATTCCGCCCCGACCGCTTACCCCATGCGCCGACGAGACGCCGAGGTGGGATCCCAAGAGGGGACCCATCAAGAGGAGCTCTAGAGGCGCCGCCAGCGCCTCCCGGACTTTGCGCCGACTCTACATCGAACCCGAGTGGTTCCAGAGTCCGCAAGCGCCCCTTCAAAAAAGGGCAGACTGCGGACGCCGGGCGCCTCCGGCCCAACCGAGGTGCCGGATAACCTGCTGGAGGCGCTTAAAGGCGCTCCATCGAGGAAGAACACCGCACTATCATGAGTGCGGTGATCGAGAAGGTCCAGCTTGCCAAGAGCGGGCCGACTAAAGCCTCGCAGCAGCCTTCTAATGTGCTTTGAGGTAAGAAGTTAAAATTATGTAATGTAATACCGATAGACAAGAGCCTCGATGCTTAGTTCAGTGTTCGGAAAGAAAAGCCAACCGAGGATCTAACAAGATAGACGCAGGTTGCCTAAAATATGTCAATATGGGATTGCAAGTTGCGCCGCCGACCTCCGCCGCATTAACTGTGGAGGTCGAGGTGTCAAGAAGGATCTCGAGCGGTCCGAGCAAGAGCTCGCCATGCCAAGAAGCAGCTCGAGGAAAAGAAGGTGAGTAACACCTCTTGAATAAGTACCTTATAGAAAAGGATTTTGCTGCAAATAAAATTAACAAGGATAATATGTGTATTGCAGGGGCCACTAACGAGGTGGCAGCCCTGAAGGATGCCGTGTCCGCGGCCGAACGCAATGCGGCCACGGAACGGGCTCAGCGAGAAAAGCAAGAGGCCCTGGTGGCGGAAGTTCAGCAAGAGCTCCAGGCTCTCTTGGAAAAGCATGAGAGTTTGGAGCGTGACTCCAAGAGTCGAGAGTTCGAGCTTGCCTCGGCTCTCGAAAGTGCCAAGTCCGCCAAGGCCGAGGCCCGTAAGGCCCTTCAGGAAGTTGAGGACATAAAAAAGATAGCGGCGGTAAGGCATTTTTCATGCAAAGCAGTGCATGTTAGTGTGAACTACCCGACACTTACCCGAATTCGAGCTCTCTGTATGCTTGCAGATCTGCCAGAGGCCTCGATGACGCCAGATTCTATCGTGGGCGAGGAGGGAGCTCGACGGAGAAGGTCTTCGTCTCAAGATTATGAGGCCGCCATCCGGTGCTTTCAAGCGACCAAATCAAGCAGCTGGTCGAACTCCACAAGGTAGCCGAGGAGGCCATGAAGGGCCTTATAGTCCGGGCTATGGCTCGACAGGCCATGCCCGGGAGCTACTTTGGCCTGCGGCGGCGGCTGGTGGATGCATGCCCTGTGCTGGATGTAGTCAAGCGCCCGCCGTATTGAAGGCGCTGCCGGGCCCTTGCCCGCATAAAGGTGCAATGGGGCAACCGATGCGAGAAGCTTCACGACCCACCACCGCCGGCAAGGAGCATCGATGCCGGAGCGGTATTATAAAGTTGTCCTCAAGGGAGCCTCGCGATATTGCGTATGAGTGCTCCCAAATGTAATCTTTGAGTGAACTCGCTGTGTATTTATCCTCGGCGCTGAAAACTTCGCTTATATGCGCCATGAGCAACGCTTGTTTAATTTAAAATATTACCTTCAGGCGGCCGCTTAGAAATCTCGAGAGATGGCAAGTCGTTATTTCAAATTTCAAGCCACAAGTGCCGGGTGTTCGTGATAAACTTGAGCACTCTTGTTCCCATTTTTGGGTCCATCTAGGAGGCGCCAACACGCACGTAACAAGGCAACCGGACTTATAATGCTTGAACACTCTCACTTAGCCATAGAATTCTATAATTTTAAATTTCGAAGCCCCGGTATTCGAAGGTCAATCGGGCGCTTATCCACGCCTTTCTTCTGACATTGTCCGAACTTCGCCAAGCGGCGTGAGTCTTTATGACCCAAAAACCTCTAACAGCAAATCAGCTTCGCCTTTATCATGCCACCAGTTTTAGCTTTCCATCGAGGCGTTAACCTGCTCAACCGGGCACAATCGCAGTGGTTCTCCCAAAGGCTACCTTAGCCGACGGAACGGAACGAAGGTACCAAAACATGGGAGCCGCAAACCCAACTATTGACCCAAGACATGATTCGAGCCAATTTATATAATGCTATAAGTTCGGGTGCCGCGACTTGTGAAAGTGTTCGACTTAATCACACCATAATTTGGGGAATGTATACTCGGCGATTCGGCCGCACTCAAAATATACGGGTGCAAGATGTCATATAATGAATATATATAAAAGATAACGCAATTGCAATAAAAAGGTGCTGCATTATTTATGAAAGAAAGTCTGCTAGTAGAGCGGACTCGATACAAATAGTGTGGTAGGCAAGGGATTTGGACTAAATAAATATGTCCCTCCGTGGATGAGCTGCAGACTTGGTGTATATAATCGAATTTAATGCTCGAATTGAGACCACCTGAATGTTCGTCATGGGCTCTTTTTAGTCCCTCGACTGCTGCATCATGAGTTCGCGGTTCGCCAACGGACAGGCTTCGTTAACAGAGTCCCGTGTACATAAAAGAAGAAGGAAAATAAAAAGAAGGGGGCACTCTGTGAGCCCTCGTGTGGTCGAGCCGCACTCTAGGTCCGCAGATCATGCCCTTTCCCGCGCCCATGGTATCTCCAAAGCGTGATGATGTACGCGAGTGTTGTTCTTGCGATCATGCGCGGGCGAGGGTTGGGGCCGATTGCTACGCTGCGGCTCGATCGCGCCAGTGGTCTTGGTTGGCATTGCTCCAGCGCTGCTTGTCAGATCCGCTTAACCGCCGGACTTGAGAATTGCCCGAGAAGGCTGCTCAGATTTCCGCCATGAGAGCCGCAGATGTTCCTCCGCTCGAGGGAGCGCCCGATTCCCATTGACCGTGATGACTCCACGAGGGCCCGCATCTTGAGCTTTAGGTATGCATAATGCGGCACCGCTGAATTTTGCAAACGCGTTCGTCCGAAAGCAGAGCGTGATAGCCGCCATGAACGGGACGATGTCAAGATTAACTCTTCGCCCGAAATTATCCGGGATCCAAGACCACTTCAAGTGTGACTGAGCCTCGACAGCTTGGCTTCACTCCGTATGACACCTTTAAAGGTTGTCTTTGTAGGTTTAGTCCTTGATGGGTCTATGCCCATTTTACGACTATATCCCGATAAAGCAGTGTTCAGTTACTACCACCGGCCCATCGACTCTTGTGAGGTGAAATCCATCGATGATTGGGTCTAAAACCAATGCGTGAATCCACCATGGCGATGTTAGTCGGATGGTCTCTTCGATCGAAAGTGATCGGACAAGAGGACCATGGATTGAACTTTGGGGCGATCGCTCCATTGCATAGACGCCCTCGAAAGCGCCGCTTTCTCTCCTCTTGGGTATGTGGGTCGCAGATATCATATTCATCGTCCGCACTTGTGGGGAAACCCTTCGTCTCTATTGTTCGGCGGCCGGGTCTCTTCCTCGTCGTCGCTTATTTAGCCCCTTGTCATTGTTTTCAGCAATTAACTTGTCGCCTCGCTTGAACACCCAGCAATCTCTATTGGTGTGGTTAGCTGGCTTTTCAGAGGTGCCATGTATCCGCATAAGCGGTCGAGGATTCGGTCCAGATTGGACGGACTCGAGTGGTTCTTTAAATGGCTTCTTCCACGACCGGTTTAGAGCTCGAATCCGCATAGACCGCCAGATCCTCCTTATCATTGCCGCACGCGCGCTTTGTTTTTGATTCGACGTGACCTGCCGTTGTTGTCCTTAGTATCCGGACCGCCAGAATTTTTACGGAGATTGTTGCTATGGGCTAGCCAGCTGTCCTCTCCCGCACAAAAGCGGTCATTAATGATGTGAGGGCTGCCATGGATTTCGCTTTTCCTCGCCCTGTGCCGGGCTAGCCATTCGTCCCGGATGTTATGTTTGAAGGCTGCAAGGGCCTCGTGATCCCGGACAATCGACGATTTGATTTTTCTTCGCCAAGAACCGTGGTCCGTAATTGTCCGCCGATTCGTCCGCTGCTGAATGATGTGGCTTAGGTCATCGGCGCCCGTGGTCGACATATGTGCCTTGAAGTTATCAAGGAATGCGCCTGTGTCTTCCCAACACCCAATTGACTCTCAGGCAAGCTGTTAAGCCAATGCCGAGCTGGTCCTTAAGCTTGAGGGAGATACTTGATGGCATGTAGATCGCCGCCATGGGCCATATGGATGTGGAGAAGATAGTCTTCGATCCACACCGCTGGGTCTCACAGCCATCGTAAGATTCGGCGTTTACGGGTTTAAAACCTTCGGGATCTGATGATCCATTACTTCATCAAGAAGCATAGAGGGTGTGTGAGCCCCAGATGAGCAATATCGCGACGCAGCTCGAGAGAGTGCTGTCACTGTGTTCGCCCGCCGGTTATTATGTCCAGCATGACAAGATTCGCCGTGGGTCGAGGGCGCCCGCTGTGATCCATAGATGGATCTGGTTTGCCTTTGCTTTGTCCTCCAATATGTCTCGCAAGTCCGCGTGTTCCTCTTGGCTTCAGATTTTGGAGCGATGCCGGGTACGGTCTTGGCTGGGGCCCGATGCCTTTTGTCACGCACCACGGGTGGTCGGTCACCCATATCGCGGCGCCGGTGATGGAGGTATGTATGCTTCCTCCTCTAATCGGGGAGTAGCTTATGCCTTGGGTAACTTTTGAGGACGCTCGAAGTTTATACTTTTCGCCGCGAGGACCTCACCCATCGATCGCCAAGAGGTCCCGATCAGCTTGAAGTTGCGCTGCTTTTTCTTTAGGCTGTTTGTCGGGCGATAAGCCCGCGCTTGAAGCGCTCTTGTTCGACGGATCTCGTGTACGCATTTAATTCATCATCGCTGAGGCTTGCTTCGCCTTCGGAGGGAGGCATATAGTTATCATCCTCAACCCTTCGCCTCGCCTCTCGTGGGGCTTGCTTCGCGATCCTCCGCTACCGAGTCTTGCTGAGGATTGTCTTCGCACTCTCGAGTGTTATTGTCTCCTGTGCCGAATCTCCATTCTTGCTGTGGCGGATTTAGAGTGGCGCCACGACGCCGACGCTTGGCTCGCTTTTAAAGAGTCTCGCCGCACGCTTTTTCGCCATCCCTTCTTTTTGGGGTATCCACTATGTATACGCTATATGACGAGGTGGCCTTCCAAAGGCCTCAGAGGCGCTGGTTCTCGCTTCGCTCCGCATCATCGCCCATAGCGCCGATGTCTTCGGAGTCGTAGTCTAGCATGTCGGTTAGATCGCCGACAAGGGCTACAAAGTGGGTGGTGGGTGGCTCAATTTCTTCGCCATCCGCTTCCCAACCATCCTAGCCATAGTCCGCCAGACTCTCCCGATAACGAGAGGTGCTTTAGTGAATTCAGGATATCGCCAAAAGGCGAAGTGCCGAAGATGTCCGCGGCGGTGAATTCCATAACCGCGCCTAATCCGGATCGATTGGTAGAGGCGCTGGAGGTTCGAGTCCGCGCCGGAATCACGAAGTCTCGCAGGGACAAGGTCGTTGTTCGCCCATCGCCAGATGTTAAAGCCCCTGTGGCGGCGCTTCATCCACCGCCTCGATCCGGGCGATCGTCCCGCCATGGTCAAGCAGATCCGCAGCGCCACCAAGGCACTGCTCAGCGCAGAGCTAGATCATGCCCATCGCTACAAGGCGGCGCGATTTCGTCAGGCTCGAGTCCGTCAAGATCAAGTCTCCGCGACATCGGCCGTGAAGTTTAAGCTTGCAACTGACTCGACGACCAGGGCGAAGCTTTCGATCCGCTCCAGATGGCTAAGAGAATCGCCCGCAGGAGAAGCCGCCTAATACGAAGATCTATACGGGAGAAAAGTTCACTCGACAGCGTTGTTGGTTGAAGATGCCATCAAGCTTCTATCGGTGATGACACGAGGAACTCTCAATGAAAGCACCAATGTTGGTGTCAAACCGCGGATCTCGGTAGGGGGTCCCAACTATGCCTAGGCGGATGGTAACAAGAGACGAGGGACACAATGTTTTACCTGTGTTCGCCCTCTCGATGGAGGTAAAACCCCACGCCCCGCTTGATTAATATTGATGATATGGGTAGTACAAGAGTAGATCTACCACGAGATCAAGGAGGCTAAACCCTAGAAGCTAGCCTATGGTATGATTGTTGAGATGTATGTTGTCCCACGGATTAAAGCCCTCCGTTTATATAGACACCGGAGGAGGCTAGGGTTACACAGAGTCGGGTTACAATGGTAGGAGATCTACATATCCAGATTGCAAGCTTGCCTTCCACGCCAAGGAAAGTACCATCCGGACACGAGCCGAGTCTTCAATCTTGTATCTTCGTAGTCTTGGAGTCCGGCGGATATTGATAGTCCGCTATCCGACACCCCTAGTCTAGGACTCCTCGGGTCCGGGAAAATCGTGGTACATGGGGCATCAAGATGGCTTGAACAAGACGCACCCGTGGAGAAACCGTGGAGATCTATTCAATGGTCACGCTGAGCATCGAGGACCTCCACGTAAGCGGAGCGGTGCCAAATCGATGAGCTGTTGAAAACTGGAAGGAGTGCCCCGCTACCGGAAAGACGATGAGAAAGGCGCCGAGCCGGCCAAAGGTATGGAAGACGAGGTCTGTGTTCGGGACTTGGAGTATCGCACAAACTAGGTACACCTCATTGCCTTGATCAAATGCATATCTCGTAAGAATGTCCTTGAGAGCTTGCTCGCAACATCGATGAACATGTCGGATAAGATCAAGGATGGGCCAAGGCAAGAAAAGACTTGCAAGATTTGAAAATCGTGGAAGATCTCGCACATGCCGCCTCAGAAATGTCGACGAGATGTAAATGGAGACAGAGGCACGGGAGAAGAAGGGCAAGAAATTAAAGAAAGAGGATTATTGCCCCCTATTGCTTCACCTTAAGTCAGCCGAGATCAATCAATTCTTTAAGTGCCTTACCGAGTGAAAGTTAGTTCCGCTTATCGTGGCAAGACAAGCGTATATCTAGACACGGACAAGAAAAGGTTCAGCGGATGAAGTCTCATGACCGCTATGTGATGATGACGCAGATACTACCTGCGCTCTTAGAGGGATAATGGACAAGCACGCCTGCGGACACGCTTATTGGTCTCGCAACTTTTTCGACGCCATCTCTCGAAAGTCGATCGCTGTGAAGCAGCTCCAAAGGCTACGTGAAGAGATCACAGATAATCGAATGAGCTTGAGATGTACTTCCCCGCTGCTTCTTCGACGTGATGGTGCATCCGTGTGTCCATATTGTGGATGACATAATAGACTGGGGCCGCCATTCCCGCACAACATGATGCCGCTTGAGAGGATGAATGGGATCATCAAAGGATTCGCTCATAACATGTCCCATCCGGATGGAAGCATCGTCCAGGCTATTTGGCACAAGAGTGCATCTCTTCGTGAGAATTTTCTATATGGCGCAGACCAGCCACCGGTGTTAGTGTTGGTTTGCCTGCTAACAAGCACGATGGGAGGCTCAAGGAGATGGTCACCGCAACGGTCGCAGGGAACTGCACGTGGCATACTCAGATCGACGCAAAGAACTTTGACAGAGCAAACTTGGTAGTGCTACAACACCTAGACGAGGTAGATCCTTTCGTGGCAATCGCACAAAGAAATTATTGCAAAGAAGTATCGTGACTGGGGTATGCAGGATTGACGCCGGTTACTAGAGAGCACAACTCCACTTTCCTGCATTGGTTCAAAGAGCATATTATTGCTAATCCTCGAGGAGGGCTCTAAGGACGGATTGCTCATATACGCTTTAGCACATGGCCCTCGCCCAACCTCAGAACCTATTAGACATATGATATCAACGGATACACGCTTCTACACGGAGGCAAAAGATATGGACACCGATGATCGTAACTCAGGGTGACGATGGAATGCATGACCGGCAGTGACAACGCCACAACCGAACGATTTATGGAAGGGTCGAGGAGATCCGGGAGCTTGACTACTCGACTGCACAACACGACGATGTTCCGCGGTCGATGGGCTAAGAATGTCGAAAGAGAAAGCCGGATGTTCACTACCATGACTATACCCCACGCCAAGAGCGCCACTGCGAACACTATCGCAAAAAACGAGCTATGGGTACACGCTAAGCACGTGACACAATGCTTCTTCATAATCGACCCGCGCAATCCCAGCCGTGTTGTCGGAGGAGAGGCAAAAGGAACATCATTGAATGGATGGAGTCGCCAACGAGGAAGACTATGATCAAGACGACAACCCAATGAGGGAAGATGACGATGATGATGAAGTATACGCCAAAAAAGAATCAATACTACATTACCTAAGAAAATCGTACTCCATGGAAAAGGCAAAGTCACAATGAGGGGCTCAAATATTCTTCGATTTAACAAGAAGGGAAAGAAGCTGACTCAAAACGAAAACGCCAAGACCGAGGAAACGATGTTATGGGTCCAATGATGTGTAATATATATATGTTCCTATTTTGTATACACACTTAGCCATTATTATGCATGGGTCCAATGATGTAATATATATGTTCCTATTTTGCATACATATTTAACCATCAAATGATGCAATATATATCGCCTCCTTCGCTCACCGCCTCGAAATAAAAGTGGATAAAATAAAGGAAAAGAAAAGGAAAACTGGCAAGAAGGATGGCAAGTAGCAGTAAGCTTTACTAAACCACTGCAGCTACAGATCTTAGTAGTAGCTGCTTTCATAAACCGCTGCAGCTACAGATCTTAGTAGTAGCGAAGTTTCATAAACCGCTGCAGCTACAGATCTTAGTAGTATCGCTTTCCTAAATCGCTGCAGTTACAGAATTTAGTAGCAAAGCTTTTGACATAACGCCATCGCTACGCCCACTTAACCCAAAATTCTCACTCGCCTCGCTTCATCCCGCCATTTCTCCCCAAATCCCCACTCTCTCTCCCCTGCTCTGGCCACCTGACCCGCCCCGGATTGCTCGACCGACCACGGCCGGGCGCTTAGCTCCGGGCCTCGTCCTGCCTCGACTCGACCCGGCCGGCGCTTAGTCCCCCACCACGCCGCCTCGACCCACCTCCGACTCAACCTCTGCTGCCACCTCGGCGCCTCGCCGAATCCTCGCCTCCTTCCTCTCCAGCCAGCCGCCTGCCTGCCTCGCCTCAAGACTCTCAGAACCCCCTCTCTGCTAGGGTTCTTCATGTTAATTAATTAGGTTATCTATTTAGTTATGAATTTAGCTAGGTTTCAAAATTAGCTGAATTTATATGCAAATTTGAACTCGACATGTGATATGTGCATATGTCATGGTTTGGAGATGTCATGTTTGGAAAATGATCCGAGTGGCCTATGTTACGCCGAATATTGATTCATTTCCGCTTCGTGATTTCAGCGCCGATATGTCCATTTTTAGCAAAGGTCATGCCGAAATTTCCGTGAATAAAGGCATGATTTGTGCTACATAGTTGGTATATCGAAAGTGCTGGCACATAGATTTCTTTTTTATGTCATTTCTCATTTATTCATTCTTTAGAAATAAATGAGGCCACTTAATCATAGGAAACATGTCGAACAACGAAGAAACCGGGCCTTCACCAAGATGCATTTAGATGGATTATGAGGGTGAACAAGAGTACCTCGACTATTTGATCGCTAAGGTTTGCAGGTCGGCCTCGATGATGGTACCGACGCCGACATCGACATCGACGGGCGCCGGCACCGATGGCGGCGCCGAGACCGTGGGGAAGGTATCAAGGGAAGGTATCGCCCCGGCGCCGATACCGAAAAGAGGAAGCATAAGAAGCAGAGGATACGAAAACCTAGCAAACTAGGGATTGGACGACTTGTGATCACAAAGATGGCACTGGCAAGTTTGAGCCGTTAGAGCCGGAAGAACCTCGCAAGTGCTATGGGAACCAAGTAGGATGCATCCTACGGAATGCGCGAGCATCAACGCATTTATGACTTAAGGAGTAAAGAACATTTGACGCAGCTTGTTCCTAACGGTTGCACAAGAGATTCAAGTTCCCCGACCGATAATAACATAGAACAACCGTGGATGATCCTAAGATGAAAAAGATTAGCAATCACGCCATGGGCATGTTCAGCAATGATTTGGCCTCCGGAAAGGGAGGGTGAAACGAGCTATTGAGGCTGATGAACCCCGCCCAAGATTCTCGAGGAAAATCCGACACTTACGGAAGAGGAGTTCGAAAAGTTCAAGGACACTTGCGCTACCGAGGCAGCCAAGGCTAAGGCTGCGAAATTCAAAAGCCTTCAGAAAGGAACATGGGAAGCATCGCCGAAGCCGTGGGCTACCTCGTAAAAGGCCCATATGGGATAAGGAGGACGCGAACGTGAAGCCGCTGGTCTCCTGCACTTTCGCGAAGTTCACCAACCCCTTGGAGCATGACTTCATCAGGCCCGCTATAAGTGGGACAAGGAGAAAAGGTTTTTACATGGACAAGATCACGAGGAAAATGATTAGACTATCGAGAAGCAACACCGCTTGCAGCCAAATCCCTATTCTCCGATGAGGCCCAAGTGGGACACCCTCTCAACCGGCCTTGAACGAACTTAAGGGACTCCTGCTGGACCAGCGGCCGCAATATGGTCGTGGTGCATGGCGCCGAGACGGCGCCACGGAAGGTGTTTACAACGATGGCCCGGAGGCCAAGAAGCGTAAAAAGAAGTTTAGTCAGCGGACATCGATGCAAAGGTGAAGCTTATGGTCGAGAAAAAGCACCGAGGACGCAAAAAAGCAGCCGAGACAAATATGAGTTGCTACAGAAGCGCAATGCAGCCAGAATCGCCGCAGTAAATGATTTCACTACTAACTTGGTTCCAGCTATCATCAATCGGGCGAAGGAAAATCCGCATAAGACGGTACATGATTTCGATGCCCGCCACCGCGAGCAACTCCATGAACAACAACACCATCGCACCATCACTTGCTCAAGCAACCGGCCTCTTTCGCAGCCGCTCCGCCATAGCAGCCTGGCCCCGCCTCAGCGCGCTTAGGTGGGCCTTCGCCTTTGGCTGAGCTCGATGCCGCCACGGTAATTACATGTCGCACCAACATATATATATATAGATAATATTCCATTTTGTTGCTTTGTTGTTTTACGCCACAAACATATGTGTTTGTAGGCGTAAAGAAACCCCATGCACCATACTCTACTTGATCAAAGGCCGAAGGTGGACGGGAAAGGGGATGATAATGGACCCTCTCAACGACATTCCACAACCAGCCGATCTCACTGGGCACTTCAGGTTAGCTTGACCAGTGTGAAATCGGGCACGAGGATTTGCCTCCTCCAAGACAAAGATGTGGGAGCGGACGACGAGACCCCGCCATGGATTGACGCCGCAAGGGTTGGGTGCTGCTATGGTCAAGAATCTTATTCGCCTTGAGCCGCCGAGAGCACACCAATAACTACCACACATCAACAAGCATGTGCGGAGACCACCACCCCACCCACGCAATTACCAGCCCTCAGAGTGCCGGGTGAGAGCGTGACTACATGATGAAGGGGTGCAATAGTATCGCTGATGTAATTTCTCCCAGAGAATGTAGAATGGATGATGAGACGGAGGTCGACCCTATGGATTACCTCAATACAAACGCAGTATGATCGTGACATAGATATGATGAGTCAACCATATGACTAATCGTGCTATCACTTGCTAATGAGGATATGGATGATATGCCCGGCAGGGTCGCACTCATGGATTGCAAAAGTCTCTTCATGAAATCCTCACAGACACGCTCAAGATGCCGCCAACACAGCTCAACTAGCTGGGCGAGGGTCGATAGTACTTAGCCCGGGAACACTTGGGCAGGGGTTAAGGAAGGGTCCGAAGGTGTGCCCAAGAAAAGGAGAGGAAGAGATCAAGGAAGGTAATCGCCCCAAACAAGCCAGAGCACCCAAAGAGCCAGACGATGCATTCTCAAGAGAGGTACCCGTGAAAGGTGCGGTCATGTTCCATCTCACGGCAAGCCGATGCTACCGCCAAACCACTGGAGGCACTATCGGGATCTCGTGAGACCGCATGACCATGTGCTATCAACTCGAGAAAAGCCTACTAGCCTCAAAGGATCCAAGATATCCGACATACGCGCTCGTGTGCTCGAGGGAAGTGCTACATCGACACACGGCCCATGGAGGTGTTCTTCCCGCGGTTTGACCATATCTTTGAGATGTTTCTAACAAGGCAGCTTGATTTTACTATCGTCCGCTTTTTATGCTACATATGAGCTCCACGAAGAGTGAAGAACTCTCGCAAATCTGTGTGGCGGATCCGCATTACATGCATGAGTCTTTCTTGAGTCTCGCGACTTTTGAGCGTGAAACTGCTAGGGAGTACCTCCAAAACTTCATGGTACGTATTAAGGACCGAGAAATTGTCCTCGTGCCTTATCATCCAAAGTAAGTCAGTTCCGACAACCCTTTCAGACATTTCAATCATTCCTTCTCTCTCATATGGGGAATAATTTGAGGTGTCTTTTCCCGCAGCAACGGGCGCCGCCATCCTTATCATTCTTTACCCGCAAGTCTCCCACGCCGTATTTTGACCCTTCCAGAGACTACGAGAAAAGGACTACACCCACATAATGAATATTCTAGATGATGCTCTCCAAGGCTTCAGCTTTAGAGGTGGCCACGCATATCAAGAAACAAAGGAACAAGAAGATGGGTTTCACAAGATAAAACTAACTTCTCCCGCATCCATGTCCCAAAACCAAGCAAGAAGGATGGATTCTACATCGTCCATCTCATGATTCAGTTCAACACGGATCACCAAAGCTTCAGATTAACAAGAGAAATGATGATCATATCCACAAGTGGCTAGAATCTCATGGAGAAGCTTAATTATAAACTTAGAGATGACTTCTTTCGCATCCAAAGCGACATTGCGACGATCATCATGAAAGAAGTCGCCGATGAGAAGGGGATGTTCCACCACGGCCCTATATCGCGAATCGACGTCCAACTCGTGATAGGCATGCAACGCCTAGACCTCACGCCGCTCAAGAAGCTAGGTTCGCCCTCGGCGATATGGAAGGATGGAACTTAGTGATTTATGATGCCGATGATGATGATATGTGTCGGTTGAACTTGTATACTTTTTGTAGCGATGAAACTTTGTGATGTCCACGGTCCCCGCCGAACTTGGCGTAACGCTACTTTGTTAGTTTACGCACGATGACCCATGCACTTCTAGTTAATTAATTTATGCATCAGATATGTTGCATCTAGTTGCTAACCTTTCTTTTTTGGTGTTGCTCTAGTATATTTTGTTGCATATATATGATTGTACATCCTCTTCATGAACATGCATCTCTATCGTGTACCTAGTTTCTTGATGGCTAGATGGAAATGCTATGTCGTATAGAGGGAAGGTTCCGGGTGTACAACGAGTGGCATGAGTGTCAGCGCAGTGAATGGGTTCACGGGCACCAGCCATAAAGGCTTCAAAAGCGCATAAGAAGTAGAAGCTAGTTACTTGAGGTTCACGCTAGCGAGAGAGGACTCAGAATCGCCACCTCATGTATCGTGATAGTTTCGCCTCACTCATAGTGAAAGCACTTCATGTGATACCTTTGTTTAGATTGATGACGTTGTTGTAGTTGCAAGTATTCGAGACTTGCATGTATTGCTATTTTCTAGATGATGACAAGATATCACTTTGTGTTGATGATGATTATGAAGAGACTATTTGTATGTACATGCTATGATTACATTTGTGGTCTCGCAGCATTTGTATGTGTATCATGATGACATTTCTATGTGCTAAAGATTCTTCTACAAAGCCGGTTCAAATACAAAACAAATATGCCAAAAAACTACTCAAATTAGCAAGAGCGTAGTGTATAAAAGTTAGCAACAAATACCAATAGCAGAGCGCCGTCTAGCCAAAGAGCGCTTAGCGCTACTAGCGGTAGCGAAGCTTCCCTAATCAAGGCTGCTGCTACACTTGTGTAGCAAGAGGTGGGCGCACGCCGCCATCGCTATGAGTTAGTCAGAAGGCCAGATTAGTAGCGCTGGTACTGCCATCGATACATCTAAAACCCGCGCTGCTGCTAGCCTTTTCCCTAGTAGTGAAGTATTGTGACATAATGTGTAGTAACAGCCCATATTGCAATAGATATTGATATAAAAGATGATGCAAAATGGAGGTATCAATGTTCAACGCCTGGCGGGTCATATTGCAGGTTTAAGACGGTTTATAAGCCGCTTGGGAGTGAAGGCTATTCCTCTGTACTAGATGATGAAGAAAACAGATAATTTTGTTTGGAGTGATGGTACTAATGAGGCGTTCAAGCGCTTAAGAAGCAACTCACGAATCGCCGTACTGTGAGTTCCTATTTAGAAGGAACCTTTGCTCTTATGTGTGGCAACAAATAGCAGAGCACAATAACAGCTTGTAGGAAATGAAAGAACCGGGCAAGGAATATCTAGTACAAAGACCGGTTTATTATATCAGTGAGGTTTTGATTGAGTCAAAGCAGGGATACCCGCATTGGCAGAAACTAGTGTATGGGGTGTTCATGGCCAGTCGCAAATTGAAGCAGTATTTTCTTGGTAATCCCATTACTGTGGTCAGTTCTGCTCCTTTAGGTGATATAATTCAAAATAGGGAAGCCACAAGGCGAGTGGCCAAGTGGGCCATTGAGCTGGGACCTCATGGGTTGAAATATACGCGAAGGATAGCTATCAAGTCTCAAGCACTTGTGGATTTCATCAATGACAGGACAGAGTTACAGATGCCTAAGGATAAGCCGGACAACACTTATTGGATAATCCATTTTGATGGGTCTCGGCATCTTGAGGGCTCGGGGGCCAGAGTTATCTTGACTTCCCCATGAGGTGATAAGTTTTGTTATGTTCTACGACTAATGTTCCCTTGCACTAATAATGCAGATGAGTATGAGGCCTTGCTTCATGGCCTACGCACGGCCAAGGAGATGAATTTAGGCCCGGTTAGGTGCTGTGGCAACTCAGATTTGGTGGCTCAGCAAGTTTCAGGTACTTGGGATTCTAAAGACCCGCTCATGGCGGCTTATCGCCAGGTGGTTGATGCCATCGCTTCTCACTTCAAGGGTTATCAGGTGGAGCACATTGATCGCAGAAAGAATGAGGTAGCCGAAGCTTTAAGCCGACTAGGATCTTAGCGTAAGCCGGTGCCCCCCCAGTATTTTCCTTGACATCTTACGTAACCCTTCAGTTAAGCTTCCAAGAGAATATGATCTTGCCATCCCTGACCCGGAGGCACAATTAGTGGTGGCTCTTCACGCCACCCTGATTGGACAGTTCCTTATTTGGCTTATATGACCCGGGGAGAGTTTCCTGAGGATGAAGCTCTGGCTAGGCAAGTAACCCGACATTCGTAGTCCATGACTATTATCAATGGCGAGTTACACCGATGCAGTGTTACAGGCGTGTTCCAGTGCTGTGTTTCTCCTGAAGAGGGCCGTGAAATTCTATGGGAGATCCATGAAGGAGACTGTGGCCATCATGCCGGTTATAAATCCCTTGTGGTAAGAGCATTTCGTCATGGGTGTTATTGGTTAACGGCTCAAGTTGATGCAGAGGATCTGGTCAGTAAATGTGATGGTTGTCAGAAGTTTTCTCGACGGCTCATGTGCCGGCTCAAGAATTGAGGATGATTCCAATCACTTGGCCATTTGTAGTCTAGGGGCTTGACATTGTTGGACCTTTCAAAAGGTCTAAGGATAAGAAGAGCCATCTCTTGGTGGAAGTTGATAAGTTCACTAAGTGGGTTGAAGCGTAACCAACCAAGAAGTGTGATGCAGCCACAATGGTTCAATTCATGAAAAAAAGTAATCATTCGTTTTGCTTATCCTGACAGCATGTCAACTAATAATGGCACTAATATGTCCAAAGGTGCTATGAAAGAGATCTATCAACAAGGACATATTCTTCCCGATGTCTCATCTGTAGCTCATCCCCACTCCAATGGTCAAGCTGAACGAGCTAATCAAGAAATCTTGAGAGGGATCAAACCCCGGGTTATGGTCCCTTTGCAGAGGACGCCTGGTTGTTGGGTTGAGGAGTTGCCCTCTGTGTTGTGGAGTATAAACACCACCCCCAATAGATCGACGGGTTACACATCTTTTTTCATGGTTTACAGGGCTGAGGCGGTTCTGCCAAGTGATATCTGTCATGACTCACCCCGCGTGGCGGCTTATGTTGAAGCTGATAATGAAAAGGCACGTCAGGATGCTCTTGACTTGTTGGATGAGGAGCGTGAGGTTGCGGCGGTTCGTTCGACAATATACCAGCTAGATCTGCATCGTTATCATAACCACCGGGTTAAACCTCAAACCTTTCAAGAAGTCGACTTGGTGCTCCGGCTAATGCATGACCAAACAAATATGCACAAATTATCCCCGCCTTGGGAAGGGCCTTTTGTGGTCAGCAAGAATCTGAACAATGGGTCATACTACCTCATTGATATTCGAGAAAACAAGGACTCACACACATCGGAGGAGGAGACCCACCGGGCATGGAACATTGCTCATCTGTGACCATATTACACATGAGCCACCGGCTCTTGTGTTGTACATACCTTCATCAATGTATACATGTTGATCAGTATAATAAAGCCAGTATCCCTGAAATTTTGGGGACTTTGTCGCTTAATTTGAAAATTGAGTCTTTATTGTCTATTTAGAAAGGTCATTTGGGGGCTTCCTGTTGAATGAACATAGCTGATACGTCTCCAACGTATCTATAATTTTTTATTGTTCCATGCTATTATATTACCCCTTATGGATGTTTATGGGCTTTACTTTACACTTTTATATCATTTTTGGGACTAACCTACTAACCGGAGGCCCAGCCCGAATTGCTATTTTTTTTTTCCAATTTCAGTGTTTCGAAGAAAAGGAATATCAAACGGAGTCCAAATGGAACGAAACCTTCGGTAGCAATCTTTTTGAAACAAACGTGATCCACTGGACTTGGAGTGGATGTCAAGTAAGAGAGGAGGCGGACACGAGGGTGTCTTGCGTGTTTCTGCTGTGGGCTACTACTAATTATGTCCCCTCCCTTTTCCTTTCTTGACCTTTTTCCTCTTCACACAAAGTACTTAATACAGTGCGGATGCCCGGATCACTCCGGCCGCACTACGTGTGTAAGCAATACCTGGGGGCTTCCTATACAGAAGCTAAATATAGTTACTTTAATGGCTTTTTGCCCATCACATATGCATTCTTTTTTCCATATGTTCCTTTTATTCACCATTATATGCATCGATATGACTTAAGATGTGGCCATACTGGGTTGCCTGGCTCTTGTGTTTATGCCCTATGTTCCCGTTAATTCGGCTAGGGCATAAGGGGAGCACCTCTGCGATTGTTACTGCCGGTTCAACCGGATGTGTACCTCAGACTGGGTGAAGCCGAAAGCTAGCATTTTAAGGGAATATTTGGTCGGTGAACAAAAGATGTTTTTGTTATTACAACATAAATCCCCAAAAGTTTTGTATCATGCGTCCTTGTTCGCAGTACGGACACGTGCATCGTCGCATGAGTACCCAGGGAAAGGAACCCCTAACGGAACTATTCTCCCTGGAAGATGTTTCTTACTATCCATGTAATGTAACATAACTAGTTGGGTACTTGTCTGTTCAAGCACTTATGACCCCTACGCCTGGTTTCCACGCATACCCCGGTTCTCAGATAATCGAGCGGTATTCGGATACACCTGACCGTCGGATCCGGGGTCAAGCAAAACGGTCCGCCATGACAAATGATTTAATCCGCTAGGGACTACTTATGTCCATTGAATTACATAGTCACTTGACTGACTATATTCCTCCTCTATACCATCCAACAAAGCTATCAAGCTTACAATCCTGCTATGTAATACTTTATGGATAACGCTACCTAGTCATACACCGACTCACTGAATTTCTTGCCGATCCGCCCCACGATCCGACTTCGACCATATGGTTTGGGTCCAGCTTGGTGTAGCGCCCTTCACCATAGCCTAGGCTTCTTTGCACCTTGTCGGCAGGCTGACATCTTCCACAATCGGAAGCGCCGCCGTGCTCCTTGAAGCATATCCACAAGATCCGCCATGCCCTTCAGCAGGAAGCTTGATGGCCACAAGGCCTGAGCAAGGCCCTGCATCACATGCCGAGCCCACTCGTGCAGTTGTGAGAGTTCTTGCAGTAAATCTCCTGCAGACGCGGGCATCTCCTCCTCAGGGCAGCCCGCCAACATACCTACAAATAAAAATTCTTTCAATATGCTTCCTCACCGAGCTGTACTATAGTTCGTCTAGGCACTTACCATAAAATGCCGCAACGAAGCCTTTTGTTCTCCTTTACGGAGTCCGCCAGCTGAGCGCGAACATCTTTTAATTTGACGTCCAGCCGGACATTGGCATCTCAAAGATTGTTTTTCTCTTGCCTAACTTGCATAAGAATATGCTTGCCAGCTTTCAGCTGCCTTTGGAGATGCGACTCGTTATCTCCTACAAACTCCGGATTCACCCCGGGATTGTCTGCAGAATTTTCTGTTAGACTTATCATACAAGCCACTTACTAACTGGTACATCTTCGTACAATAGAGACAAATGTTACCAGATGAGGTCTTCTGGGATTCCTCTAACTTGGCAACCATGGCCATCAGCTGGGTCTTGCACTCCTCCAGCTCCCGAGACAATTTCTCATTCTTATCTACAAGAACCGGTGCATAAATTGATCCTTAAAACAGTTGTTCCAACCGTTTCAAGTCTCAGGGGCTACTACTACACATGCTTATCAAATTTTCTTACCCATATATCTTCGGATATCGGTCCGTCGCCGGCAAACCCGCCTTTGAGCAGCTGGGATGTATGCGCTCCCAAATTGAAAGCAATTAATGCCTCTTCGAAAAGATATTGTTATGGCACGGCCCGACGGGCGCCGGTGATTCGTGGGCGCCTCTACTCGAATTAGTGGCAGAGAGCATATCCGCCCTCCGTCGGAGGACAATGCGCATCGCCCTGTGTCCGCCTCTCGGCCGGTTCTCGAATCCGCTATTGAGGCGTGATTGAAGGATCCCCTGATATAGTCCGGCTACTCCTCTTCCCGCCAGACACGGCGGGCGCCATTACATTTCAAATACAATAATCACATAACAGGTTTTACCTACTCAGAGCGGCGCTTCGCCCTAACCGCCTTCCTCTTAAGCTCCGCCTGATCCGGATGCCATTGCCGACGGGTCCCTAGGGGCTCGGCCCCGCGCTCTGACCATCGTCTCTGCAAAAACACGACACTTTAGGTGTAAGGCATGACATCGTAAGGTAGTCCTCTTTGGAGGATAGGGTTTTCGCTTGGCTTACACGCGCGAGGTAGCAGTCCGATAGTTCTGCATAATAGCCATCGAGGCACCATCGCAGCTCGCGTGATAAAATATCCTGTTGACGAGCTCCACAGTAATATCCGGATCTTCTTCGAGTCATGGATCGAGGGCCCTTCCGGGTCCTTCGCTGCGGGAAGGGCCGGAGATTCCTTCTACGACCTCCCCGCCTCGCCGAAATATCAAGGTAAATAATCTCAGCAAGAACGCAATAATAAGTGAAGGGAAAGAATGACGACTTACCCAGCTTGGGGGGTTGTACATGGAAAATCCATCCCGCGGTTTAATATGAAGGAATTCTTCCTCCTCTCCTTTGTATAAATAAGACAATATCCTAGCCAGAGCCGTGGCAGAGTCTGGACCTTACGCCACAAAGGTGGACGCTATCTTCCCGCTAGTGCCACATGGGATTCCCCCGATATTGAAGCGGCTGCACTCCCTGCATTATGCATATTTCCATGACCTCGACTATCGTTAGCCCGGATTTGGCCAGTAACTTTATCCTGCTCATCAGAAAGTGTATTTCTCTGGTATCCTCCTCTTGGGGGCCCCGAGGGCGCTAGCTTTGACATGCCTTTGGTGGAGCGTTATTGAACTTAGGGAGACCTGTCCGGACTGGATCCGGAAGGGGAACGTCATTGAGGGAGTCCTGGACTAGGGGGTGTCTGGACAGCCGGACTATCATCGTCCGCTGGACTCCAAGACTACGAAGATACAAGATTGAAGACTCCGTCCCGTGTCCGGATGGGACTTTCTTGGCGTGAAGGCAAGCTTGGCGACACGGATATGTAGATCTCCTACCATTGTAACCGACTGTAATCTCCTAGCCTCCTCCTGTCTATATAAACCGGAGGGCTTTAGTCCGTAGGACAACATACATTACAACAATCATACCATAGGCTAGCTTTAGGTTTAGCCTCCTTGATCTCGTGGTAGATCCACTCTTGTACTACCCATATCATCAATATTAATCAAGCAGACGTAGGGTTTTACCTCCATCGAGAGGGCCCAACTCGGTAAAACATCGTGTCCTCGCCTCCTATTACCATCCGCCTAGACGCACAGCTCGGGACCCCTACCCGAGATCCGCCGGTTTTGACACCGACATTGGTGCTTTCATTGAGAGTTCCTCTGTGTCGTCACCGATAGACCCGATGGCATCTTCAACCAACGACGCTGTCCAGTGGTGAGACTTTTCTCCCTGACAGATCTTCAGATTCGGCGGCTTCAAGACTACGGGCTAATTCGCTGGCCAGCCTCGAGCAGATCGAAGCTACGCCTGGTCGCCAGTCGATTCGGAAGCCTAAACTTCACGGCCATTGTCCACGGAGACTTGATCTTCGACGGACCCGAGCCACAGCCAAGCTGCCACCAAGACTGCTATGATGGGCATGATCTAGCTCGCCACGAACAAGGCCTTGGTGGTCAAGACACTAATCCGCCTCCGCCATTAGTCCGGAGCCGATTGCCCGGATAGAGGATCGGTTGATAGACACCGCCTCGGGGGCTTCAACTTCCATGGCGATGGAGCCGAACACTGATCTTGTCCCTCGCAAAACTCGTGATTCCGAGGTGCTGGACTCCTTGCCGGACTACGAACCTCCCACGCCCCTACCAACCGATTCGGATTGGGCGCTGGTTATTGAATTCACCGCCGCGGACATCTTCCAATACTCGCCTTTTGGTGACATTCTAAATTCACTAAAGCATCTCTCGTTATCGGGAGAGCCCCGGCCGGACTATGGCCAGGATGGTTGGGATATGGACGACAAAGAAATTCAGAGCCCACCCACCACCCACTTTGTAGCCACTGTCGACGATCTAACCGACATGCTAGACTACGATTCAAGACATCGACGCTTATGGACGATTTATGCCAAGATTTATCAGAACCAAGGCTTCATGTGGCACCGGAAGACCACCTCGCCATATGACATATACATGGTGGATACCCCAAAAGACGGGACGGCGAAGAAACAATGGAGGCAGATTCTTTAAAGAACAGCCCAAGCGCCGCATCAACGGGCGCCACTCTAAATCCCGCCACAAAGAAGAATGGAGATTCCGCACAGAGATAATAATACCCCGTAGTGCCAAGACAACCCTCCAAAGCAGACTCCAAAGCAGAGGACGCAGAGGCAAGCCCTCACGAGAGGGCGGCGCGACGAAGAGGTTGAGGATTACAACTATATGCCTCCTCCAAAGACGAGGCAAGCCTCAATGATGACGAATTCGCGTGCCCGAGGATCCCGGCTTAACAAGAGCGTTTTAAACGCAGCTTATCGCCACGACAAAACAGCCTAAAGAAAAGCAGCAGCAGCTTCAAGCTGATCAGACTGCTGGCCGATCGATGGACCGAGGTCCTTGCGGTCAAGAGTATAAACTCGAACGCCTCCAAAAGCTATCCAAGACGCAAGCTACTCCCCGATTAGAGGAGGAAGCATACATACCTCCATCACTGCAGCACGATACGGCCGACCGACCACCCCGCTGGTCGTGACAGAGAGGCATCCAGTTCCCCAACCAAGACCGCACTCTCAAGCATCGCTTCCAAAAGTACGGCCAAGAGGGAACGCTACGGACTTATAGATATATTGGAGGACAAAGCAAGGCAATCCAGATCCATCTACGGATCACGTGGGCGGCCCACGACCCATGACGAATACCGTCGTACCGGATATAATAACCCCGGCCGGGCCGAATACGGCAGGCAGCGCTCTCTCGAGCTGCGTCGTGACATTGCTCAATACAAAGGCGCCACACACCCGCTATGCTTCACTGACGAAGTAATGGATCATCAAATCCCTGAAGGGTTTAAACCCGTAAACATTGAATCCTACAATGGCACAACAGACCCCGCGGTTTGGGTCGAGGTTTATCTTCTCCACATTCATATGGCCCGCGGCGACGATCTCCACGCCATCAAGTACCTCCCACTCAAGCTTAAAGGACCAGCTCGACATTGGCTTAACAGCTTGCCCGCAGAGTCAATTGGGTGTTGGGAAGACCTGGAAGCCGCATTCCTCGATAACTTCCAGTGGCACGATAAAGCGACTCACCGACGCCACGACCTAAGCCACATCATTCAGCAGCCGCATTTAATCGCCAAACAATTTCGACACGGTTCTTGACGAAGAAAATCAAATCGCCGACCGTCCGGATGCAGAGGCCCTTGCAGCCTTCAAGCATAACATCCGCGACGAATGGCTAGCCCGCACCGGGCCAGAAAGCCAAATCTATGGCAGCCCTCACATCATTAATGACCCGCTCGCTGGAGAGGATAGCTGGCTAGCCCGCAGAATAATCTCCGCAAAATTCTGGCAGTCCGGATACTAAGGACAACAACGTAGGTCACGCCGAAACAAAAACAAACGCCACATTAACGGCGCATTTACAAGGAGGATACGGCAGTCAACGCCGGATTCCGAGGCTCTAAACCCGTCAACGGAAGAAGCCATTCAAAAGAACCACTCCGGTCCGGCCTAATTTGGACCGAATACTCGACCGCTTATGCCGATACATGGCACTCTCAAAAACCAGCCAATCACACTAATAGAGATTGCTGGGTGTTCGCCAGGAGGCAAGTTAATTGCCAAAACAACGACAAGGCTAAACAGCGATGACGAAAGGTGAGACCCGACCACGAACAATAGAGGATGTATGGGTTTTCCCCACAAGTGCGGACGGTGAACTTGATTTACGCGACCCATATACCCAAGAGGGAGAGGAAGCGGCACTAAGGGACGCCTATGCGATGGAGCCACCGCCTCAAGTTCTATCCATGGTCCTCTTGTCCGATCACTTTCGATCAAGAGACCATCCGACCAGCATACGCTTATGGCGGATTCGCCGCATTGGTTTTAGACCCAATCGCCGATGTATTTCACTCACGAGTCCTGTTGACGGCGGTAGTAGCGTGAACCTGCTTTATCGTGATATAGTGCGCAAATGGGCATAGACCCTCAAGGATTAAACCTACAAAGACAACCTTTAAAGGTGTCATACCAGTGTGGAAGCCAACCGACAGGCTCAAGAACACCGAAGTGGTCTTCGGATCCCTGACAATTTCCGAGCGAGGAGTTAATCTTCGACATAGTCCCGCTTTCAATGCTATCACGCTTTGCTCGGACGAACCGCTGCTTGTAAAATTCAATGCGTGCCGCATTATGCATACCTCAAGCTCAAGATGCCAGCCCTCGTGGAGTCATCACGGTCAACGGAATACGGAACGCCCTCCGAACGGAGGAACATACAACGCTCTCGCGCGTATACAGAAAGATCTTCAGTATTTCGAAGTCCGCCGTTAAACGGCCGGATACAAAGAAAACGCGTCTCAAGCAATACCAACCAAGACCACTGGCGCGATCAGAGCACGCCTAGCAATGCGCCCCAGCCTCGCCTGCATGATCGCAAGAATAACACTGCAGACATCATTACGCTTTGGAGATACCATGGGCGAGGGAAGGGCACGATCGCAATGGACCCAGAGTGCGGTTCGACCACACCAGGCTCGCAAGTGTGCCCCTTTTATTTTTTTTTTGTTATTTTCTTTGTGTACACAGGACTCGTAACTCAGAGGTCTGTCCGGCGCGAACCCGCCAACTCGTGATGCAATAGTCAGAACGAAAGAACGCCATGATTTAACACTCGTGGTCTCAATTACGAGCATTAAATTCGATTATATACACCAAGTCCGCAGCTCACCCTCAAGGGGGACATGTTTACTTAGTCTAAATCCCTTGCTTACCGCACTATTTGTATCAGTCCGCACTCATAGCAGACTTCCTTTAATAAATAATGCAGCACTTTCCGACTGCAATCACATTACCTTATATATATATATGTTCATTACATGACATCTTGCACCCGTATGTTCTGGTACGGCCTAATACACCAGGGGCATATGTGTAACTCCCCGGATACAACTTTCCACATTCGTAACTCCAACTCTTGCCTTTTCCGGTGATGTGATATGATATTTCCTCCGTGGTTGGGTTTTCGACTGTTGTTTTGCATTTTGTTCTTGTTATGCATCTCGTCTCATGTCATCATTCGCATTGCATCGACATCGTTTTCTTAAAACTTGCATTCGCCGTTGCTGCCGGTTTCTCCCTTTGCCTTCATCACCTCCCCTCGACCACTTTGCCTTTGTTGACCATTCTAGCCAACTGGGTTTTCGATTCCCTCTTGTCCGACCACCTAACCTCTCTTGCCAGCTCGCAGCTGTTGGGGAACGTAGTAATTTCAAAAATTTCCTACGCACACGCAAGATCATGGTGATGATATAGCAACGAGAGGGGAGAGTATTCGTCCATGTACCCTCAGAGACCGAAGCGGAAGCGCTATGACAACGCTGTTGATGTAGTCGACGCCTTCACGATCCGACCGATCCAAGTACCGAACGCACGGCACCTCCGAAGTTCAGCACACGCTCAGCTCGATGACGATCTCCGCCCTCCGATCCAGCAAAGGCTCAAGATGAGTTCCACAAGACGATGGCGCAGGACGATGATGATGTTCTATCAAGCGCAAGGCTTCGCTTAAGCTCCGCGACGATATGACCGAGGTGGAATATGGTGGAAGGGGCACCGCACACGGCTAAGGAACGATCCGAGATCAACTTGTGTGTCATGGGTGCCCCTGCCTCAGATATAAAGGAGCAAGGAGGAGGAGGCCGCCCTAGGAGGAGGGCGCTGCTAGGGGAGTCCTACTCCCACCGGGAGTAGGATTCTTCTTTCCTAGTCCAACTAGGTCAAGGGGGAAAGAAGGAAGTGGAGAAGGAAGGAGAGGGGCTGCGCCCAAACCCATTGTCCACCTGACTGGGCTTGGGAGGGGCGCGCCCTCCCCGGCTCCTTCCCACTAAAGCCCATTAAGGCCCAATACTCTTCCCCGTATTCCTGTAACTCCCCAGACTCAAAATACCCAATCACTCGAACCTTCCGAACTCTGAATATAGTCGTCCAATATATCGATCTTTACGCCTCGACCATTTCGAGACTCTCGTCATGTCCCCGATCTCATCCGGGACTCAACTCCTTCGTACATCAAAACTCATAAACTCATAATAAACCGCCATCAAAACCTTGTTGCATGGACTCTACGGTTCGAGAACTATGTAGACATGACCTAGAACTATTCTCGTCAATAACCAATAGCGAACCTGATGCTCATATTGGTTCCTACATATTCTACGAAGATCTTTATCGGTCAAACCGCATAACAACATACATTGTTTCCTTTGTCATCGGTATGTTACATTGCCCGAGATTTGATCGCTTCGTATCCAATACCTAGTTCAATCTCATTATCGCAAGTCTTTTACTCGCTCCGAATACATCATCTCATAACTAACTCTTTAGTTACAATGCTTGCAAGGCTTAGGTGATGAGTATTACCGAGAGGGCCCAGAGATACCTCTCCGACAATTGGAGTGACAAACCTAATCTCAATTATGCCAACCCAACATGTACCTTCGAGACACCTCAGAGAGCACCTTTATAATCACCCAGCCATGCTAGACGCTTGGTAGCACACAAAGTGTTCTTCCGTAAACGGAGTTGCATAATCTCATAGTTGCGTGAACTTTGTATAAGTCATGAAGAAAGCAATAGCAACATACTAAACGATCAAGTGCTAGGCTAATGAATGGGTCATGTCAATCACATCATTCTCCTAATGATGTGATCCCATTAATCAAATGACAACTCATGTCTATGGTTAGAAACTTAACCATCTTTGATTAACGAGCTAGTCAAGTAGAGGCATACTAGTGACACTATGTTTGTCTATGTATTCACACATGTATTATGTTTCGGTTAATACAATTCTAGCATGAATAATAAACATTTATCATGAAATAAGGAAATAAATAATAACTTTATTATTGCCTCTAGGCATATTTCCTTCAGCCTCCCACTTGCACTAGAGTCAATAATCTAGTTCACATCACCATGTGATTTAACACCAATATTCATATCTCAGATATGATTAACACCCATAGTTCACATCATCATGTGACCAACACCCAAAGGGTTTACTAGAGTCAATAATCTAGTTCACATCGCTATGTGATTAACACCCAAAGAGTACTAAGGTGTGATCATGTTTTGCTCGTGAGAGAAGCTTAGTCAACGGGTCTGGCACATTCAGAGTCGTATGTATTTTGCAAATATTCTATGTCTACAATACTCGCATGAGCTACTCTAGCTAATTGCTCCCACTTTCAATATGTATCCAGATTGAGACTTAGAGTCATCTGGATCAGTGTGAAAGCTTGCACCGATGTAACTCTTTATGACGGGCTCTTTTATCACCTCCATAATCGAGAAACATCTCCTTAGTCCTTACTAAGGATATTCTTGACCAATGTACAGTGATCAACTCCTAGATCACTATTGTACTCCCTTGCCAAATTCAGAGCAAGGTATACAATAGGTCTGGTACATAGCATAACATACTTTATAGAACCTATGACTGAGGCATAGGGAATGACTTTTCATTCTCTTTCTATTTTCTACTGTGGTCGGGATTTGAGTCTTACTCAATTTCATACCTTTGCAACACAGCAAGAACTCTTTCTTTGATCGCTCCATTTTGAACTATTTCAAAATCATGCCAAGGTATGTACTCATTGAAAATCTTATCAAGCCGCCTTGATCTATCTCAATAGATCTTGATGCTCAATATGTAAGTAGCTTTTACCGAGGTCTTTCTTTTAAAGAACTCCTTTAAAACACTCCTTTATGCTTTGCGTAGTAATCTCTACATCATTTCCGATCAACAATATGTCACTCACATATACTAATCGAAAGGTCAGAGTGCTCCCACTCACTTTATTGTAAATACAGTGCTTCATCGTAAGTAGATATAAACTATATGCTTTGATCAACTTATCAAAGCGATATTCCAACTCCGAGATGCTTGCACTAGTCCATAGATGGATCGCCGAGCTTGCACATTTTGTTAGCACCTTTAGGATTGACAAAACCTTCTAGTTGCATCATATACAACTCTTCTTTAATAAATCCATTAAGGAATGCAGTTTTGACATCCATTTGCCGATTTCATAAAATGTGGCAATTGCTAACATGATTCGACAGATTTAAGCATCGATACGAGTGAGAAAATCTCATCGTATTCAACACCTTGAACTTGTTGAAAACCTTTCGCAACAAGTCGAGCTTAGTAGATAGTAACACTACTATCGCTGTCCGCCTTCCTCTTGAAGATCCATTTATTTAACATGGCTTGCTAATCATCGAGCAAGTCAATCAAAGTCCATACTTTGTTCTCATACATGGATCATATCTCGATTTTATGGCCTCAAGCCATTTCGTGAATCTGGCTCATCATCGCTTCTCATAGTTCGAGGTTCATCATGGTCTAGTAACATGACTTCCGTAATAAAGATTACCGCACCACTGTGCGGACTGCACTGAAGACCCACGAGGTTCTATAGTAACTTGATCAAGTTTCATGATCATCATCATTAGCTTCCTCACTAATTGGTGTACTAATCATCGAACTGATTTCGTGATGAACTATTTTCCAATTCATGAGAAGGTACAATTACCTTATCAAGTTCTACTTTCCTCCCACTCACTTCTTTCGAGAGAAACTCTTCTAGAAAGGATCCATTCTTAGCAACGAATGTCTTGCCTTCGGATCTGTGATAGAAGGTGTACCCAACAGTTTCCTTTGGGTATTCTATGAAGACGATCTCGATTTGGGTTCGAGCTTATCAGATGAAACTTTTTCACATAAGCATCGCAGCCCCAAACTTTAAGAAACAACAACTTAGGTTTATCGCTAAACCATAGTTCATACGGTGTCGCCTCAACGGATTTAGATGGTGCCCTATTTTAAACGTGAATGCAGCTGTCTCTAATGCATAACCCCAAAATGATAGTGGTAAACCGATAAGAGACATCATAGATCGCACCATATCAAATAAAGTGCTATTTACGCTCGACACACCATAACGATGTGGTGTTCTGTGGCGTGAGCTGTGAAACTATTCCACATTGTTTTAATTGAAGACCAAACTCAGAACTCAAATATTCATCTCCATGATTAGATTGCGAAACTTTATTTTCTTGTTACGATGATTTTCCACTTCACTCAAATTCTTTGAACCTTTCAACTATTTCGCACTTATGTTTCATCAAGTAGATATACCAATATCTGCTCAAATCATCTTGTGAAGGTCGAAAATAACGATATTGCCATGAGCCTCAACACTCATTGGATCACATACATCAAGATGTATTATTTCCAATAAGTCAGTTGTTTCGCCCATTGTTCCGAGAACGGAGTTTTAGTCATCTCGCCTAAAAGGCACGGTTCGCAAGCATCAAATGATTCATAACCAAGTGATTCCAAAATCCATCTTTATGGAGTTTCTTCATGCGCTTTACAATCGATATGACTCCAAACGGCAAGTACACAAATAAGTTGCACTATCATTATTAACTTTGCATCTTTTGGCATCAATATTATGAATATGTGTATCATCACGATCGAGATCCAACAAACTATTTTCATTGGGTGTATGACCATCAAGGTTTTATTCATGTAAATGTAACAACAATTATTCTCTCGATTTTAAATGAATAACCGATTGCAATAAACATGATCAAATCATATTCATGCTCAACGCAAATGCCAAATAACATTTATTTAGGTTTAACACTAATCCCGAAGTATAGGGAGTGTGCGATGATGATCATATCAATCTTGGAACTACTTCCAACACTCATCGCCACTTTCCTTCAACTAGTCTCTGCTTATTCTCAGAACTCCTGCTTTCGAGTTACTAATCTTAGTAACCAACAAGTATCAAATACTCAGGGCTACTATAAACACTAGTAAGGCACACATCAATAATCAGATATCAAATATACCCTTGTTCACTTTGCCATCCTTCTTATCCACCAAATATTCAGTGGCATTTCCGCCCAAAGGACCATTTCCTTTGCAAGTAAACACTCGGCCAGTGCTATGGTCCAGCTTTGGGCTTCTTCACAGGAGTGACAACTTGCTTGTCTTTCCACTTGAAGTTCCCTTTCTTTCCCTTTGCCCTTCACTTGAAACTAGTGGTCTTGTCAATCATCAACACTTGATGCTCTTTTCTTGATTTCTACCTTCGCCGATTTCAACATCACGAAGAGCTCGGGAATCGCTTCGCCATCCCTTGCATACTATAGTTCATCACGAAGTTCTAGTAACTTAGTGATGGTGACTAGAGAATTCGTCAATCACTATCTTATCCGAAGATTAACTCCCACTTGATTCAAGCGATTGAAGTACCTGCATAATCTGAGTACATGCTCACTAGTTGAGCGATTCTCTCCATCTTTTAGCTATAGAACTTGTTGGAGACTTCATATCTCTCAACTCGGTATTTTCTTGAAATATTAACTTCAACTCCTCGAACATCTCATATGGTCCATGACGCTCAAAACGCCTTTGAAGTCCCGATTCTAAGCCGCTACATGGTGCACTAAACTATCAAGTAGTCATCATATTGAGCTAGCCAAACGCTCATAACGCCTCAGATCCGCTTCCCGCAATAGGTCTGTCACCTAGCGTGCATCAAGAACATAATTCTTCAGGCAGCAATGAGGATAAACCTCAGATCATGGATCCAATCCGCATCATTGCTACTAACATTTTTCAACACAATTTTCTCTAGGAACATATCAAAATAAACATATGAAAGCAACAACGCGAGCTATCTACAACATAATTTGCAAAATACTACCAGGACTAAGTTCATGATAAATTTGAGTTCAATTAATCATATTACTTAAGAACTCCCACTTAGACAGACATCACTCTAGTCATCTAAGTGATCATGTGATCCAAATCAACTAAACCATAACCGATCATCACGTGAGATGGAGTAGTTTTGAATGGTGAACATCACTATGTTGATCATATCTACTATATGATTCACGCTCGACCTTTCGGTCTCCGTGTTCCGAGGCCATATCTCGCATATGCTAGGCTCGCAAGTTTAACCTCGAGTATTCTGCTTGTGCAAAACTGGCTTGCACCCGCTAGATGGACGAGAGCTTATCACACCCGATCATCACGTGGTGTCTCAAGACGATTTAACTTTGGCAATGGTGCATACTGTGGAGAGCACTTCTTGATAATTTTAGTGAGAGATCATCTTAAAATGCTACCGCAATCAAAGCAAGATAAGATGCATAAAGGATAAACATCACATGCAATCAATATAAGTGATATGATATGGCCATCATCATCTTGTGCTTGTGATTCCATCTTCAAGCACCGCCGTGATCACCATCGCCACCGGCGCGACACCTTGATCTCCATCGTAGCATCGTTGTCGCCACGCCATCTATTGCTTCTACGACTATCGCTACCGCTTAGTGATAAAGTAAAGCAATTACAGTATGCTTGCATTTCATATAATAAAGCGACAACCATATGGCTCCTGCCATTGCCGATAACTTCGTTACAAAACATGATCATCTCATACAATAAAATATAGCATCATGTCTTGACCATATCACATCACAACATGCCCCGCAAAAACAAGTTAGACGCCCTCTACTTTGTTGTTGCAAGTTTTACGTGGCTACTACGGGCTTAGCAAGAACCGTTTTACCTACGCATCAAAACCACAACGATAGTTTGTCAAATAGACTCGCTTTTAACCTTCACAAGGACCGGCGAGCCACACTCTGCTCAACTAAAGTTGGAGAAACAGACACCCGCTAGTCACCGTGGTGCAAAGCACGGCGGTAAACCAGTCTCGCCAGAAGCGCACGCGTAATGTCGGTCCGGCCGCTTCATCCAACAATACCGCTGAACCAAAGTATGACATGCTGGTAGGCAGATGACTTATATCGCCCACAACTCACTTGTGTTCTACTCATGGATATAACATCAACGCATAAAACCTAGGCTCGATACCACTGCTGGGGAACGAGTAATTTCAAAAATTTCCCACGCACACGCAAGATCATGGTGATGATATAGCAACGAGAGGGAGAGTATTCATCCATGTACCGTGAGACCGTAAGCGAAGCGCTATGACAACGCAGTTGATGTAGTCGACGCTTCACGATCCGACCGATCCAAGCACCGAACGCACGGCAACTCCGAAGTTCAGCACATGTTCAGCTCGATGACGATCTCCGCCTCCGATCCAGCAAAGGCTCGAGATGAGTTCCACAAGAAGATGGCGTGGGACGATGATGATGTTCTATCGACGCAGGCTTCGCCTAAGCTCCGCGACGATATGACCGAGGTGGAATATGGTGGAAGGGGCACCGACACGGCTAAGGAACAATCCGAGATCAACTTGTGTGTCATGGGTGCCCCCGCCTCAGATATAAAGGAGCAGGGAGGAGGAGGCCGCCCTAGGAGGAGGGCGCGCCAAGGAGTCCTACTCCCACCGGAGTAGGATTCTTCTTCCTAGTCCAACTAGGTCAAGGGGGAAAGAAGGAAGTGGAGAAGGAAGGAGAGGGAGGCTGCCCAAACCCTTTGTCCACCTGACTGGGTTTGGGAGGGCGCGCCTCCCCCGGCTCCTTCCCACTAAAGCCCATTAAGGCCCAATACTCTTCCCTCGTATTCCTGTAACTCCCCAGATTTCAAAATACCCAATCACTGAACCTTCCGAACTCCAATATAGTCGTCCAATATATCGATCTTTACGTCTCGACCATTTCGAGACTTCGTCATGTCCCCGATCTCATCCGGACTCAACTCCTTCGGTACATCAAAACTCATAAACTCATAATAAACCGCCATCAAACCTTGTTGCAGGACTTACGGTTCGAGAACTATGTAGACATGACCTAGAACTATTCTCGGTCAATTACCAATAGCGGAACCTGGATGCTCATATTGGTTCCTACATATTCTACGAAGATCTTTATCGGTCAAACCGCATAACAACATACGTTGTTCCCTTTGTCATCGGTATGTTACTTGCCCGAGATTTGATCGTTGGTATCCAATACCTAGTTCAATCTCGTTACTGGCAAGTCTCTTTACTCGTTCCGTAATACATCATGTCATAACTAACTCTTTAGATACAATGCTTGCAAGGCTTAGGTGATGAGTATTACCGAGAGGGCCCAGAGATACCTCTCCGACAATCGGAGTGACAAATCCTAATCTCGAATTATGCCAACCCAACATGTACCTTCGGGAACACTTGTAGAGCACCTTTATAATCACCTAGTTACGCTAGACGCTTTGGTAGCACACAAAGTGTTCTTCCGTAAATGGGAGTTGCATAACTCATAGTTGCAGGAACTTTGTATAAGTCATGAAGAAATCAATAGCAAGATACTAAACGATCAAGTGCTAGGCTAACAGAATGGGTCATGTCAATCACATCATTCTCCTAATGATGTGATCCCATTAATCAAATGACAACTCATGTCTATGGTTAGGAAACTTAACCATCTTTGATTAATGAGCTAGTCAAGTAGAGGCATACTAGTGACATTATGTATGTCTATGTATTCAAACATGTATTATGTTTCTGGTTAATACAATTCTAGCATGAATAATAAACATTTATCATGAAGTAAGGAAATAAATAATAACTTTATTGTTGCCTCTAGGGCATATTTGCTTCAAAGAGCCCCTCGCAAGTGGTCCTAAATCCTCCCAGACTCGACCCGGCTGTCATCACCGCTGATCCGGATCATCCCCTAACATCTATAAACATCTCCGCTTTTATTATTTGGACTCCTAGCCTATTTTTTTTCGAACCGTCCGACACGATCGGAGGGACCTAAATAACTCCTACCCTAATCCCCGCCTATATATAGTCTAACCCTAGAACCTAGTCGTCCCCATCCATTCCAATCCCGCAGCTTGCCGCCGCCACTCTCGCATCTCCTCGATCTCCTCCTCGATCCAATCTCCCGACCATCGCCCTTGTTTTCGTCGACGCCCAATCCTCACCTCCATCGCCCATCGCCTCGAGCCAACGAGAGTCCAGCCCCAGCCTCCACCTCTCCCCGCAGTTCAGTGACGCCTTCCGCTCGACCACATACCGAGAAGTCAAGCATGAAAGCAACAACCTAAGGCCGAGCAGCCCGTGAGGCACCGCCTCCTCATCTCCTTGTTGCCTCATGGACCTCCTTCCTCGCTCGGAGGCACATGCCAACAATTCCTGTGACTGCTGCTTTCTCTCCCTGCCTCCCTTCCTTCCCTGCGGCGCTCTCTCTCGCCGTCCTGTCCTCTCTTCGTTTTCTTCGCCAGGGCAGGAACCATGCCTTGATGCCAAGCTCCGCCATGCCGCCCCATGCGCGCCGCCCAGATTGTTTGCCTCGCCGAGGCGCACCGGATCTAGCTGCTCCGCCGCTTCCCGCCGATCCCATCGCCAGAGTCATGACAAGTCCGCCTGGCGTCAGATCGCTTCACGGAGACAAGGATCGAACACAAGCCTCGCCTCCCCGCCTCATGGTCCAATCACAGGCTGACCAACGGCCACAGGTCGCCAGCAGCCCAGCCCCCTTCCGCCCTCACTCACTGCAATTCCGGCCATGGTTTCATGGTGAGGCCACCTCCAGCCTCCTATTTTTTTTTTTTCATTGTTGGGCCAGCCAGATTCGCCTAGTGTTTTTTTCCTTGCCTGTGATTTTGTCCATTATCCAAAGGAACGCATTTAATTTGCGTAAAACCCTCATATATCATACATTTAATAACTCACAAACCATGCATCGGATTAAAATGATTTTAACATGTAAAATGCTTAGAATTTTGTGTAGGTTAATAATATGCCACTTTCATCTATGTTTAAAATGTTTAATTTGCTGTTTGTTTAAATTTGCTTAAATTCCATGTTAAAATGATTTATTTCATAACTAAATAACCGTAGCTCGGTTTTAAATAAACTTTATATGTAAATGGGGTGGAAAAATGCCTAGTTTAACATGGTGCACTTTATTTTCCTGTTTAACAACCTTAAAATATGTTTTAGGGCAGAACAGTACCAAATTCGAAATATGGACATGGGGATTTTCCGGAAATGTTGTTTGTTGTTCCGGTCTCATTTAAACTTGCCTAAATAGTTAGTTTACTTTTGTTACACCCCTTGCCATGTTTAACAACATTTAACATTGTTGTGTACCTAAACGAGAGTGAACTAAATATTCGATGTGGTGTTTTGTCAATATGCAACTCGTTGCATATTGAGCTCCACTTAACTTGTAGTACTGTTTGTTGCACTTTGCCATGCCATGCCTCATTAAACCGGACATGCATCATACTTGATTGTGCATCATGCCATATTTATGCTTGTGTGGTTACCATGTTGTTGTTTTTCTTTCCGGTGTTGCTTCTTAGTTCTGGTAATGTTGCGATTGTGAGGATTTGTTCGACCACGCCTCGCTCGCCTTCTTCATGGACTCGTTCTTCTTCCTAGCTGGATTTCGTGCAAGATGACCGCTACTCGATCTCACTACTATCATTGCTATGCTAGTTGCTTCGTTTCTATCGCTATGCCGCGCTACCTATTACCTGCTTATCAAGTCATCCCACATTGCCATGAACTTCTAACCTTTGACACCTTTCCTATGCAAACCACTGTTTGGCTATGTTACCGCTTTTGCTCACCCTCTTATAGCGCTAGTTGCAGTGAAGTTGAAGATTTCTCCATGGTGACAGGATTTTGTTGGGATATCACAATATCTCTTATATTATTAATGCATCTATATACTTGGTAAAGGGTGGAAGGCTCGGCCTTATGCCCGGTGTTTTGTTCCACTCTTGCCGCTCTAGTTTCCGCCATACCGGTGTTATGTTCCCGGATTTTATGCTCTTACGCTGTCGGGTGATTTATGGACCCCCGACAGTTCGCTTTTGAATAAAACTTGTCCAGAAGGCCCAACCTTGGTTTTACCATTTGCCTCACTACCACCTATACCTTTCCTTGGGTCGGCCAACCCGAGGGTCATCTTTATTTTAGCCCCCGGCCAAGGCTTGTCTAAGTGCTGGTTCGAACCGAGTAGATCAAGGGGCCCTCGGGAAACTCGAGGTCTGGTTTTACTCAGAGGATGTCTCATCCGTGTCGCTCGAGAACGAGATATGTGCAGCTCCTATCGGGATTGTCAGCCGCGATCGGGCGGCTTTGCTGGTCTTGTTTTACCATTGTCGAAATGTCTTGTAAACCGATTCCGAGATCGATCGAGTCTTCCCGGAGAAGGTCTATTCTTCATTGATCGCGAGAGCTTGTCATGGGCTGTTGGGACACCCCGCAGGTATAAACTCGAGAGCCGTGCCCACGGTTATGTGGCGATGGGAATTTGTTAATGTCCGTTGTAGATAACTTGACACCAGATCCGAATTAAAATGCATCAACCGCATGTGTAGTCAGTGATGGTCTCTTCTCGCAAAGTCCGGGAAGTGAACACGGTTTCTAGGTTATGTTTGACGAAGTAGGTGTTCAGATCACCTCTTGATCATTGCTAGCTTCACGACTGCCTTTGTTTCTCTTCTCGCCTCATTTGCATATGTTAGCCACCATATCATGCTTAGTCGCCGCAACCTCACCACTTTACCCCTTCCTTTCCCATTAAGCTTTGCTAGTCTTGATACCCATGGTAATGGGATTGCTGAGTCCTCGTGGCTCACCAGATACTTCCAAAACCAGTTTGGTGTGCCTATGTTAATGAAAGCAGTGACGCAACTAAGCTCAAGGAGGAGCTCGATGAAGATCTTGCCCTTTGGTGTTGTTTCGCTCTAGTTGATCAAGAGGGAGCCCAGCTTGGGGTCGATCGGGGACCTTTGTTGCATTTGGGGTAGTCTTCTTTTATTTTGGTTCCATAGTCGGACCTTGATTGTAGTCTGATGATGTAATGCTTTACTCATGTATTATGAAGTGGCGATTGTAAGCCAACTATGTATCTCTTTCCTTTTGTATTACATGGGTTGTGTGAAGATTACCTCACTTATACATTGCTTTCAATGCGTTATGCCTCTAAGTCGCTGCTTCGACACGGGAGATATAGCCGCATCGAGGCGCTAAAGTTGGTAATCGAGCCACCCCGACCTTAGGAGCCCCACCGCTTGATCGCTTTTAGCGGCTGAGTTGTGTCTAGAAAATGTTTTGAGTCATTTAGGATTGTATATATCGGAGAGTTAGGAATTCTTTTTACCCCGAGTCCCTTCGTCGCCCGTGAGGTCTCCGACGAGAGTTTTGACTCTTCTCTTCTCAAATTTCACTAAATTTTTTTTAGGATCACGCTGGTATTTTGGAATCGTTCGATGGTTTTATGATGAGAACATTGTCTTGGTGCCTCCCCGTCAGGGTTTAGTGGAAGTGTCCCGGAGTTGAGCTCGAGGTGTTGTCGCCATAATTTTATCGCTGCAGTTCTAGAATACCTGAGTTTAGTACGCCGACATCGAAAATCTCTTTATGCAGCTTGTTGGTGAGATAACCCCGATAACCCAAGATCGAGGTGAGTACGGAGTATCGCCATAACTTGTATAACGGATGCTTTTCAAGGTTGAGGTAGACGATTTCAAGGTTTCTTGGTTATGTGTTGAAGGATGGATACAAATGGATGTAGGATTTGCTAGTTTTGGGTGAGATATTATGCTTCCCTCGTATCCCCAACACCGATTGCATAACCGTAAAGTTTCGAGTTTTATAGGTGGGAATTCAAGTAGCTCCTAGAATATCTTTCCGATGATGCATGATATGGGATTGGGTAAATCTCTATCATATGTTTGTTCCGGCTTATTCTGCAAGCCAAATCCTTTGTTTTGTTTTATTTGTGGTATTCGAGTTGCTTCGAAGTCAAATGTTGAATCCATACCTTTCCTAAACGGTGTTCTCATATTGCTATGGGAATACTAATCCTTTTTGATCATTGAGGTTGTCATGTTAATTCTTTTCCTACTGCGCGCTTTCTTCGAGATGATCCCATCATTCTCCCCATCCGCAAGACCAATTATCATTTCTTCTCAACGGTGTTTGTTTCATCCGCTCTCCAAGTTGCCTTTGTTTTTTTCCCGCCCACCCACCCTTTTTCCTCAAGGACCAAGATTTCTTTACCAAGTATCCTTTTATTTTTGTGAAGTTTCTCCATTCTTTTCCACAATGTTCTTACCCGTGGTTCTCAAGAAGATGTTCTACTAGTTCGCATTCCTCATTCCTTTCTCTTCTCCGTGGATTCAAGTCAAAGTTTTGTTGATCATACCTTTTTCCTCATTTCAATGTCTTCTCATACCGTGCACCTCATTATCATTCTACTTCTTGCTATTTGTTATTCCGAGTGCTCAGGATATCTCAAGATTCGTGTTTCCACTCGCATTCGCTCAAGCTCTTTCGAGATTGGTATCTCATTCAAGTCATTTAATTCAACCGTGCAACATCTCTTTTAAATCTTTTCAACGGTGTTCTTTTGAGTGGGCCCTAACCCACGTGTCTTTTCCCGTGATCTTACCCGACTCTTCTATTTTCCCGAGCTATCCTAAATTCTACTCCAAGTTTGACGAAGAATGAGTTATCATCACCAAATGCTTTTCTCCAAGATCTTTCAAATTCTTTTCATAGTTGGCTCAACCTCTTCGCTTTTGATTCTTCCTGTGCCTCAATAATTTTTGGTGGTGTTTCTCGTTGTCATTCTCATCATTTGAAGATCAAGAAGGATTTCTCTTAAATCTTGGTCCATTCTCTTGAATATTCATGGTCCTAGCTTGATGCCATCCTCTCATAATTGCTTTCGATTGAGACAACTCTTTTCTTACCATCCGAGCATTTCATGAGTTGTTTCCATTTCTTTCCTCCAAGGCCATCATGTCATAATTCTTCATTCTCAGCGTAGCTATCGCTCTCCAAATCTTACCGGTGATTCGCTCAAATATCCTCTAATCAGTTCATGTTCTCTTCGCTCTCATGTATCTAAATCCCTCAAATATCTTCATTCGCTTTTCCAATTCTTCCCGCTAATTGTGCCTTTGCTACGCTCATTTTCAATTCTTACGGTGGTTCTTTCAAGATCTCTTCCTTGTTCATCATATCAATTCATTTGTTGTTCCAATCATACCAGTGGTTCGTGAAGACCTTCTCAAGTTTTGATATATCTCTTTTAATCCTTTCTACGAGAATAAGTAGTATGCCAAATCCGTTGATTGTCATCAATTTAATTGGTGAAGGATACGCATAACGTAATTCTTATTATTGTTTCATCCAAGTGATCTAGTTTCTTCTTTCCAGAGTTGTTCATCTTGTCACATTTCTTGGTTCGAGAGGCTTCATCTTTCTTTTCGGAGTTCCAAGCTCTCTCAATTATCTCATCGCGAAGCTCCTTCTAAATCATCGCAAGGCTTCACCTTGTGTTTTCAAGTTCTCTTTCTTTTTATTATCCTTTTATTACCGGAGTTCGTCATGGAGGCTCTACATGGTGGTTCATCAAGGATTCTTTTCATTCTTCAATTGTTCTTCAAGATTTCTCTTAAAGTGAAGATCAGCTAAGCTATACTCAAAATTAAACATTGTGCTCAACACATGTTTTGTTTTGAGGAGTTCAAGCATTCTTCATCGTGCATCCCGAAGTGCAATTCTTTCTACCTTTTGAGGTGGTCTTATGACATTCTTGACAATTTCACTTCGTGTTTCATGATTCACAAGTTGTTAAGAATGAGATATTTAAATCTATCATTTTTCTATTCGTTCAAAAAATCTTTTCAACCAATCTATCTCTTCGTTGGAGTTATCTTGTGTCATATTTCACCTAAAGCCTTCCCTAAGGTATGTTGCTATTGTGGTGCTTATCAATGATCCAAGTTATCTCTCTATCATCTCGGTGAAAAGTTTTTCATCTCTTTGGTGCTCTTAATCAAATCAGTGGTTTCCATTAGTGGCCGGTTGTCACCTCATCATTTTGAGATGTCTGCCATAAGCCCACAACAAGCTTGTGCTTTTCGTTGTTGATTTTCCAACAACTCCGTTCGATTCTTCTTTGCAAGGATGCTTTCCAAGTTCACTTGTGGCAAAAGTTGTCATTTTCTTCTCCGCCCCTTATCCCAACGGTCTAACTTCTATTCTTTCGCACGGAGGCATTGTGATGTTGTGCTCTTCACCCATCACCTCGCTTGGTGAGGATCGCTTTTTCCTCGCTTATCCATTTAACCGAGTGTTGTATCATCTCTTCAATATCTTTTCATCTCATCAAGTTTTCTTCTCTTTTCTACCGGAGTGCTGTCCAAATTCTATAATTCTTGTTCCTTGGCTATCTCATTATACCGAGGTGGTCATATTATTTTCGTTCGCGAAGCTCTTATTTCCATGTCTTTCAACCTTCAAGTCCTCGTAATACTCCTTGTTCCTCTTTTCTAACGGATTGTTTGCAATCTCGTTCATCTCTGTTGTACTCTTTCTTTTAAATTGCTCAACCTCTCAAGGTTCGTGGTTTCACTGCTCACAAAGAAGCAACTTAGTTTTACCTCTCCTCTTCCGCATCCTTTCCTCCGGTGCATCCTAGATCTCGACAAGATCCTCTCGAGTGGTGGAGTGTTGTAACGCCCGGATACAACTTTCCACATTCAGAACTCCAACTCTTGCCTTTTCCGTGATGTTATATGATATTTCCTCCGTGGTTTGGTTTTCATCGTTGTTTTGCATTTTGTTCTTGTTATGTATCTCGCCTCATGTCATCATTCGCATTGCATCGACATCGTTATCTTAAAACTTGCATTCGCCGCCGCTGCTGCTTTCTCCTTTGCCATCATCACCTTCCTCGACTGCTTTGCCTTTGTTGACCATTCCAGCCAACCGGGTTTTCGATTCCTCTTGTCCGACCACCTAACCTCTTGCCAGCTCACAGCCCTCAAGCTGTCCAAACTTCGCCAGACTAACCGGCTGTCATCACCGTTGATCCGGATCATCCCCTAACATCTATAAAACATCTCCGTTTTATTATTTGGACTCCCTAGCCTATTTTTTTCGAACCATCCAATTACGATCGGAGGGACCTAAATAACTCCTACCCTAATCCCTTGCCTATATATAGTCTAACCCTAGAACCTAGTTGTCCCATCCATTCTAATCCCACATCCGCCGCCGCCACTCTCTGGCATCTCCTCGGGATCTCCTCCCGATCCAATCTCCCCGACCATCTTCCTTGTTTTCCGTCGACGCCCAATCCTCAGCCTCCACTGCCCATCGCCCGAGCCAACGAGAGTCCAGCCCCAGCCTCCACCTCTCTCCCAGCAGTTCAGACGCCTTCCGCTCGACCTCAAGGCCGATAGCCGGGCGAAGCAACAGCCTCAAGGCCGAAAGCAGCCCGTGAGGCACCGCCTCCTCTTCTCCTTGCTGCCTCGTGGGACCTCCTTCCTCGCCGGAGGCACACGCCAACACCCTGTGACTGTCGCTTTCTTCTCCCCTGCCTCTCCTTCCTTCCTGCGGCTCTCTCTCACGCCGCTGTCCTCTCTCTCTTTCTCTACCAGGGGCAGGAACCATGCCTTGACGCTAAGCTCCGCCACGCCGCTTCTGCAGGCCGCCGCCTAGATTGCTTGCCTCGCCGAGGCGCACGGATCTGGCTGCTCCGCCGCTTCCCGCCGACCCCATCGCCAGAGTCATGGGCAAGTCCGCCAGGCCGCCGCATCGCTTCACTGAGACGAGGACCGAGGGAGTCCTCGACTAGGGGTGTCCGGACAGCCGGACTATCAATATCCACCGGACTCCAAGACTACTAAGATAAAGATTGAAGACTCCCCATGTCCGGATGGTACTTTCCTTGGCGTGGAAGGCAAGCTTGGCAATACGGATATGTAGATCTCCTACCATTGTAACCGACTGTAACCCTAGCCTCCTCCGTGTCTATATAAACCGGAGGGCTTTAGTCCGTAGGGACAACATACATCTAAACAATCATACCATAGGCTAGCTTCTAGGGTTTAGCCTCCTTGATCTCGTGGTAGATCTACTCTTGTACTACCCATATCATCAATATTAATCAAGCAGACGAGGGTTTTACCTCCATCGAGAGGGCCCAACTCGGTAAAAACATTGTGTCCTCGCCTCTTGTTACCATCCGCCTTAGACGCACAGCCGACCCCTACCCGAGATCCGCCGGTTTTGACACCGACATTGGTGCTTTCATTGAGAGTTCCTTTGTGTCGTCAGCCGATAGAGCGGATGCTCCACCCGCCTTCAAAGACGGTGTTTTCACGGAGGGGCCTTGGCCGCCAGCCAAACTATCCGCTTGGTGGTTTTCATGACCGTCGTCCGCCGCCGCTTCAGCAATGACTTCAAGTCGTCGGAAGCAATTCGCTGTAGCCCTAAAGTCGCCGAACAGCTTAGATCCAATAGAGCTCGCGCTCGTTAACGAGCTCTTGATCGTGATCGCCGCTCGGGAGTCACTACGACTACAACCAGATTGGGCTTAAACCGATCCGAGAGAGATTAACTCTCCCTGTGCCACCCACCACGTCAAGTTGGTAGAGGAGCAATACGGCAACTCTTGCCGTGTTGAAGACAATTCATGTCCGGATTCCCAAACCTCCATGCCGGATTCCCGCGGAGGGACTGACTTCGATCGAGCATTGAACTTAAAATCATGCATCGCCTCGACTCGCTGGATTGCGCCCAAGAAACCAAACTTCCGAATTCGAAACCCTTGGCCTTTGAGCCTCAAGATGGGCAGGATCCAGATTTTATTCCACCCACCCGCCTGCATATATGCGATCTATCTCTAATACGGCAAGAGCCTATCGAGACAAGACATCACTATCGGGCCGATTCTCCCGGTTATGGACAGATAAAGGACTGCCGAGAGGAAAACGCAATATCAATTTTCTACAATAACTGCACGGACAAGGAATACTAAACGCCATTGATCGTCGAAAATTACGCGCTTCACCGATCCGCATCCATTGTACGAAAAGTATCAGGCGATGGAGAGTTTCCGAAAACCAAAATCAATTTTGGGATAATCCGCCCCAAACCCAGTCATAGAAAAGGGTGCCTTACACTAAGGCCCCGATGCAAAAACGAAAAAGCAAAAACCCAATAAGGGAAGCGGAACTGATCGAGGGATGGCTCAATGGACCCTCTAAGCTTCATAATACGAGGAGCCGCCCCAACACATAGCCTTCGAAAGCATGTTGATATTACGGCAGTGGCCAAAAGTGGCGAAGAGCTTCTAACCCGTAAAACCACTCCAACAATACCAGACGGTGTCAATAGCCTTCGAGACTTTCGTGATCAAATAATATGTGAAAACGAACAATCCGCTAACTCACCAAGTCTACCAAGTAGCAACAAGAAATCCATGGAGCGACACAGCTATTACCTTCAATGCCGTGGACGAGCCCACATTCCAACAACTGAGCCCCCACCAAGACCGGGTACTTAGTCCCATAGTGGACGGCTTTCGATCGACAAAAGTCCTCATGGATGGCGGCAATGACTAAACCTCATTTATGAGGAAACTCTCAAAAATGGAAATCGATTGAGCCAGATGAGCTAAGCAAAGACAACCTTTAGAGGAATAATCCCTAGCCGGAAGCGCTACTGCACCGAAAAAATCACACTCGATGTGGTGTTCGCCTCCTGACAATTACAGATCCAAGAAGTCACATTCCGTGTGGCCTCGCTCAGCAAAGGGTATCACGCCATATTAGGACGAGAGGCATTCACAATTTTTCAAGCAATACCTCATTACGGGTACATGAAGCTCAAAATGCCCGGGCCCAGCGGAATAATCACTCGCTAGTGATCCGGACATAGCACTCGCTACCAAAACAAGACAGCCGCACTAGCCCTCGAGGCACTATCCAAGCCTTAGCGGCAAAGGAACTCACCGCGCTTCACTTCACGGTGAATGTGGACGACGTGATACTTGATAAAAGATCCAAGTCCACCTCCTTCAAACCAGCAGATGAGATAATAAAATTCCAGTGTCCATCCAACGGACCCAACAAAGACGGCCTCCATCGGGCACAGCTTGAACCTCGGTTGACGCCAAGATCGCGCGAATTCCTTCGGGAAAATTGGGATATCTTCGCCGCATCCTTCGACATGCCCGAATCCTCGCAGTTGGCGTAATACAGCCTAAACATCCTAAAGGATTTAAGCTACCAAACAGCTCTTCGACGATTTTCCGAGCCCAAAAGACAGTAATGGGAGAAGAGCTAGCCAAACTATTGGAAGCCGGATTCATTAGAGATATCAAACATCCGGATTGGCTAGCAAATTTGGTGATGGTACCAAAGAAGGATAAATCCTGCGCCTGCGGTCGATTTTAAAGACCTCAATAAAGCTTGCCCAAAGGATCCTTCCTCTCCCCAAGATCGATCAAATTATCGATGCCACAAGAGGCACGATTCGTCAGCTTCCCGGACGATACTCGCTATCATCAAATCAAGATGGCGGAAGGCACTGCCGCAACGGCATTTATCACTCCATATGGACCATTCGCTTCAACACGATGCCCTTCGACTCAAAAACGCCGCGCAACATATCAGCGCATGATTCAAACATGTCCGCTACCCAGATCGGCAAAACAATGAGAGACACGAGACGACGAGTCGCAAAACAAAACACGCCAAAACTTTAGTAGACGATTTGAGGCTCACATTCGACAACCTCGTGAGCATATGACATCAAGTCAACCGAAAAATGCTGTTGGCGCATCACCGGAAAGTCGCTGGGCTTCATCGATCCGTAGAGGAATTGAAGCAAATCCGCTAAAATCCGAGCTCACAGCTTGGATATTCCAAAAGACCTCAAGCAAATACAAAATTAACAGATGCGTGGCAGCCTTTAAGCCGCTTTATCTCCCGCTTAGGAGAAAAGGCATTGCCCTCTATCGCCTCCTCAGCGCACCAACACTTCGAGTGGACGGATGCCGCCACCGCCGACTCAAGAAATAAAGGCCATATCGGCAACAAATCTGTCCCGATCGCGCCACTTTGGGCGTAACCAATGTTGTTATACATCGCAGCAACGCATCAAGTTGTAAGCGTCCTCGTCGTCGAACGAGTGATGTAAGGGCATAAATTCCTCTTCAAAACCAAGGTACTATGTATCCACCGTGTTAACCCCTCGCAAAATCCTGCTACCCGCACTATCAAAAGATAGCATATGCGGTGTTCATGGCGCTCGAAGCTCCGCACTACTTTCAAGAGTGCTCGATAACAAGGGCCTCAAGTACCACTCAATGACATTATAAATAACCGCGACGAACGGGCAGGATAGCAAATGGGCCATTGAGCTCTTACCATTCGACATCACTTACAAACCTCGACGAGCTATAAAGTCACAAGTTTTGGCTGACTTCGTCATTGAATGGACCGGGCGTAACTCCCTAAAGAGTACGGCGATACTCCAATTGACTATGCATTTCGACGGCTCCAAAATGTTGGCCGGATCGGGCTGGTGTCGATCGACGCCCCCACAGGAGATACAACCAAAGATATACTTCAAATAATGTACACAGACTCCAACAATGTAGCCAATACGAGGCCCTCATACATGGTTCCTCCGGATGGCGGTTCCATGGGCATTCAACGCCTAGAGGTGCGCTGGGACTCAAACCTAGCAATATCCCAAATAAACGGAGACTTCGACGCCAAGGATCCAAAATGGCAGCATATCGCAACGCTGTCCTAAAATGTCACCGGTTTGAAGGACTTGAATTCCATCACATAGCCCGAGATAATAACCAAGCGGCCGACGCCCCGCACGCATCGGTGTGAAACGTGATGTTGTCCCTCCAAATATCTTTCCTCGAACGGCTCTTCAAGCCATCCGCATTACGGAAGAGGAGTCCGTAGTGACAAACCGAGAAAACCGCACCAACCGTGATTCGGCAGATGACATAACACCTCCGCCCACGCTATAATGGCAGTAATCACCGCAGGATGTAACCTTTCCTAGCCTACTTACTTTGGCATGAACTTCCCAAGACCAAAATGAGGCTCACCAGATAGTCCGCGATCAAGGCCTACAAGGTCCATGAGGGAGAACTTTATAAGAAAAGTACCACCGAGTCCTTCAAAGGTGTATCTCCAATAAGAAGGGCGAAACCTCCCGCTGAAATTCATGCCGACTAGGCGGACACCACGCAGCAGCCCGGCCCTTGTAGGAAAGGCATTCCGACAGATTTTATTGGTCGACGGCTCGGCAGACGCACGTGGCTTGGTCCAGCGATGCTGGTTGTCGCCTTTGCTAATCGAGCCATATGCCACCCACCGCCTCAAAACCATACCCATTACCCCGCCGTCATGGTCCGGGGCTTGACATGGTTAGACCCCTTAAAGGGGGAACCCACAAGAAAAAATACCTATTGGTCATGGTGGATAAGTTCACCAAATGGATAGAGGCCAAACCGTCAAAACGGCAGAGTCCGACCAGTGATAGACTTTATATCGGGTGGTACACCGCTACGGAGTCCCCACAAAGATCATCACCGACAACGGCACGAACTTCACGGCCGATGAGGTTAAGTCATGGTGCAAAAATATGGGCATCAAGCTCGACTATGCGCCGCCTATCACCCTCAAACCAACGGTCAAGTGGAAAGAGCAAATGGTCTAATAATGAGCGCATTAAACCTGCACTAGTGAGGTCACTCACTAAACCGACGCACAATGGGTCGAGGAGCTCGACCAGACTGGGGCTGCGGACAACGCCTAACCGTATTCACCGGATTCACACCATTTTTATGGTATACGGCGCAGAGGCAGTCTTGCCCAGGACATTATTCATGACTCACCTCGAAAAGCGCATGTATGAGGAAAGAGAGGCCGAGCTTGATCGGCAGGACAGCTTGGACACATTGAGGAAGAACGTGACATCGCCAAGGCTCGCTCCGCATTCTATCAGCAGCAGTCCCAAGATATCAAAGGTAGAAGTACGGGCCAAGACTTACAACGCTGGTGAACTAGTTCTACGCCGCCGGACAAGAAAAAGGACAAGCTCAAGCCCGGATGGGAGGGCCCTTCATTATCGATCAAGTATCGATCAAGCGGAGCATACCGCCTATGAAATGCGCTTGATAACCGACTCGAGCCGAACCCATGGAACGCAGCCCGCCCGACGATTCTATGCCTAGCGCCGACTAAGAGTTCGCCCCTTCCCCCCAAATTTTTATACTTCGCTGTCTTTTGTTTCTCTTTATATCCTTTTCACTTAAAAGCCCTTCCGGCATATTTTGCATTCTTTGCATACGCATGATGTGCCATCCGCACTCATTATCCCCGGGGCTTTTTACGTAAGCTCAATTATATGGGTTTCATACCCAACACATGTGTCAAGCTTCCACATGTACCTTTTACTCGCCATTATATGCATCGATATGACTTAAGTTTTGGCCAAGCTTGGGTTGCTCGCCCTGTGCTTACCCCACGCACCCGATTGTTCGGCTAGGAGGTAAAGGGAGCACCTCTCGCGACAGTTATCGCTGGTCAGCCGGATGTGTACCTCGACCGGGTGAAGCCGAAGCTAGTGTTCTTAAGGGAATATTCGGTCGGTGACTTAAAAGATGACTTTTTACCTATTTATCTATTTGCCCTCAGATGTTTTATCGCTTTTGCAGTCCGGACATGCACTTTAGGGCATGCCTCCCAAATAAAGGAACCCTTAACGAACTATTCTCCCGGAAGATGTTTCTTACTAACCATGTAATATAACATAACTAGTTGGGCACTTGTCCGATAAAGCACTAATGACCCCTACGCCTGGTCTCCATGCATACCACGGTTGTTTCTAACCAAAAGGTATTCGACACACCCGGACTCTAGGGTCCCGAGGTCGGCTTAAAAGGTCAAGAAAGACAAACGATCGACAATCCGCTAGAAGGCATTTCACATGTCACTTTACAGGATAACATACATTGTCAAATCTATTGATTGTATTCCTCCTCAATCCCGCCTAATGTGCTGTCTAGTTTACAGTCCTGCTAGGAAAATTTAGCAGCCAACTCTACTTGGCTGTACACTAAACTCACAGGATCTCCTTCCCATCGGCCCCACCGTCCAACTCTCGCCATGTGGTTGGGGTTCGCCTTTCTTGTACCGCCTCACCATGGCCCAAGCCTCCTGGCACCTTGGCAAGTCGAATCTTCCACAAACGGAAGCGCCAAGACTTCGCAGCTTTTCTCCAAGAAGCTCCCGAGACTCTCTGTAGGGTGAGGGCTGGCCATAAAGCCCTAACGATGCCGCCATTGCCCCGAACTCGCTCGAGTAGCTGCAACAGTCGAAGTTGATCACCCATTGATATGGGCATCTCCTCCGCAGGACGCACCCGTGAGTATACCTACAAGACATATCATGTCAGAATTTCCTCGCCAACTCTTCTTTTTCAAAAGAGTTCGCCAAGCACTTACTATATATGCCGCGACGGCCGCTGATTCTCCTTAATCTGAGCCGATAGCTCGGCTCAGGCGCCTTCAGCTCTTTCTCCGAGCTTATGCTTGGCATCTTGAGCTTGTTCTTTCCCCTGAACCCTATTCAAGACACTCGCCGCCTTTTAGTCATGGCGAGTAATACTTGCTTGTCCGGATCTTGTCCGCGGCACCGCAATGTCATTATTAGACTAGCGCGCACGCCAAGCAGGCTTATATTTATTAATACAAATGTGTTACCAGGAGGGTCTTTCCGCCTCCTCGCAAGCAAGTGCGGCCTCAAGTTGGGCCTTGCAATCTTGCAGCCTCCCGAGACAAGCATGCTTTTCTCGTTAAGTGCTCGAATTTAATGATCCTAAATCAGTTAGCATAACTAATTTAAGTCTCGGGGCCACCGTATATACAACCATTAAAATTCCTTACCCGTATGTCTTGTACATACCGCCCGCGTGGCTCGTAAAAGCATTTTGAGCAGCACGAGATGCGCTGCCCTCGCGTTAAAGGCATCCAATGCCTCAGGAAAAGCACGCTTGAATACTGTTCGGGCGGCGCTTATGGTTCATAGCGCCCACCTTAGACTTGGTGGCGGATACCGGTTTGGTATCCTCCGTTGGAGAAGGATCCGCTCGCCTTGCGCTTGCCTCCCTCCATCCGGGCGCCGAGCCGGCCGTGTTGGTCGATCGGCAACTCCTACGCTCGTAGTCCGGCGAGCGCTTTTTCTACAAAGATCATGAGCACTCAGCGCTTCTAACGCCGCTTTAAAATTCAAATACGAGCTATACCTTTGCGGCGACGCTCATTCGCGATCGCGCCCTTTTTCCGCCGCTGGTTCGGATCGGCTCAGGGATCAGCCGCAGCTCGGCTTCCGCCAGAAGGCGCCGCCGCAAAATACCATCGCTCGTCGAGATGGGCAGGGAAGAGATACCGTGTCCGACTTCGTCAAGGGTCACTCGGGAAGCCGGACTTAGTCCGGTAGTCCGCCATAATGGCGACTCAAAGCATTGTCTATGCTGAGCTGGTGATACACCCCGCCGATCAGCTCCACCTCGATGTCCGGTCCTCTTCGAGGTCGGCCCAAAGGATCCTTCCGGATCTCGTGTTATGGAGCAGACTCACCATGTCCTTCCACAAATCCGGCGAGATCCCGCTACCAAGACATAATATAAGAAGCTTAAACTTCAAAGCTTGGGTTGAGCCCTTCAAGGTGTTCACTTACCCATCCTCCTGGGTTGATCATGGAAAACCTGCTCAAAGGGTTCTGCTCAAGGAAATCCTCCTTCTCCCCTTATACAGGCCGGACAGATCTTTGCCGATCCTCGGCCGAATCCGCCCTTTGCGTCGGCCGTAGCATCGCTCTTCCCGCTGAAATCCCACATAGGGTGACCTCTCAGACAGTGGCTGTCACCCTCGCTGATGCATGTCGCCATGACTGATCATGGTCGTCTAAATGAGCCATGAATCTTATCCGCCCATCAAGTAATGGACGCCTTGTCTTCCTCCAATCGGGGCTCATGGGCGCCACCGAGGCTTCAAGGGAGCAGATTAAACTCCGGAGGCCGATCCAGATGGATCTCGAAGGGCTGCCTCCAATATAAAACCACTCCGAGGGCCAGCCTTCTGACGCCTTTCTTGGGAGTGTCGGATAGGTATCCGTCCCGCAATGCGCCATATTTCACGCCGCCCACTTGATAAATGGACCCCGGTGAGAACGGGTACGAGGCAAAACAACCTCTTCCATTAATGCAAAATGGGGCTCGATGCCTGTGAACAGCTCTCAAGAAGAGCTACATAGCTCCGCGATATGCGGATGATGAGGCGGGCGAAGGTGATGGAGCCGAGTCCGAGAACTTCGAAGCCCATGAGGAACGGATGTATTGGAAACCGAGTCCCCTTATCGATAGGGGACGGCACACTGCCTCCTCCTTATTGGGGCTTGGAGTGTCCTCCACCTGCCTCCCACCTTGATATAACCATCCGCCCTGGATCGAACTATGATGGCTGGAGGGAGAAATCCTCCGCTTGAGCTTCACTAGCTCATTGTGCTAAATAGAGCACCTCCTCCACCCCTCGGCGGTGGGCTGAGCGCGTGAAGAAGAGCCAGCTGATGATCCATGGTGGAATGGATTTCTAGGTCGAGGCGCTCGATGGAGGTACGCGGAGGAAGACGCAAAGTGTTTGATCTCGATTCTTGCCTCTTTTATAGGCGCATTTACTCGCACAATTAGGGGTGAAATGCAAAGACACCTCGACTTTTCGCATCTGCAAGGACGCGTGGAAGAGGGCCATTATTTGGCGAGAAGCCGAGGAACACAAAGATTCAAGATGAAGCCGGACACTATTCTAAGCAGTACATGGAATTTGAAGGAGAACCCGCCTTTGCAACGCCAAGACTATAAACACGCTGGACTTATCGCCATTGAAGCCTGGTTCGGGGCTACCGAGGAGTCCTGACTAGGGGTGTCCGAACAGCCGGACTATCAATATCCGCCGGACTCCAAGACTACGTAAGATACAAGATTGAAGACTCTGCTCGTGTCCCGGATGGTACTTTCCTTGGCGTGGAAGGCAAGCTTGGCAATACGGATATGTAGATCTCCTACCATTGTAACCGACTCTGTAACCCTAGCCTCCTCCTGTCTATATAAACCGGAGGGCTTTAGTCCGAGGGACAACATACATCTAAACAATCATACCATAGGCTAGCTTCTAGGGTTTAGCCTCCTTGATCTCGTGGTAGATCTACTCTGTACTACCCATATCATCAATATAAATCAAGCAGACGAGGGTTTTACTCCATCGAGAGGGCCCAACTCGGTAAAACATTGTGTCCTCGCTCTTGTTACCATCCGCCTAGACGCACAGCCGGGACCCCTACCCGAGATCCGCCGGTTTTGACAATCGACAAGGACGAACACAAGCCCTCGCCTCCCCGCTCGCCGGTGGCAACTGGCTGTAAGGCTGACTGCTGCTGGCCACAGGTCGCGCCAGCCCAGCCGCCTCTTCCGGCCTCACTCACTCATCAATTCCGGCCATGGTTTCATGGTGAGGCCACCTCCAGCCTCCCGCTTTTTTTCGTTGTGGGCCAGCCAGATTCGCCTAGTGTTTTTCCTTGCTCACATTTTGTCCATTATCCAAAGGAACAATCTAATTTGCGTAAAACCTCTCATATATCATACATTTAATAACTCACAAACCATGCATCGGATTAAAATGATTTTAACATGTAAAATGCTTAGAATTTTGTGTAATGCTAATAATATGCCACTTTCATCTATGTTTGAAATGTTTAATTTGTTGTTTGTTTAAATTTGCTTAAATTCCATGTTAAAATGATTTATTTCATAACTAAATAACCGAGTTCGGTTTTAAATAAACTTTATGTGTAAATGGGGTGGAAAATGCCTAGTTTAACATGGTGCACTTTATTTTCCTGTTTAACAACCTTAAAATATGTTTTAGGCCAGAACAGTACCAAATTCGAAATATGGACATGGGGATTTTCCTGGAATGTTGTTTGTTGTTCTTATTCTCATTTAAACTTGCCTAAATAGTTAGTTTACTTTTTGTTACACCCCTTGCCATGTTTAACAACATTTAACATTGTTGCGCATCTAAACGAGAGCTAACTAAATATTCGATGTGAGGTTTTGTCAATATGCAACTCAATGCATATTGAGCTCCACTTAACTTGTAGTACCGCTTTGTTGCACTTTGCCATGCCATGCCTCATTAAACCGACATGCATCATACTTGATTGTGCATCATGCCATATTTATGCTTGTGTGGTTACCATGTTGTTTGTTTCTTTCCGTGTTGCTTCTTAGTTCCGTAATGTTGCGATTGTGAGGATTTGTTCGACCACGCCTCGCTCATCTCTTCATGGACTCGCTCTTCTTCCTAGCGGGATTTCGCAAGATGACCGCTACTCGGATCTCACTACTATCATTGCTATGCTAGTTGCTTCGCTCTATCGCTATGCCGTATACCTATTACCTGCTTATCAAGCCATCCCACATTGCCATGAACCTCTAACCTTTGACACCTTTCCTATGCAAACCACTGCTTGGCTATGTTACCGCTTTTGCTCACCCTCTTATAGCGCTGCTAGTTGCAGTGAGTTGAAGATTTTCCATGGTGGATGTGATTTTGCTGGGATATCACAATATCTTATATTATTAATGCATCTATATACTTGGTAAAGGGTGGAAGGCCCAACCTTGGTTTACCATTTGCCTCACCACCACCTATACATTTCCTTTGGGTCGGCCAACCCGAGGGTCATCTTTATTTTAGCCCCCCGGCTGCTTGTCTAAGTGTCGGTTCGAACCGAGTAGATCATGGGCCTTTGGGGAAACTCGAGGTTTGGTTTTACTCGAGGATGTCTCATCCGTGTTTCTCGAGAACGAGATATGTGCAGCTCCTATCGGGATTGTCAAGATCGGGCGGCTTTGCTGGGTCTTATTTTACCATTGTCGAAATGTCTTGTAAACCGATTCCAGACTGATCGGGTCTTCCGGAGAAGGTCTATTCCTTCGTTGATCGCGAGAGCTTGTCATGGGTTGTTGGGACACCCTCAGCAGGTATAAACTCGAGAGCCGCTCCGCGTTATGTGGCAGATGGGAATTTGTTAATGTCCGGCTAGATAACTTGACACCAGATCCGAATTAAAATGCATCAACCAAGGTAGTAGTGGATGGTCTCTTCTCATGGAGTCCGGAAGTGAACACGGTTTTCGGGTTATGTTTGACGAAGTAGGTGTTCGTGATCACCTCTTGATCATTGCTAGCTTCACGCACCGCTCCTTTGTTTATCTTCTCGCCTCATTTCATGTGACATGTTAGCCACCATATCATGCTTAGTCGCTACGCAACCTCACCACTTTACTCCCTTCCTTTCCCATTAAGCTTTGCTAGTCTTGATACCCATGGTAATGGGATTGTCGAGTCCTCGTGGCTCACCGTGATACTTCCAAAACCAGTTTGCAGTGTGCCTATGTTATCGAAAGCAGGTGACGCAACCAAGCTCAAGGAGGAGCTCATGAAGATCTTGCCTTTGGTGTTGTTTCGCTCTAGTTGATCAGCAAGTGAGCCCAGCTTGGGGTCGATCGGGACCTTTTGTTGCATTTGGGGTAGTCTTTTTTATTTTGGTTCTGTAGTCGACCTTGATTGTATCTCGTATGATGTAATGCTTTACTCATGTATTGTGTGAAGTGGCGATTGTAAGCCAACTATGTATCTCTTTCCCCTTATGTATTACATGGGTTGTGTGAAGATTACCTCACTTATGACATTGC
>JAHHZJ010001851.1:0-58683 GCA_021437245.1 Aegilops speltoides | reverse complement strand
ACTTGACCGCTGGTTTGAGGATGATAGATCAAGCGTAATCGAGCTTAATGCCCATATTTTGCACTATAATTTAACCTCGCGGCCGTGAAGTTCGTGCTGCTATCGTAATGATGTTGTGGGGACACCGTAACGTGTACTACCCCGATATGAAGTCTATCACTGGTCCGACTCGCCGCTTTTAACTAGCTTGGCCTCTATCCATTTGGTGAATTTGTCCACCAGACCAATAGGTACCTTTTGCTTGTGGGTTCCCTTTAAGGGGTCGAACCATGTCAAGCCCCCTGCATCGCTGAACGGCCAGTGATGGGTATAGTTTGACGGCGTGGGTGGCATGTGGCTCGATTAGCAAAGAGCCGACAACCGACGATCTTTGACTAAGTCCCGAGATCCGCCTCGGCCGCCGGCCAATAAAATCATGTACGGAATGCCTTTCCTACAAGGGCCCGAGCTATGCGGCAGGTCCGCCTAGTCCGCATGAATTTCAGCCGAAGGTTTGCCTTCCTCTTCGGAGATACACCTTTGAAGGACTCCTCAGCTTTTTCTTATAGAGTTCTCCTCGTGGACCTTGTATGCTTTAGATCGCCAGACTATGCAATGGGCCTCATTTTGGTCTTCGGAAGTTCCTCGCCTAAGCAAGTAGGCTAGGAATGGCTCGCCCACGGGCGATTACTGCCATTATTTCGTGGGCTGAAGGTGTTATTTCATCGGGCTGAATCGCCGATTATGTCGATTGTTCTGCGGTCGGACAGCGCGGCTGCTTCCGCTTTGTTATTTCCTGACTTCTTCCCATAGTACGGATGGCTTAAAGAGCCGCTCTAGGAAGATGTTTGAGGGACAGCACACGCTTATGGCGATGATGCGCTAATACGCCGCCACTTGGTTATATCCCGGCTACATGGTGGAATTCAAGTCCTTCAAACCGAGCTGACATTTTGAGGACAAGGTTACGATAGGCTGCCAATTTCGGGTCCTTAGCGCCAAAGTCTCCATTTACTTGGGATATTGCAAGGTTTGAGTCCTCACACCTCTAGCGCGAATGCCCATGGAGATTGCCATCCGGAGGCTATGTAAGAGGGCCTCGTGATTCGCCGCGTTGTTGGAGTCCGTGTACATTATCTCAAGTACATATTGATCGTGGTCCCGGCTGGGGACGCCACGACGCCACCCCCCAATCCGCCAACATTTTGGAGTCGTCGAAGCGCATAATCCATCAGAGTATGCGCCGCACTCTTTAGGGAGTTCGCTTTGTCCACTCAGCCACAAAGTCACCAAAACTTGCGATTTTATAGCTCGCCGAGGTTTGTAAGTTATATCGAATGGTAAGAGCTCAATGGCCCATTTTGCAATCCCGCCGCCCGTGGTCGCAGCTTGTTTATGATGTCGTTGAGGGGTACTTCGAAGCCATCAAGTATCGAACACTCTTGAAAGTAGTGTCGGAGCTTCCGGATGCTATGAACACCGTGACACGCTATCTTTTGATAGTGCGGGTACCGGACTTGCAGGAGTTAAGACAAAGGGATACGTAGTACACTGGTTTTTGAAGAGGGAATTTGTCGTGGATTTGTCACGCAGATGTCCTAGCGTGCAGGACTTAGTCGTGGAGCCATCGCTACGGGTTTATTTGTGGGGTTAAAGCGACACAAGGACACGAGGGTTTTATACTAGTTCGCCCTTCGATGAAGGTAAAGCCTCACGCCTAGTTGTGATGGAATTGATGTGGTCTCGATGGCTAGGAGCAAATAAGCTTCGCCACGCCGAGTTGTGGTTGTTGTCTCTGAACCGCCGCCGGTCGCCCCTTATATACATGAGTGACGCCTGTCGGTTTGCAGAGTCCCAACCGTTCATATTCGTATCCCCTCGGTCTCTCTCTCTCTATTCCTAACTTACAATACAAGTTATACATCAGGCCGTTTACGGCCACAAGTTATAAATGCACTATAGGCCTTGGGCCTTCTCATGACTACACCACTAGCAGGCTAACCCGCCCAAATGCGCCGGTTTATACCTAGTGGTAACATCCCCAACATTAGGCCCCGTGATTGATTTGAACTGTTCATGTCAATCCTTCATAAAACCTGCATCTTGATATCTTCTTTGTGTAATAAGTCGTCACCTTGTCATCGCTGTAAACCGCATGACATCATTGCTTCCGTCATCAGAAACCGCATGACGCTATCTTGAAGCTTATCCTTTATAGCGCCTTCTTTAATGACCGCCCCGGATTCACGCTGCTTGACCTAGTTTTATCGCTTATAAATAAGACCAAGGGTCATTCGCTTTCCCTTCGCTTCTATTCTTCTTCTTCCTTGCGCCATCGCCTCGAGCTCTGGCTGCCGCCATCGACATCCGCTTCTGGCCGCCGTGCATCAACTCGTTCGACTAGAATATCGCGCCTTTCGCCTCATCTCTCTCGCTTCCGTAAACCTCTTACCCTTCTTTAATCTGTTCATCATCTTTAGATCTGTTCTAGGGTTCAAGCTTCATCCGTGTTCTTCATATGCTTTCACTTTTCTAGCCTTTGAGCAATATTATGAACCCTGTTTTGTACCAAACGAAGATCCGCGTGCGATCCGCTGCACTTTCTCATCTAAATCCCATAGATCTTCCGTGATACATATAATGATACCTCATAGTGCATTTCCTGCCTCTTCTTTACTTTCGCGACGCTTTTTCTGCTTTTCCGAAAACTCGCTTGATCCATAATAAACATGAACTCTTGTGAAACCTGTTTCGCTGATTTCCTCTGGCCAAGATTAGGCGGTTTAACTCACCATAGTATCAAAATTGCTAAACCGCATCGCACACCATTAGTCCCGTGTTGAACCGCCAACATATATCCGACATCATATCGTATCGAATCGATTCATCGGAACATCCTCCGGTTTATCATATCTTGGATCAATTACTCAGAATGAGTATTTTCTAAACCGGATTCTTCTCCTTGTAGACCCTATGATGGCCAAACAGTGTATGAATGCAATCGTCCTTCCCGCCTCTCGAGACACAACCAATGAATTAGTGTCAATTGGCGCTTTGATGACCGAAACACCATCCATTGGAGGGTTCCGGTGAGGAATGTCCTCCCACTCCCCGTGAAGGTGAAGTTGTAGTTTTCGCGATCACTTGTTCCGGGTTTCAAACCGCCTGGTCAAAGTTTTACCGGACGAATGGCCAACTTTGAACTCCGCCCCAAGACATCGCCCCAATTCGCTACTAACTTGTGCCATTTTCAAGTGTCTGTCCAAGCTTATCTGCAAGAGGAGCCTTCGTTGAGTTGTTCCGGATCTTCCACCTAAACCGTCGTGCATCGACCACCGATGGCCCCAATACTCGAATTGGGCGGTATGGCTATCCGAAGAGGAAAGAGATTACTTATCCCCACGCTAAGCTCCACTCTCATCCCAAAGAGTGGAACGCAACTTGGTTCTATCAGAGACACCTCCTCAAGGTGAAAATCTTTACCGTTTCCGCCCAGAGCGCTCAGAACACACATCCTTTCCACAACGACGACCGCGAAGAGAGAAGCAAATACGCCCCTAACTATCTAAGCTCCGGCCTTTATGGCCAACGGTTTGACTGATCGATCCGCACGCCGGGTTATCTTGGGGCATATTGCCTCCGAGCCGCTGCTCCGGTTTGATGTGCCAAGATACCGCAAAGTGTCGATGACCCACTCCGACACACCAAACTGGAATTGTCTCAAGATGAAGTCATGATTCAAGGAGGAAGATGCTGAATGAACCGAGCACCTCTGCGCCCAAACCGCTTGGCTCCTCATCGCACCTTCAACGCACTCTCCCGCGTAAGTCTCGATCGTGCCATCATTAAATATTACCATTACTTTCATACTTCCAATTCTCAATTATTTCCGATCCAGGTGATGATCCGCTTTGGAGCAAGAAACTCTCGCAAGATAAAGCGGATAAGGCTGGGCGGCAAACCGCCCAAAACAAAAGTTGTCAAGAAATCTGCCCACAAGAGGAAAACCACGGCTTGCCTCGATCCGCCATCGGCGAATATGTGGGTAATCCGAACTTGATTCTCTTGGCTTGTTTTTACACGCCTTATTGATGACGATGCTTGTCGATGACGCCGCCAAAGAACGCTGGATTTGCCGAGGTAACCATTCTCTTCCGATTCAACAAACTTACCTTCACCAAAATTTCGCCGCAAACCGAAGGTTAACTTTCTCATCCTCTTGCTCACTTGATCCCAAACTTATGAAGACACAAGAAGACGAGGCCCGCCGCGACAACCCAAGACAAATGGATGTGTAGTTACCTCACGGTTTACTAAACAGCCCGCTCGAAAGCGCCGCACCGAGGTTTCCAACCATTTTATTACCTTGAATTCCAAAGCGGTTTATTCCACAACCTCTTAATCCGTCCGACCGATTATCGTCACCTCTCATTCATCCTCCGCGAATCGTCACCACTCAACTACCGCCAAGATAGCTGTTGGTAAATCAATATGACCACATGTTTGTCAATTTCTTCAGAATGTACATGCCTTATTTCTAATCCTTCGCTTTTCAGACCAAACCAAACCCAGCAAGAAAGCTCGCTTGGAGAAAACAATCAAGAGGCTGCCGCTTCGATCATGAGCAGCGCCGGATCATGAAAATGTGGCCTTTGAAGATATTCCAAGTGATCCCCGGTTCAAGAAGATGTGATTCCAAAGGAGAGGCTCAGCAACTGCTTCAAGTGTTCTGTGACCCGCCGTCAGACCATCCGGGTTTGAAGATCCTCATAGTCCAGCTGAAACAGAGTACCCGCACGATCCGTCAATCGAAAGATGATGACGTTGTAATCATCGAACGGGCCACTCAACCGGGAATGCCGCAACTCTAACCCGCATATCGTGAAGGAGGACTCTTCCACTTTAAAAAAGGAAAGTGGAATGTAGAGTCGAAACATATGCCGCTATGAGCGCCAAGATCTTCATTCCGATATCTCAACCGCTTTACAAAGAGCCGTGATTATGAAGTCGCTTGGTAAAACCGATGAGAGATAAGTTTGAGGTAACGCCTTTCCTTATTACCGATATAGTAATCCTTGTAGCCCCTAAGGGCCGGTTTGCAATCTTTGATCAAACTGGTACTTGATAATTTTTTGATAGACTTTGCAATCTTCCTCACGACCACCAAGGCCGATTTAAGTATGTAAACCTAAACCGTACTCCAAAAAACTGCTTGTCAACACTTTAGTAAAATCAAATAGCCATTAGCCCCAAGTGCCGAGTTGAATACGCTGATTGAACTTGGGACTTTTCCATGTATTAGTAGAAAATTGAAGGTACATTAGCCCCAAGTGTCAAGCATATAATGATGTTGTGTGGTTGAGACTTGCACTTTAATTGTTGGTCGATGATGCTGTCAATATGCAAATGAGGTGGCGATCAAGGATGATCGGATTGCCGATTTACAGCAGCATTGGCGACTCCAAGAGCCGAGATGCATAAGGCCAAGAAGGAGCTAACTATTGCCCCGATCGCCGCAGTATAGCTAAAGGATAACATGAAGAAGGAACAGCTGTCGGGCCATCAAAAGGCCATCTTGCTCAAACGGGCGGAAAATGTCAAGCCGCCTTAAACCGGTGGTAGATGATCCGACAAACCATGAAGCGGCAAGTGCATTCTATGACGGCAGCCATCTTCGTAAGTCCCCCGTGAATAAGTGTAATTTACTTTTCTTGTTGCTCCAAAGATTCGGTTTAAAACTGTCCTGTTATGAAATGCAGCACACGCTGGGCACTTGGGGAACGACGCATGAAAAACTAAAGGTTGTCTACACCTTAGTGGAGCAGCAGATACCGGAGCCCAACGGTGATTACCACAATGTCACATAACAACCCGGCGCCGCCCCTCGATCCAAGACACCTTGAACCGCTATCCATCCCGCCTTCCCGGATTGAGGAGGTAAAGAAGTTCGCTGCACGAACCGAGCCATCAACGCTTTGATCCGCCAAAGCCCGGGTGCCGATTTTGATCCAAAGGGAAGCAGCCCAGGGCTATCCCAGGTGAAGGAAGACGGCTCGACTTTAATGAAGAGGACTTATGCGCAATAAACCGCGCAAGACGCCCACTTGCTTGTCAATTGGCGGAAGAAGCCGATTTGGAGCACTACCAAGCCCAATACAACGATCGTAATGAAGCGCAGTGTCCGCCTCCAACTTTTGAACCGAAAACTTGATCCTCCAATCCGTAAGCACACTTACGCCCCGACATTGAGCCGCCATCTTTGATTCATGAAGAAGCTGTTTTTCGTTGCCGATGGGCATCGATCGACTTCGTGGATTTCCAACCAATGGGTAGAGAGGAGGATGTCAAGCGGTGGAGGATGAAGAATAAATGAACCGTAGCCGGTTTAGAAAACAATGATCATTTGGGCAATCGTGGTTGCCTTTGTAATAGCTTTAGTCAAACTTTGTCGCTCGGGTATGCCTTCGCATCGAGTAAACTTTTGTTTGATTCACGCCTCGCAACCAAAAGATTGAACTTCGGCGGCGGTGATACCGCCTCACCGTTTATGGCATCCAATATATCTTTATGTATTGAAAATCAATTAGTATGTGATACAAATACCGCCATATCTGGCATAAAGTCATGCGTAGCTAATCTTGAAGCGGAGGCTTTCTTGTTTAAAAACCATAACCGCTCTGGGAAACAATAACCCCCACATAGGCGCGTGAATCAGACAAGCCCCCAAGTTTCTCCATAAAGATGAACCGAAGATGGTAAACCGGAAAATAAAAACTTCGGTAATACTAAACTGCACTATCAGCTTGTTACCGATAGCTAAACCGGATAAAAACATTCATCATGTTGGAAACGCAACAAAATCGAATACCAAATATGGCAACAAAGGCAATAACTTTGTAAAAGGAGAGCTGCATGGAGCTGGTCGATGGCATTACCATGGTCGACGCAACCAAGCCTCAAGGTGTAGCGATGGTGCTAGTCGGCCAGTCCCCAAAAGACTCGTGGCGAGTACGCCGCCAAGTGGCGTGACATTGGTTCGGTTCACCAAGCCCCAAGTGGCGCCGCCCTATTGGCCGCACTCAAGAGGTGTGTCCGTTCAGACGTGACCGTGTCCCCAAATGATCTAGTGGCTTTTGCCTATCAAGAGGTGTAGCATTGGTTCGATACTACCAAGCCCCCAAGTGATAATCATTAGGGTAAACCGAGGCCGCTTTTTAAAATGTAAACACTCCATGTAACCACGCATGAAAAGAAAGACAGAGACCCCGCTTATCGAGGCCCTGATTTTTATTATATCAAAGATAATATATACATTGTTATGCTATGTACATAAACCGAGCCGATGATTCATGTGTAGTAAGGTCAAGATGAGCTATATTCCACGGCTCGTTGGTCTCCTCCTCTCGATGTACGTGAGTCTTTATGCTCCCGAATATCAACCAGATAATAGGAACCGCAGTGATTCTTGCCGACCACAAAGGGCCCTTCCCAAGGTGGGGATAGCTTGTGCATGTCCGTTCGTCTTGATGAGACGAAGCACCAAATCGCCTTCCCGAAGGCTCGTTTTAACCCGCGGCTGTGATAACGACGAAGGTCTTGTGGTAATCGCCGATCGAGCGGCTGCCATATCACGCCTCATCCAAAGAGGTCCAAAGCGCCCCGTCGCGCCCGCTTCATTGTCCGCTTCAACATAAGCCGCTACATCGGGCGATCGTGCCGGATATCATCGGGAGAATCGCTCGCCCATAAACCATGAAGAAAGGCGTAGCCGTGAGACCGTTTGGCGAGTATTGATACTCCATAGCACCGATGGGAGCTCTTCAACCCAGCACCTCGGTGTCCTCTCGAATGGGACCAAGTCGGGGTTTGATGCCTCACAAGATTTCGATTAGCACGCCTCGCCTCGCCTGCTGGATCGATGCGCCATCGATGATACATCGTCGGATATGCTCGCTCACAAAATTCTTTCATAGCTCCCTTGGACAGATTGGTGCCATTGTCATGATGATACCGTGTGGAAAGCCAAACCGAAAATCACCTTTTGATGAACTGCACTGCTGTCGCCGATCACACTTATCGACAGTTCCGCTTCAACCCACTTGGTGAACTTGTCCACCGCCACTAACAGTGGGTCTTCTTATCTTTGGATCTCTTAAAAGGCCCGACCATATCCAGCCCCCACGCCGCAAACGGCCACGCTATTGGGATCATCCTCAACTCCTGCGGCCGGTATATGGGCACGCTCGAGAATTTCGACACCCATCGCAGTTGTTTCACCAAGTCCTCCACATCGCGATGAGCAGTTAACCAAGAGAATCCATGACGGAATGCCTTTGCCACTGTGGACTTTGAACCGCATGATGCCCGCAATCCCTTCATGGATTTCTCGTAAAATTCGCCACCTTCCTCGGGGAAACACAGCGCTGAAACGCCTCAAACGCCGCGATGATGCAACTCACCATTAATAATCGCTCATGGACTTGGAGCGCCGGATTACCGCTCGCCGTAACCTCATCGTCTCGCAATTCTCGAGTCATATATGCAAGATAAGGCACCGCCCAATCCGAATAGCATGTAATGCTGCCACCAACCGGGCCTCCGGATCGAATTGCAAACCGCTTCACCAGTGGAGCCGAACCGACGGGTTGTGCAAGATGTCGAGGAAGATATTAGGGGAACCGGTTTACGCCGAGAACCCAGACGACTTAAAGCGCCCGCCGCTTTTCTTCCGCGATCCACATGATCTACTTGATATCCCTTGAAGCACCCTCGCTATATTATCCACCTCTCGCCGATATGCAGCCATGAGGGGGTCCTTAGAGTCCCAAGTGCCGATACTTGCTGCGCCACCAGTCCGAATCACCAAAGCACTTAACCCGCTTAAGTTCATCTCCTTAGCCATCCGGAGACCATGGAGCAAGGCTTCATACTCAGCTGCATTATTAGTACAAGGAACATTAGACGGAGAACGAATAAAACTTATCACCTCGGGGGAAGTTAACACGACTCCAATTTCGAGCCTTCCAACCGCCCGATCCATCGGGTGGATAGTCCAAGATGTATGATCCGCTTCTCCGGCGCTTGTAACTCCGTCCAATCATTAATGAAGTCAACAAGTGCTTGTGACTTCATCACAGGCGTGGTGTACTTGAGCCCATGTGGCCCAAGTTCAATGGCCCATTTGGCAATCCGCCGCTTGCTTCCCTGTTTTGTATGATATCACCCAAAGGAGCTGAACTAACCATCGTAATAGGATGCCCTTGAAATATCTGCTTCAGCTTCCTACCGCCATAAAACACCATAGACTAGCTTCGCCAATGCGGATACCGCTGGACTCAATAAGTACTCATCGATATAATAAACCGCCGCGAACCGGATATTCCTTTCGCCTCCTTGCGCTTACCACAATGGCTACGCCATCGCTGCGCATTGGCTGCCACATATAATAACAATGTTCCTTGTCAACCGGAGCCGCAAGGACAAAGCGGTTGGCCAATTGCCGCTTTAGGTCCTCGAAGCTTGCCACGGCCGACTCTGCATTTAAATGATCTGCTCTTCCTCAAAGATTCGTATAAAGGAATAGCCTTTCTCCAAGGCGGCCGATAAACCGCTCAACGCCGCAATCCGCCCGCCAAGCGCTGAACATCGCTGATACACTTCGTTTAGCCAAGGAGGTGATCGCTTTAATTTTCTCCGGATTGGCCTCGATTCCCCGTTAGACACCAGAACCCCAATAGCTTGCCACCGAACACCAAAACACACTTGGCCGGATTAAGCATCATCTTATAAACGCGCAGTTGTCGAAGGTCTCTTCAAATCGCCCACCAGCCGCCTCCTTCGTTTTGATTTCACCACAATGTCATCTACATAGGCATGCACATTGCGGCCGATCTGTATGCAAGCAATTTCAGACACACCGCCGATAAGTAGCTTGGGCGCTTGAGCCCAAAAGGCATAGATACATAGCGTAAGGCTCCAAAGGGAGTTATAAACGCCGCTTTCTCCTGGTCCTGATCGCCATCTTGATCTCGATGATATCCAGAGTATGCGCCCAAAAGCTTAAACGCCACATCTCGCCGTGGCATCAATAACTGATCAATGCGGGAGAGCAAAAGGATCTCATGGACAAGCTTTGTTAAGATCTGTAGTCCACACACATACGCCAGCCGCTTTTCTTAGGACCAGCACCGGATTAGCAAGCCACTCGATGAAACACTCGATGATAAAACCAGCCGCCGGTTCGCTACTTTTCTCCAATGGCCTTGCGTTTTTCTTTTGTTAAACCGCGGAGGAACTGTTTCACCGGTTTATACTTAGGATCCACATTAAGTGTGTGCTCAACGAGTTCCTCGGTACACCTCGCATGTCGAGGCTTCCATGCAAAATGTCCCGGTTCTCACGGAGGAACCGGATGAGCGCTTCTTCCTATTTGGGATCCAGTTGGCACCGACAAAGGAACTGCTTGGACGAATCGCCTGCACGAAGTCAACAAGCTTGGTTTCACCACCGATTTGAATTTCAGATCCGATTCATGCTCCGTAGTAGGCTTCTTCAGAGGGGTCATATCTGCCGGATCAACATTGTCCTTATAGAATTTCAACTCTCTCGGGGCACAGCACCGCTCACAGAAGTCTGCATCTCCTTCCTCACATTCCAAAGCGACTCGGCGGCTTCCATGCACCGTTATTGTTCCTTTGTAACCCGCATTTTGAGTTGCAAGTAGATATAACAAGGTCGTGCCATGAACTTAGCATAGGCCGCCGCCCAAACAGGCATGATATGGGTCCGGATTTTACCACTTCAAAGGTTAGCTTTTCAGATCGGAATCATGCTCATCTCCAAAGGCCACATCCAAGGCTATCTTGCCAACAGGATAAGCAGATTTGCCTGGCACTACACCATGGAACACCGTATTGGACGGTCTGAGATCTTTATCCGTGAGACCCATGCGACGGAAAGTGTCATAATACAATATATTGATGCTGCTTCCTCCATCCATAAGCACCTTAGTAAATTTATAGCCCCCAACTTGGGGGTCTACCACCAGAGCCAGCTGACCCGGATTATCAACCCGGGGATGGTCCTCTCGCCCATACGATAGGCTGCTCGACTAACGCAAATACCGTGGCACAGCCGGTTCAACAGAATTTATCGCCTGCTTGTGAAGCTTCCGATCCCGCTTTGTCCAAACTGGTTGTGAAAACATGATACCGCCCGCCGCTCAACCGCTTTTGGCTGGCTCGATAGCTCGATCGCCGCTGCTGTCCGCTACCTTGATTACTCCGTTGTTGAAATTGCCCCGGTTGTGCCCTCGAACCGAAGTCCGGCCCCGACCCGCCCATGAAAACCGGATCCTCGAACCGCCACCGATCCCTGGTCATATCGAAAGCATCGAATTTTTGAACTCTTGCATAATAGAACAGTCTTCCAAAGATGATTCGATGGGTTTTCTTTTCGTTCCGTGTTTGGGACAAGGCTGATTCAGCAAGTAATTCAAACGGCTCGCACCAAAGATTTGGACCCCGATTCGCTTTGCCTCACGCCGCTGGGCTCTCGCTCCTGCGATTAGTGTTGGCTACTAAATCATCAGCCTTTGCGCTTGCCCCCATTTCCATGACCTGCCGGTTTGACATGCTGCCGCTTGAGTTGCCATTCTTCTTTCCTTCCTCGCTTCGTCATCATCCGCTTCAGATCCTTGGTACCGTCGAATCGGCATATTTCACCAAAGCGGTCATGAGGGTTCTCAGATTATTGCGTAACCGCTTCATACGCCCCAGCTTCGCCAGAGGCTCAAACCGCGCTTGCTTTCAAATAAGTGATGATCGCCGAGTCAGCGTTGATCCGTCGAGGAGTGTAAAATCTCGCATACACACGGCGACTCAAATGGGTTGTCGACTTCTTCTTCCTGAACGCAAGCCGCCAGTCCACTATAGACTTTGGTTGTTTACATGTATCTTTGAAATTCTGGATAAATCGGGCTCAGAATCGCCTCCATGAATCGATAGAATTGGGCGGCAAGCTTTTCAACCAAGCACGGCTGTGCCTCCATCATCATGGTGAAATATTTTGCACATGCCGCTTCATCAACATCGAGCATCTCCATGGCCATCTCGTAACTCTCAACCCACGCCTCAGGGGATAGATCTGCAGTGTAATTTGGCACCTTACGCGGGCCTTTAAAATCCTTAGGCAGACGCACATTGCGTAAAGCGGGGATTAAACAGGGTACTCCCAAAGCGGAGGTGACTCCTGGTCCGGTGAAGGAGGTAGGGCGAACCGGGCGTAGGTCAATTCGCCACCTCAGGCTGCTAACTCGCTTCCTCGCGTGTCGGCCCGATCCACCACCTCCTAAGCATTACGAAGCGCCGCTTATCTGGTGATTGCTCGGCCGCTTGACGGTCCTGCTGCTATTTGATAGGCCGGTTCGCCCATGCGCCAGAATTCGCTTGACGGGCGAGTGAATCCGATCAAGGTCGTATGAATATGCTTCCTCGCCGGATTAGTGCTGTCCGAGAAGCTCTTAACCCGGCGTGTCTCAACCGCTGGGGAATCTCCTTCGATCGATCGCCCAATCGCAGCAGCCGCAACAAGGTTGTCCATAGGGTTAGAGTAATGGCCCGGGCGCTCAGACCGGCGGAGGAATCACCGTATTCTCCGTGGGGGCTCCATCAGCGTGGCTGGACCGCCGCCCCGCCTCCCGGGTGCTTCAATCCGCTTACTTCGTGGCCGGGCGGGTTACTAGGTCCGCCCGGGTCTGGAAGAGGTTTCTAGGGTCAAACCGATGGCAGCGCGATTCAGATTTCCGCTTAAACACCTCCCCGCGACGCGCTCGTCAAGCATGAGTCCGTAAGCTTATGATTAAAGCGCCCGCCCGCGCTATGCGCCTTCTCTCGCCGCTAGATCTGCTTTGGCTTGCGGATCTCGCTCTTCACCTTTGCAATCCGCGCATGAGCCTCCCCGACCGCTGGGTTATCTTCCGCCATGAGCGCCGCTAGCGATCAAACAGATTCGACAAAACTTGAACTGGCGGTCGCCGCCTCGGGCCTTCGCCTGCCGCCGCTGAACCGGAAAGCATTGCCGCCATGTTGAAGAAAGGTTTGCGGCTCGCGATCGCCATGAATACACCGATCCGTTCAACCGCCCGGGGTCCGGAATTTCGCCACCATCGAATAGTCTCGATCATACCATCCTCGCAGCTGGTACAATGACTCGGTTCTCTCCGTCAAGATTCATCGCCGAGTAAACGACGGTCTCGCCACCGCACTCAACCGCATCATATTCTCCATGGGTAGCTCCAACGAAGACATGCTTAACAGCCGGTTTAGCCCGGCTGGTTGCGCGCGCTGAGCCGCCTCGATGAGGTCGGTGCAGATGTCCGCCCAGCCCTCCGATCTTGCCGATGAAGACGGTATACCGCCAAGGGGACCCGTATCCATACTCGATTGAATCGCCTCGACCCCATCCAAGATTGTCGATGTAGATCCGCCACGACGACTCTTGGTCATCCGCCCATTAACGTAGCCTTCGAGTCCTTGAGCTGCTTCTCCAAGATCGCTAAACCATCGTGCGATAGCTCCCACGGTGGGCGCCAACCGTCGGGATTTGTCACGCAGATGTCCTAGCGTAAGGACTTAGTCGTGGAGCCATCGCTACGGGTTTACTTGCAGGGGTTAAAGCGACACAAGGACACGAGGGTTTTATACTAGTTCGCCCCTTCGATGAAGGTAAAAGCCTACGCCTAGTTGTGATGGAATTGATGTGGTCTCGATGGCTAGGAGCAAATAAGCTTCGCTTAGGCTCGAGTTGTGGTTGTCTGTCTTGAATCGCCACCGGTCGCCCCTTATATACATGAGTGACGCCTGTCGGTTTGCGTAGTCCCAACCGTTCATATTCGTATCCCTCGGTCTCTCTCTATTCCTAACTTACAATACAAGTTATACATCAGGCCGGGTTTACGGCCACAAGTTATAAATGACTATAGGCCTTGGGCCTTTCCATGACTACACCACTAGTAGGCTAACCCGCCCAAATGCGGCCGGGTTTATACCTAGTGGTAACATCCCCAATAGAATTTGTGCCCTTCTATTTCTCGCTCAACGATTTAGTACCGCTGGCCATAACTTGATGTGTTGCCACGATGTATAATAACATTGGTTCCCTGTGTTAGGCGCTGCCAGACCGGATTCGCGCTAATATGGCTTTGATTTCTTCGAGTCCCAAGAAGGGCAGATCCGCCCACTGGTGTTCAAGGCGCCTTAGAGGCGATATAGGGGCAATGCCTTTTCTCCTGTTGGAGATAAAGGCTTAGAGCCGCCACGCATCCAAATTAATTTTTGTATTTGTTTGAGGTCCTTTGAATATCCAAATGCGTGACAGAGCTCGGATCTTGGTTGGGTTCGCTTCAATTCCTCTACCGGATACAATGAAGCCCAGGAGCTTTCCAGCTGGTACGCCGAAGACGCATTTTTCCGGATTCAGCTTGATGTTGTATGCTCGGAGGTTGTCGAATGTGAGCCTCAAATCGTCTACTAGAGTTTCGACGTGTTTGGTTTTGACGACTACGTCATCTACGTATGCCTCTACTGCTTTGCCGATCCGTAGCTGACATGTCCGAATCATGCACCGATATGTTGTGCCGCTTTTAAGTCCGGCGGGCATCGTGTTAAAGCAGTAATGGTCCGTATGGAGTAATGAATGCCGCTATGCTTGGTCCGCTTCGCCATCTTGATTTGATGGTAGCTGAATATGCGCCAAGGAAGCACAATGAATCGTGTTTCGCAAAGAGCATCGATTATTTGGTCGATGCGGGAGGGGAAGGGATCCTTTGGGCAGGCCTTGTTGAGGTCTTTAAAATCGACACATAGGCGCCAAGATTTGTCCTTCTTGGTACCATTACCAGTTTGCTAGCCAATTCCGAATGTTTGATGTCTCGATGAACTGCTTCCAGAATTTGGCCAGCTCTTTTCTCCCATTGCCTCGCTTTTTGGGTTCGAAATCGCCAAGAGCCTGCTTTGATCGGCTTGAACTTTTAGGATGTTTAGGCTATGTTCTCGCTAATCTGGGATTCCTGGCATATCCGAAGGTGCGGCAAAGATGTCCCGCTTTTCCCGGCGAATTTCGCAGGCGGCGCCTCACATCAGGGTTCAACTGCGCCCCGATGGAGGCCGCCTTTGTTGGGTCCGCGGTGGACTTGGAATTTGACTATTTTGTCCGCTGGTTTGAAAGAGGTGGACTTGGATCTTTTATCGAGTATCACATCGCCCCTATTCACCATAGAGCGCAAAGGCGGTGAGTTCTTCGCCGCTAGGGCTTCGGATAGTGCCTCCTGGCTAATGCGGCTGTCTTTGTTTTCGCGCGAGTGCTATGTCCGATCACTAGCGAGAGTGATTGTTCCGCCGGGCCCGCATCTTAAGCTTCATGTACCCGTAATGGGGTATGGCTTGAAAATTGTGAATGCCTCCCGCCCTAATATAGCGTGATAGCCGCTGCTGAACGGGCCACTTGGAACGTGACTTCTTCGACCAGAATTGTCCGGGCGAAATAACACCACATCAAGTGTGATTTTTCCCTGCAGCGCTTCCGATCGGGATTATTCTCAAAGGTTGTGCTGCTTCGCCAATGCGGCTCCAAACTATTTCCATTTTTGAAGAGTTTCTCGAGATGAGGTTTAGTCCGCTGCCGCCATCCATGAGTACCTTGGTAAGACGAAGTCAGTCCCACTATTGGACCGAGGACCAATGCGGCTGGTGCTCGGGCTGTTCGAATTTTGGTCTGTCGGGCGCTTGAAGGTGATGGCCGTGTCGCCCATGGATTAGTTGTTGCTACTTGGTAGACTTCGCGAGATCATGGATTGTTCGCTTTCAGATATTATTTGATGCGAAAGTCTCAAAGACTATTGATACCATACTAGTATTGTTGGAGTGGTTTTCCGGCTAGAAGCTCTCGCCACTTTTGGCCACCGCAGCAGATCCAACATGCTCAAGGCTATGTGTTGGGGTGGCGCTTCAGATCGTGAATTTTACAGGTCCGCCGAGCCATCCCTCCAAGATGGTTCCTTGCCCTTTATGGGGCTTTTGCTTTTTGGTTTTTGTACTTGGTGCCTGAGTGTAATGCACCCTTTTGTTGCGGACTAGGGTTGTATCCGGGCCGATTGTCCCAAAACTTAGTTTCGGGTTTTCCGAAACTCTCCATCGCACAAGATTTCAGATTATGGACGCCAGGTCGGCGGCGTAATTTCACGATGGTCGACGCGCTCAAGATTCCTTGTCCGCAATTATTGCGTAAAATTGAAATTATGCTTTCCTCTCAGCAGTCCTTTATCCTATCCATGACCAGAGGAATCGCCCAAGAATGATGTAATCGCTTCAAAGGGCTCTTGCCGGATTAGAGATAGATCGCATGTGTCCGGGCGCTGGGTGGAATTAAGTCCGAACCCTACCCATCTCGAGGCTCAAGGGCCGAGAAGTTTCCAAATTTGAAGCTTGGATTGCTGGATGTTGTCCAACGAGTCCGTCCGATGCCCGACTATAGGTTCAAGATTGATCGAAGTCCGCCCTCCGCTGGAATCCGCATGGAGGGTTCGGGAGCCCGACATGACTAGTCTTCAATACAGAGAAGAGTTGCCGTTGTTCCTCCGCCATCGCAACGCAGGGTGACCCGGGAGAGTTAATCTCTCAGACGCTTTTAAGCCCAATCGATTGTTGTCTCAGAAGCGACCTCAGTATATGATGCGATCCAAGAGCTTGTTTACTTAACGAGAGCTCTATTGATCCAGCCGCCGGGCGATTCCGAGCTGACGGAAGATTGCTTTTGACGACCGAGAGGTCATTGTCGGCGGTGGCCGAACAGCGGTCATGAGAAAATCACCTAGCCGGATAGTTTGGCCGGGCCAAGGCTCTTTTGGCGAAGATACCGCCCTGAAAATGGGAAGAGGCATCCTTCCTATCGGTGACGGACGAGGAACTCTCAATGAAAGCACCAATGTCGGTGTCAAACCGCGGATCTCGGTAGGGGGTCCCGAACTATGCGCCTAGGCGGATGGTAACAGAGACAAGGGACACGATGTTTTTACCTGTGTTCGGCCCTCTCGATGGAGATAAAACCCTACTCCCGCTTGATTGATATTGATGATATGGGTAGTACAAGAGTGGATCTCGCCACGAGATCAAGGAGGCTACACCCTAGAAGCTAGCCTATGGTATGATTGTTGTAATGGTTGTTGTGTCCACGGACTAAAACCCTCCGTTTATATAGACACCGTGGAGGGCTAGGGTTACACAGAGTCGGTTACAATGGTAGGAGATCTACATATCCAGATTGCAAGCTTGCCTTCCACGCCAAGGAAAGTCCCATCCTACACGGGACGAAGTCTTCAATCTTGTATCTTCATAGTCTTGGAGTCCGCCGACGATGATAGTCCGCTGTCCGACACCCCTAGTCCAGACTCCTCACCCACCCTATGTGGGGTTAGACAAGGCAATCCTTCTCCCGCTCTTGTTCAATATGGTCGCTGACGCTTTAGCGCCCATCCTGATAAGGCTAAAGTCATGGCCATATTCGCTGGATCACCTCCTCCTGGGGGCCCGGATATCCATTCTCCAAGATGTCGACGACACTATCATTATGGTTGAAGGCTCGACAACGATATCGCCAACCTCAAGTTCCTTCTCCTCTCGCTTCCAAAAGATGTCGGGTCTCAAGATCAATTTCGACAAGAGCGATGTGATGGTGATGGGATACCCCCGCCGAAGTCTTTGGCCATCGCCAACAAAGCTTAATTGCCAGATGGGCACTCTTCCCAAAGACTTACTTGGGAACGCCCATTAGTGACTCCAGTGCTTACTGTCAGCAGACTTGCGCCTCCGTGGCCACGCTGCAAACCCGTGTCGAACCTTGGCAGGGGCGGTGGTTGTCCAAAGCAGCCCAGACTATTCTCATCAATTCTTCTCTCTCCAGCCTCCTCTTGTTCCTAATGAGCTTCTATTGCCTCTACGAGACCCTCCACAAGGAGATCGCCAAGATCCAGTCCCGCTTTTACTGGGCGGGTGATAAGGAGAAGCAGAAATACCATATGGTCAGCTGGCCTGACATCTGCAAGCCCCGGGAGCAGGGGGCATTGGCATCATGTGCTCTAATTAGATGAACATTGCCCTCCTCTCCCGCTGGCTCTGGCGAATCTCGCAGGACATGGTGGTCTTTGGCTTGACATCATCCGAACAAATACCTGCAGGCAGCCTCGCCTCGCCAAGTCCGGAGGCTCTCGCTCTGGCAATAATCGTCCAGCTCCGCCGTCCTTCCTATCGACATCCATCTCGTGGGCGCAGGATCTTCGACGTTGTTCGTTTGATCGATGGGCCGGACTCTCCTTCGCGCCGCTTCCCCGGTCTCTTCTCCATTGCCGCTGACCCCGTGATCTTCGCTGTTAGGGCCCTTCTTGACTTAGGGCGCTTGCTTTCCGGCGGCCTTTGGTCCAATGGAATCCGCCGCTGGCGTGAGTTACTGATCGATTGCGCTCACGAACCCTCGCCGGATGGTGGACTGACCTTGTCCGGCGCCAACCTTCGGGCCAATTCTCCACCAAATCGCTTCACCGCCATCGCGCCATCCGCTGCTCCTCTCCCCTCTCGCTTGTCCGTCCATCCGCTGCAACAAGATCCGTGATCTTCATGTGGCAATGGAATCGGGCCGATCCCGCCCGGTGGAGGTGCTCAAGCGCAACGGCCCGCATGCCTCGCCTTCGCGGGTTCCCAAGATTCAACCACATTTTCTTCTCCTCGGTCCGCCAGCCTTCCGGAGTTGCTTTCAAGTGGTCGGCGGAAACCGTGCCACACCAACTTCCTCGACTTATTTGATTTAACTCCGCCGCCCCTCAGATTCTCTCGCCACATTAGGTGGCTTGAGATTGGGGTCCTCGCCGACCTCTCGACTGTCCGCATAATCTCGTGATTCAGCTCACCTCTTCGCCGATCCATCGACGCGCTTTTAAACTCTTGGTTTTTTGCGCTTTGGCGCCGCTTAGCCGCCCCTCGACTGTGACGCCATCTCAGCCTCATCGCCGACCTCCGATCGATGGCCGCCCGTCTGCCGCCGCCTGGCCTCCTCCCCGAGCCGGACTAGACGCCTCCGCCTGGCATTTGCTGCTTTTTTATCTTTTGTTTGGGCTTGTTGAGCTGTGCCCTCAGCAGAACCTATGTACTTGGTCGTGTGACTTGGGTGCGTGTGTTTGTGTGAACTTGACTCTGCTTGTTTGTCCTTGGCGGTTTGCTTTATTTATAAAACGGGGCGAAAGCCTTTTTCGGTAAAGTACTTTTATATATGTTTTTAGTAATGGAAATAGACCCCTGGGCCATAGGTTCACAAACGTCATCTCTAGAAGCAGATAAGTGTGTTATGGTGAATAAATTACAGTTGGGCAACAATCGAATTGCAATATTTATATTTAGGACTATAATCATTCATTGCATAATCTTGTATAAACATTACGTCTGTGATATGTATACCATTATCCAACTGCACCGACAACTAATACACCATCTCAAGACCGCTATCCAACATGCATCGCAAACTATTGAGTTCATGATAAACAGAGCATTACAATAAGCATGATGACATAATGCACCTGACTGTTTTTTGGTTTTCTTTGTTTCTTTCTTCATTCTTTACTGTTTTCACCGGTTTAGTTGCTTTTCACTGTACTTGACTGTTTGGTATTCGTTTTTCTAACTTTTCTTTGGTTCGTTCAGTTTTTTCTTTTTCTTTTTTTCCTTCTCTGCTTCCTTTTGTTTCTTTCCTGTTTTCTTAGTGTTTTTTCTTTCTTTTCGCAATGTTATTCTTGATGGTTTCATCTGCTTTTTGGTTTTCACTATATTACACGGTTCCACGTCGGTTTCTTTAGTTTTTCTATGGGTTTTTCGATTTTCTTTTTCTTATTTGTTATCTTTTATCTTTCTTTCTTTGTTTTTTTCCTTTTCCAACACGTATCTAATTTTTTCATATGTATCAGAAATATTTTTTATACACGCTAACACATATCAAATAGATGATCACATTTTAAAAAATATGTGCCTCGATGTCTACTTTTTACATATACATTGTACATTTCTTATGTGGTATAATTTTTTTATATATGTTTAACATTTTTTAAATACAGTATTAACATTTTTGGCAAACAAATATCTACGTATACATTTGTACGCATCTATTAAATTTTTAAATACATGATCAACATTTTGTATGTCTATTTTTTTATATTGTACAGTTTTCATATATAGTCTAAACATTTTTTATACATGTTCAATATTTTTCAAATACTTGATTAATATTTTTCAATTAAATGTTTATGTCTTTAAATTTTAAGACATAGATTTTTTATGTTTATTTTTTCCATACACATTGTACAATTTTGTATACTATATACAGCAGGAACATTTTTATGTACATGTTTAACATTATGCAAATACATAATGCATATTATTATGGAAGGAATGTATGGCTCTCGGGTGTAATTACAATTCAATTTCAAAAAGAAATAGTAATTTGTAAGAAAGCCAAAAAAGTTAGAAACTTTTGGAGAACAAATTAGATTTATTATTGCACTCGTATAAAATCTTTTGCGAAGAAAGGACTTTCATGCTGTTGTGGACGTAAAAAAACAAATTTGTTGCTATATATGCCGTACTGTGCATGCTATTGTCAGAGAATACTTGTCATTTTTGTCAGAGAATATTTTGTTGAAGAATATTTTTGTACGCCAGAAATGACAGCTCAAGTTTGTTGGAAAAAAGTTGTAGAACATTTTGACTTTTTCTGCATTTAAAATAAAATAAAATACGTAACCAGGTGTAATTACCATCATGTTTCAAAGGGTATTTTCCATATTGATATCCTTGTGGCTCGCGTCTAGATAGAGAGAGAGAGAGAGACATGGGGGTGCCCTCGAAACTGTGGGGCAGACGCTTGAGTTCAACAGCAACCCGAAAGACAAGCCCGACACCGGTGTGAAGAGCAAAGAGAAAAAGGAGACTATATGGGCACGAGGGTCTTGCGCGGTTGACCCGTCTGAACCTGCGGCCGGGCATCACTGGCATGGCCCTTCCGATGTGTACTGGCGCGTGAATGCCTGCCTGACGTGGATGACGGCCGTTCTCGCACCGCAGCGCGTCGTCCACCTCGTTCATGCTCGCCAGCCCATCGTATCTACACGAGAGAGCGGCGCCGGTGGGGAAGGATCTTATGCTTAGAGCATCTCCGGCCGTTGTGTCCTTCACGAGACGTTTTTTCGGTCTCCTGGAGAGGCCCCGGCGAAAGTTTTGCTCCGGGGATGAGTTTTTCTCCGGTCATCGTCCCCCACGCGCACACCTGCCTAGACCGCGTGCGCCGCCCAGGCCACGTCCGCGCCGCTCCGGCCACGCCCGTCCCGCCAAGAGCAGCCGCTCCGCCCGGCCAGAGCCACCGTCGCGCCTTCGCCGGCCCCCGTCGCTGCGGTCGCGCTCGCTAAATCGCCTCCGCCGTGCCCGGACCCGATTGAGAGCGCTGGCGCGAAGGGCCGAGCTCGCGCGCGCAGCCTCGAGCTCGGGAGGAGGGTGCACGCCGCAGAGCGCAGGGACAGCGTGCCACGGCCCTCCACGCAGCCGCGGCTTCCTCGCCCTTGAGGGCGGGCGCACAGCTGCCGCGGTCAGCGGGTGACGGAGGCAACGCCCGGCAGCATGGTGCGCGCAGCAGCCAAAGCCGCCAAGACGTAGCGCCGCCTCCGCCTGGAGCCGCCGACAACAGTCGCGATGGCGGCGAGGACCACCCGGTCGACGTGGGACCATAGGAGGTCGCCTGGAGCAAGAAGGCGGCGCGCTGCCCCGAGGTGGCCGCGGGAAGACGCCACGTCGTTGTAGGCCGCCGCAGACCGCTTCGCCTAGCGCCCGGCCGGAGCCGCCGCTCCAACGCTGCCGCCCACACCAGCAGCTCCACGGTCCCCAGCGAAGACAGCAGGAACCCGAGAATCTTCCCGACCTCGGCTAGCTTCTCCTCGCAGTCTCCGATCAGGGGAGACTGTGTGATCGACGTCGGCGCCCCGGGGAGGCAAAGGGAGGCCAAGGTCGAGGGCCACGGCGGCGAGGCGGTCGCCGGCGGCGACGGCGAGAGCAGAGGCGTCGCGGATGCGCTGCCAAAACAACGGCTTCCATGGCACGGTGGACGTGCGGAGAGACAGGGGAGATTCTTTTTTGCGGTGGGCCTAGCAAAAAAGGAGGGGAGAGAGGAGAGAGAGGATGATCGGTGGAGTATGTGCATGCATATTAGCTGGGCCCCAAGTGACCCTGGGGCTGGGTTTACCTTGGGATCGCCGGGCTAGTTTTGCCGAATCCGCGAAAACAACGCCGTGGGTGCGTGATCGAAAGCTTTTTAACCGCTGAAGCCTAAAAAGTGAGTTGGGGGGGGGGTGTCCTTGGAGGCCCTACTGGAGATGCTGTTACCACCGATTGAGCTGCCGCGTAACTCCAGGCTCCAGCCCTGTTGCCCGCGCTTATCCTTCTGCTGCTGCTGCCATGCGTGTCGCGCTTCCTTGACCGCACTAGAGCCTTTAGTTTCACGGGGGCAGCTCATCAAAGACACGAGGTCTTTTTCCTTCCTGGGATGAGTACTACACCATATACAAACACTTTTACCAGATATTTTTTTTTTCAAAACGGAGGCAAAAGATTTGCCTCATCCATTAAATAAGGGGAGAATAGAGTTTTGAGTTTTTACAAGCGCCTGTGCAAAACGGCATGGCAATTGCTCTCGTACAACAATACACCCTAGTTTCTTAGCACCTGTCATAACCCATAGTTTTGCCTCGAGCACGATATTTTGGAGCAGGATAGGCGGCGGTGCACTCTTGTTGCAAAACACACGCGTGTTTCTCTCGTTCCAAATAGTCCAAGAAACGAGCATGATGAGGGAGCCCATCGCTCGTCTATTGGGGTTTCGCATGTCGGTCCTTCTATCCCACCATCGCATGAGGGAATCCTCAAGGTGCGAGGTGTCCATGTGCACAAGACCAAACTTGTCGATGACCAATCGCCAGAGCCTAATGGAGAAGCGGCACTTGACGAAGAGGTGGATGCCCGATTCTTGCTCACGTTTGCAAAGCGGGCAAAGCCCACAGTTATCCCAACCACGCCGCTCCAACCGGTCGGGCGGTCCAGCCCGGTTTTGCAAGGTCAACCAGCGTAAGAATTTAACCTTAAGGGCCCAAGCTCTCCAAACCATGTGGTGAATGGGCGAAAAGGCCAAGCCAAGTGAGGGAGTCTCGACTAGGGGTGTCCGGACAGCCGACTATCATCATCCGCCGGACTCCAAGACTACGAAGATACAAGATTGAAGACTCCGCCCCGTGTCCGGATGGGACTTTCTTGGCGTGGAAGGCAAGCTTGGCAATATGGATATGTAGATCTCCTACCATTGTAACCGACTGTAACCCTAGCCTCCTCCGATGTCTATATAAACTGGAGGGCTTTAGTCCGAGGACACAATATACATCATAACAATCATACCATAGGCTAGCTTTAGGTTTAGCCTCCTTGATCTCGTGGTAGATCCACTCTTGTACTACCAATATCATCAATATTAATCAAGCAGACGAGGGTTTTACCTCCATCAAGAGGGCCCTAACTCGGTAAAACATCGTGTCCCTTGTCTCCTCGTTACCATCCGCCTAGACGCACGCTCGACCCCTACCGAGATCCGCCGGTTTTGACAATCGACATTGGTGCTTTCATTGAGAGTTCCTCTGTCGCCACCGATAGGAAGGATGCCTCCACCCGCCTTCAAAGACGGTATTTTCGCTTAAAGGGCCTTGGCCGCCGCCCACCACAACAAGAACCCTTCAAAGAACGATCGATGCGTTGTCTTATGTCCATATAAGCGCTATAAGGTCTACACCAACGGATTTATATGCGTATCGTTGGTATGCTAAAAGGTCTACAACAACATATATAAATGCGTTGGTAACCGGCGTGAATATGTGTTGTAAGACAGCAACGTATATAGCTAGAAGATAACAACACTTCATATGCGTTGGTGATCTGCACATAAGAGGATCCTTATAATTCCTAGAAGAAATTTGGCATTGCTTGGACAATTAATGGTATTTTTATACCAACATGCTGAACTATTATGCTAATGCTGATAATGCATAGGACACACAAACATAATAATTAGAAAGGTCACATATATTAACTCAACATTGTTGCTTTACAAAGAACATTATACAAGGATTACAATATGTGAAACTATCTAGTAGTAGTTTGATTCACAGCCTTGCAATCAACGTGTTAGCCATCTAAAACATAATGTATGAAACGTTGACCTGAATGACATTCTAAAACCTAATCTAAAACTATCTAGTAGTAGCCACCTCCTTGATCTTTCAATCAACTCGTGAGCCATGCATCATCGATTTACCTTGGCAATCTACAACAACAAAGAAATGAGAAAAAATAAGGTGCCATAAAAGAAATACAAGTTAATAGGGCAGTAAAATTTAAACAAAGAGCAACATACAAAGGTTCAACGCCATGTGAGAGTTAATCTTGCTATATGACCAATGGTTTTGTTTTAGTGGTCCTATCAACCAAGAATCAATTACCAAGTTCAACACCCTCAATTTTTGTTTTACATTCTAGGTCGGCACTTTGGAGTGTAGCAAGGGCAACATTCTTGTTTAGATTTCCCAAGCTAAGCATGAAATACAATAAGCATTCATATTGCAAAAAGAATGATCTATACTAGATTGTTGCTCAGCCATGTTGAATTCCAACAGAGAGAAATGGGCATACCTTATCTTTAGATGGATGTTTGTTTGATGCTCACATCTCCATATAATAGAGAAAGTTTCACTTCAGATACAATATGTTGCTTCACTAAACACATTATTTGAAGTTTTACTTCTCTGAACACTCAAGTCAAAGCAAGCTCCGAATAATCGCCGATCATCCAAAGTACGCCATCATCTCTGAAGGGCTTTGATATATCATAATTTGAATACTTCTTTACAGTCCCAGCTATAGCACTCAACTTTATAGACAGAGAAAAGGAGCCTTATGAAGAGACCATTCATATGTAAATTGAGTTATTAAACACCTTATAAAGAAAATAATGAAGATACAGGACGACATGCCCAAAAAAAACTGTGCACGACAAACAGAGCATGCTACATTGAAGACATAGGTCTGTAGTTACCAAAATAGTGCATAGAAATGCAGAGATTAAAAAATCTAGAAATACTGGTAGTTGATAGAAAATAATTCGCACAAAGCTAAATCAGGTGGCTATATTAAATGTTGACAAGTGCTTAGTGATTTTGATTTATATACATGCTTGACAATAATACTAATCTAAATAGTGAATACATAATCTTTTCAACATGAGTTTCGAAATTACATTGCAGATTATGTAACTTAAATCACCTACAACTTTACCAGCCAACATTATTCATGAGGTCATACCTCCTTCTACAGAAGTAGCCCTGCCCTGAACTTTCTCCCAAAGATGAATATTTAAGAAATTTTGATCCTGTAAAGAATGATGGACTCATTAAGCACTTGCATACACATTTAAGTAGATCTAACAAAAATACTAACCAACACTCTTTAGAAGTATAACAACAATATTAATTTCTAATGATATACCTTATGTTTAGGATTCACTCGCATGAGTTGTGATGCCAGGATCAAAGACTCCAAGGATTAATGCGTCGTGGAAGATGACACGCAACAAACACACTATTCTGAAGACCAATGCACAAGCGTTAGGCTGCTAGCAACAACTGCTACTATGCTCTAGGATGACGGCGACAATCAAGTCTGAACCGAAGTTACTATATCCAGCCGGTCACCATCTGATCGATTAATTCGTCGATCAAAATAAGCCAGCCACGATCGACATGAGCTATTGCCTGCTGGCTTTGGGATTCTCTAATTTGGTGCTAGTTATTAATAATTTAACATATCGGCTAATGACTAATTAGTTGCGGCCAGCCGGCCGTTAGCATGTACATAGGTGCCCATAACGGTGGATTGAATATAATACTTCAAAGGAAATTGTTAGATAATTGGTAACTTTTTCTACAACATAGACACCTTAATCTTTACTGAAAGTCGGTCATGAGCAGAACATATAAAAACAAAATTTTCCAGACAACACACTTATTGTCCATTAGTCACCGACCTTGTCTTCTGTTGTTACCTTCCAGAGAAGGTATAAGATGAAATCACCACCATATAAATAAAGCACAAGCAGAATATCTATTCCAAGGAATCGGGAATATATAGGTTCCATCAAACAGCCACATATGAGAAAGTTGTACCGCACACCCACAAACAAGAACACCAAGAATTGGAAGTCTCCATTTTATTACCCATCATGAGTGTCTGCCTGTCTCAAGAATACGAACTGGGCCGATTGAGTGAACCGCGGAAGCACAGAGAGACGGAGAAAATAAAAAATTACCATCGCGTTGAGGTTGGAGAAGCCCTTGGCGAGGATGTGGTACTTATGAATCCATGGAGACACATGCACGGACAAGCGGACGGGCGGCTGGGAGGATGGAGAAGAAGGAGCTGCAGTGGCCTCGCCACGATGAAAACTCTCCCGCCCGTAAGGCTCCGCACCATCTGGTCCGCAAGTGGCCGCCTCGCCGCCTTGCGCCGCCGCCACAATCAACATCACCACGCCTCCGATGCCTGCTGCTGCTTGGGGGGTTGCTGAGATTGGTCCGTGGGAAGGAAGGTGTTGGAGAGATGGGGAAGTCCTCGACATCGGAATCACGGGCGCAGCTTGAGGCGGCCGAGTGTGGAGGACGGAGGCGAATCGAGGAATCAGATCGTGGATCACACGGCGCGGCGGGCGGCTCGTGCCTACTTATCGAGGAAGTGGGTTGTTTCTTCTATTTTTATTTTGGAAAAAATTGATATTTCCTTGATTGTCGAGAAAGTGGTTAATAGTCGTGGAAGTGGCTGCGATCCCAGAACACATGGTTATTTCGCTGAGGGAATGCGAGCTATAGGTGGGTTTGTGGTGTAGTGGCCAAACTATCCGCTAGGCGGTTTTTATGACCGCCGTCCGCCATCGCTCGACAATGACTTCCTAAGTCGTCCAGCAATCTCCGCTACTCGAATTCGCCGAGCGGTTGATCAATAGAGCTCTCGCCCGTCAACGAGCTTCTTGATCGTGATCGCCGCTCTAGGAGTCGCATTAACTACCATCGATTGGGCTTAAAACCGATCCGAGAGATTAACTCTCCTGTGCCACCCACCACGCCGCAGCGGTAGAGGAGCAATGCGCGACTCTTCGCCTATATTGAAAACTAGCCACGTCCGGACTCTAACCCTCCATGCCGGATTTCCGCGAGGGACGGACTTCGATCGAGCATTGAACTTAAAATCATGAATCGCCCCGACTCTCTCGGATCTTGTCCAGCAATCCAAGCTTCCGATTCGAAACTCGCCTTTAAGCCCCAAGATGGGCAGGATCCGGATTTTAGTCCACCCACCCGCCTGCATATATGCGATCTACCTCTCATACGGCAAGAGCCCGCTGAAACAAGACATCACTATCGGGCCGATTCCTCCCGTTATGGATGGATAAAGGATCGCCGAGAGGAAAACGCAATCTCAATCTTTTGCAATAATTGCACGGACAAGGAATATTGAACGCCATCGCCGTCAGAAAATTATACGCTTCACCGATTCAAGGCCCATCGCATTTAAAGTATCAGGCGATGGAGAGTTTCCGAAAACCGAAACCAATTTTGGGATAATCCGCCCCAATACAACCCCATTCAAACAAAAGGGTGCGCCACACTTACGCCCAGATGCAAAAACCAAAAAGCAAAACCCCATAAAGGAACGGAACCGTACTGGAGGGATGGCTCAATGGACCCTGTAAGCTTCATAGTATAGAGGGAGCCGTCCCAACACATAGCCTTCGAGCATGTTGGATACTACGACAGGTGGCCAAAAGTGGCGAGGAGCTTCTAGCCCCGGAAAACCACTCCAACAACACCGGTACGGTATCAACAGTCTTCGAGACCTTCGCATCAAACAATATACGAAAATGAATAATCCGCGGCCTCGCCGAAGTCTACCAAGTAGCAACAGCAAATCCATGGAGCGACACAGCCATCACCTTCAACGCCAGCGATGAACCTAAATTCCGAACAGCCCGAGCACCAGCCGCACTGGTGCTTAGTCCCATAGTGGACGGCTTTCGACTCACAAAGGTCCTCATGGATGGTGGCAGCGGACTAAACCTCATCTACGAGGAAACTCTTCAAAAATGGAAATCGATTGAGCCAGATTGAGCGGGCAAGACAACCTTCAGAGGAATAATCCTTAGCCGAAGCGCACTGCACCGAAAAATCACACTCGATGTGGTGTTCGCTCACGGACAATTACAGATCCGAAGAAGTCACGCCCAAGTGGCCCTGCTCAACAGCGGATATCACGCTATATTACGACGAGAGGCATTCACAATTTTTCAAGCCATACCCCATTACGGGTACATGAAGCTCAAAATGCCTGGGCCCGGCGGAATAATCACTCTCGCTAGCGATCCGGACATAGCACTCCGCGCCGAAAAAAAGACAGCCGCACTAGCCCTGGAGGCACTATCCGAGGCCCTTGTGGCAGAAGAACTCACCGCACAAGGCTTCACGGTAAACAGGACGATGTGATACTTAATAAAGATCCAAGTCCACCTCCTTCAAACCAGCAGATGAAATAGTAAAATTCCAGGTCTATCCAACGGACCCAACAAAGACGGCCTCCATTGGGGCACAATTAAACCCCGAGGTAGACGCTGCATTGCGCGAATTCCTTCAGGAAAATTAGGACATTTTCGCCGGCATCCCCTGACATGCCCGAATCCCACACAGATTAAGGTAACACGCCTAAATATCCTAAAAGGATTCAAGCCGGTCAAACAGCTCTTCGATTTAATTTCCAACCCAAGAGACAGTAATGGGAGAAGAGCTAGCCAAACTATTGGAAGCCGGATTCATTAGAGATATCAAACATCCGGATTGGCTAGCAAATCTGGTAATGGTACCAAAGAAGGACAAATCCTGGCGCCTATGCGTCGATTTTAAGGACCTCAATAAGGCTTGCCCAAAGGATCCCTTCCCCCTCCCCCGCATCGACCAAATTATCGATGCCACCGCAGGGCACGATTCATTGTGCTTCCTCGACGCATACTCTGGTTACCATCAAATCAAGATGGCGGAAGTAGACCAAGCCGCAACGGCATTCATCACTCCATACGGACCATTCTGCTTCAACACGATGCCCTTCGGACTTAAAAATGTCGGCGCAACATATCAGCGCATGATTCAAACATGTCCGCTACCCAGATCGGCAAAACAATGAGAGATACGAGACGACGAGTCGCAAAACAAAACACGCCGAAACTCTAGTAGACGATTTGAGGCTCACATTCGACAACCTCGAGTATACGACATCAAGTGAATCCGAAAATGCGCTTATGCATCAGCTAGAAAGTCATTGGGCTTCATTGTATCCGTAGAGGAATTGAAGCAAACCCGCTAAAATCCGAGCTCACACAGCTTGGATATCCCAAAAGACCTCAAACAAATACAAAAATTAACAGGATGTGTGGCAGCTTTAAGCCGCTTTATCTCCCGTCTAGGAGAAAAGGCATTGCCCCTCTATCGCCTCCTCAGGCACACCAAACACTTCGAGTGGACGGATGCTGCCACTGCCGGACTCAAAGAAATAAAGGCCATATTGGCAACAACCGTCCCGGCTGCGCCTAACTGGGCGAACCAATGTTGCTATACATCGCAGCAACGCATCATGTTGTAAGCGCGGTATTCGTCAGTTTAACGAGAGACGTATGGGCATAAATTCTCTTCAAAACCAGCAGTATTATGTATCCACCGTGGTAACTCCGCAAGTCCTGCTACCCACACTATCGTAAGATAGCGATGCAAGGTTCATGGCATCCCTAAGTCTACACTACTTTCAAGAGTGTTCCATAACAAAGGCCTCCGGTACCACTTAATGACATCATAAATAACCGCGACGAACGGGCAGGATTGCAAATGGGCCATCGAGCTCTACCATTCGATATAACTTACAAACCTCGGCAGCTATAAAGTCACAAGTTTTGCTGACTTCGTCACGAATGGACAAGTTTAACTCCCTAAAGAGTACGACGATACCCAATTGACTATGCACTTCGACGGCTCCAAAATGTTGATCGATCGGGGTCGGCGTTGCCTTGACGTCCCCAACCGGGGACGCAGTCCAATATGTACTTCAAATAATGTACACGGACTCCAACAACGCAGCCGAATACGAGGCCCTCCTACATGGTCTCCGGATGGCAATTTCCATGGGCATTCAACGCCTAGAGGTGCGCAGGGATTTAAACCTTGCAATATCCCAAATAAACGGAGACTTTGACGCCAAGGATACGAAAATGGCAGCATATCGCAACGCTGTCCTAAAAATGTCGGCTCGGTTTGAAGGACTTCGATTCCATCACGTAGCCCGAGATTATAACCAAGCAACCGACGTACTGGCACGCATCGGTGCAAAACGTGACGCTGTCCCTCCAAATATCTTCCTGGAACGGCTCTTCAAGCCATCCGTACTATGGGAAGGGGAATCCGGAAATGACAACAACCGCGCCAACCGGCGAGTTAGCCGATGACATAACACCTTCAGCCCACGACATAATGGCAGTAATTGCCTGCGGACGGAACCATTCCTAGCTTATCCGCTAGACAGAACTTCCCAAGACCAAAATGAGGCCCGCCAGATAGTCCGGGCGATCGAAAGCCTACAAGGTCCATGAGGGAGAACTTTATAAGAAAAGTACAACCGAGTCCTTCAAAGGTGTATCTCCAAAGAGGAAGGGCGAAACCTCCCGGCTGAAATTCATGCCGGACTAGGGCGGACACCATGTAGCAGCCCGGCCCTTGTAGGAAAGGCATTCAGATCGATTTTATTGGTCGATGGCCCGGCAGATGCCTGTGACTAAGTCCAGAGATGCGTCGGTTGTCGCCTCTTTGCTAATCAGATCCATATGCCACCCATCGCTTCAAAAACTATACCCATTACCCGCCGTCATGTCCGGGGCTTGATATGGTTGGACCCCTTAAAGGGGAACCCACAAGCAAAGGTACCTATTGGTCATGGTGGATAAATTCACCAAATGGATAGAGGCCAAACCGTCAAAACGGCAGAGTCCCGACCAGTGATAGACTTTATATCCGGTGGTACACCGCTACGGAGTCCCCCACAAAGATCATCACCGACAACGCACGAACTTCACGGCCGACGAGGTTAAGTCATGGTGCAAAAATATGGGCATCAAGCTCGACTACGCTCGCCTATCACCTCAAACCAACGGTCAAGTGGAACGAGCAAATGGTCTAATAATGAGCGCATTAAACCCGCATCATCAGCGGTCACTTACTAAACCGACATGCACCGGGTTGAGGAGCTCGACTCAGACTGGGGCTGCGGACAACGCCTAACCGTACTACCGATTCACACCATTTTTATGGTATACGCATGAGGCACTCCCTCGCGACATTATTCATGACTCACCTCGAAAAGCGCATGTACGAAGAAAGAGAGGACGAGCTGGATCGGCAGGACAACTTGGATACATTGGAGGAAGAACGCGACGCCGCCAAGGCTCATTCCGCATTCTATCAGCAGCAGTTCAAGATATCAAAGTAGAGAAGTACGGCCAAGACTTACAACATTGGCGAACTAGTTCTACGCCGCCGACAAGAAAAAGGACAAGCTCAAGCCCAAATGGGAGGGCCCATTCATTATCGATCAAGTCCCCGACCGCGGAGCGCACTGCCTATGAAATGCGCCGATAACCAACTCGAGCCGAACCCATGGAACGCAGCCCGCCACTTAAGATTCTATGCCTAGCGCCGACTAAGAGTTCGCCCCTTCCTTCGCTCAAATTTTTACACTTCACCGTTTTTGTTTCTCTTTCTTCCCTAACCTTTATCAAAAGCCCCTACGGGCCTACTTCCGCATTGTTCACAGACACTTGACGTGCCATCCGCACTCATTATACCGGGGCTTTTTTCCGAAGCTCAATTATAAGGGCTTTATGCCCAAAGACATGTGTCAAGCTTCCACATGTACCTTTTACTCACCATTATATGCATCGATATGACTTAAGTTTTGGCCAAGCTGGGTTGCTCGGCTCTGCGTGCTTACCCCTCACGCTCCCGATTGTTCGGCTAGGAGGTAAAGGAGCACCTCGCATTGTTATCGCTGGTCACCGGATGTGTACCTCAGATCGGGTGAAGCCGAAGCTAGCTTTCTTAAGGGAATATTCGGTCGGTGACTTGAAAGATGATTTTTACCTACTTATTTATCTGCCCCAGATGTTTTTCTCGCTTTTTTCGCAGTCCTAACATGCACTTTAGGGCATGCCTCCTGTGAAAGGAACCCTTAACGAACTATTCTCCCGAACATGTTTCTTACTAACCATGTAATATAACATAACTAGTTGGGCACTTGTCCGATAAAGCACTAATGACCCCTACGCTCGGTCTCCATGCATACCCCGGTTGTTTCTTAACCAAAAGGTATTCGACACACTCCGACTCTAGGGTCCCGAGGTTGAAGCAAAAGGTCGGCAAAGACAAACGATCTACAATCCGTTAGAAGGCATTTCACATGTCATTTAAAAAAAAATATTGTCAAATTTACAGATTGTATTCCTCCTCAATCCTTCTAACAGTGCTGTCTAACTTACAAATTTCGCTGGGAAAATTTAGCAGCCAACTCTACCGGCTGATACTAAACTCACAGGATCTCCTTCCCATCGGGCCCCACCGTCCAACTTCGCCATGTGGTTGGGATCCGCCTTCTTGTAACGCTGCCTTCACCATGGCCCAAGCTTCCTCGGCACCTTGACGGCAAGCCGAATCTTCCACAAACGGAAGCGCCGCCGCAAGACCTCAAGCTCCGCAAGCTCCCAAGGCCCTCGGCAGGAGAGGGCTGGCCATAACGCTCGGACGACGCTGCTCATTGCCCGCCGAACTCGCTCGAGCAGCTTGCAACAGCTCGGAAGTTGATCACCCGCTGATATGGGCATCTCCTCCGCAGGCGCACTGTGAGTATACCTACAAGACACATTATGTCAATTTACTTCTTCGCCAAACTTCTTTTTAAAGGAGTCCGCCAAGCACTTACTATAAATGCCGCGACGGTTGCTGATTCTCCTTAATGGAGCCGACAGCTCGGCTCGAGCGCCTTTCAGCTCTTTCTCCGAGCTTGGCGCTGGCATCCTCGAGCTTGTTCTTTCTTGTCAGCACCCTATTCAAAGACCTCTCGCCGCCTTTAGTTGGCGCAGAATTTTGCCAACTGGATCTTGTCCGCAAAGACTCGCAATGTCATTATTAGACATGCGCGACGCCAAGACAAAGGCTTATATTTATTAATAAAATGTGTTACCAGAGGGGTCTCAAGCCTCCTGCGGCAGCAAGTACGGCCTCAAGCTGGTCTTGCATTCTTGCAGCCCCCGAGACAGCCGGGCATTCTTCTCAGTAAGAGCTCATGTTTCAAATGATCCTTAAATCAGTTAACATAACTACTTTAAGTCTCGGGGCTACCGTATATATAACCATTAAAATTCCTTACCCGTATGTCTTTTACATACCGCTTCGTGGCTCGTAAAACCGCCTTGAGCAGCACGGAGGTGCGCTGGCCCCTGCTAAAGGCGCCTAATGCCTCGTGGGAGAAGCACGCTCACGAATACTGTCCGCGGCGCCTGTGGTTCATGGCGCTCCACCTCAAACTTGGTGGCGGACAATGGTCGGCATCCTCCGCTGAGGAGTATCCGCCGCGCTTTGCGCTTGCCTCCCTCCCGACCAAAGCGCCGAGCCCGCCGGTATAGGTTGGATTGAGAACCCCACGCCTGCAGTTCGGGGGCGCTTTTTCTCCTATAAAGGATCATGGCACTCAGACGCTTCCTGTGAACGCTGCTCAATATTTAAAATACGAAGCTATACCTTTGCGGCGACGCTTCAGTCCGCATCGCGCCCTTTTCCGCCGCTGGTCTGGATCGACTTTTGTTGATCAGTCAAGGGCTCGCTTCCCGCTTTGAAGGTGCTTCCTCAGAAACACCATCGTCATGAAGGTCGAAATGGGCAAGGAAGAGATAATGATGTCCAAACCTCGGTCACAATCACCGGAAGCCGGATATAATCCGGAGTAGTCCGCCGAATGGCGACTCAAAGCATTGTCCATGCCGAGCTGGTGAAACACCCCGCCGATCAGCTCCACCTTGATATCCGGATCCTTCGAGGCCGGATCCAGGATCTTTCGATCCTCGCCGCGGAGCGGACTTACCATGTCCTCCACATCCGGCGTAGTTCCCGCTACCAAGGCATAATGTAAGAAGCCTAAACTTCAAAGCATGGGTTGAGCCCTTAAAAATGTTCGCTACCCAGCTTCTAGGGTTGTTCATGGAAACCCGCTCAAGGGGTTCGCTCAAGGAAGACCTCCTTTCCCCTTGTACAGGCCGGACAGATCTCGCACCAGTCCTCCCTCGAATCCGTCCTTTGCGCGGTGGCAAGGTGGCGCTGCCCTCCCGCTGAAATCCCACATGGGGTGGCCTTTGTATTGCAATGGTTGTACCTCAAGATGATGCATGTCGCCATGACTCCAATCATGGTCAACCCGAATGGGCCAAGAATCTTATTCGCCCATCGTAATGGACGCCTTGTCTTCCTCCAAATGGGGCTCATGGGCGCCACCGAGGCGCTTTTCATAGGAGCAGCATCAACTCCGGAGGCCAATCCGGACGGGTCCGCAGCGAGCTGCCTTCTATGTAAACCACCAAGGCCGCCTTCGACGCTTTCTTAGGGGTACCGGATGGGTATCCGTCCCGGCGATGCGCCATATTTCGGCCGCCCACTTGATATATAGATCCTCGTGAGAATGGGTACGAGGCGTAACAGCCTCTTCCACAAGGCAAAATGGGGCTCGATGCCTGTGAATAGCTCAAGAAGAGCTATGTAGCCCGCGATATGCGTGATGAGGCGGGCGAGCAGATGGAGCTGGAGTCCGAGAACCTGTGAGCCCGCTGGGAAACGGATGTATTGGAAACCGAGTCCCCTTATCGATAGGGGACGGCGCATACCCGCCTCCCTTTGTTGGGACTTGGGGTAGCCTCCGCTTTTCCCACCTTGGTAGGTGGCCAGCCCGGTTCGAATCGGGACCATGAAGGCCGGAGGGAGATATCCCCGCTTGAGCTTCACTAGCTGCTGTGTGGAACAGAGCACCTCCTCCAATCTCGGCGGTGGGCTGGAGCGCGAGAAGAGGAGCCGATCGACGGTCCATGATGGAATGGATTTTAGGTCAAGGGCGCCCGATGAAGTATTCATGAAGGAGATAATGTGGTTTGATCTGATTTTGCCTCTTTGTAGGCGGATGACTCGCACGACTAGGGGTGAAACATAAAGACACCCAAGCTTTTCGCATTCTTGCGACGCTGTGGAAGAAGGCCATTATTGGGCGAGAAGCCAAGAAGCACAAGATTTATGATGAAGCTTTACACCGCTCGCAGGTACATGGAACTTGAAGGAGAACCCGCTTTGCAACGCCAAGACTATATACGCTACTGGACTTATCGCCATTTAAGCCTGGTTCGGGGCTACCGAGGAGTCCTCGACTAGGGGTGTCCGGACAGATGGACTATCATCGTCCACGACTCCAAGACTACGAAGATACAAGATTGAAGACTCCGCCCCGTGTCCGTATGGGACTTTCCTTGGCGGAAGGCAAGCTTGGCAATACGGATATGTAGATCTCCTACCATTGTAACCGACTGTAATTCCTAGCCTCCTCCGTGTCTATATAAACCGGAGGGCTTTAGTCCGAGGGACACAACATACATCATAACAATCATACCATAGGCTAGCTTTAGGGTTTAGCCTCCTTGATCTCGTGGTAGATCCACTCTTGTACTACCCATATCATCAATATTAATCAAGCAGGACGAGGGTTTTACCTCCATCAAGAGGGCCCTAACTGGGTAAAACATCGTGTCCCTTGTCTCCTGTTACCATCCGCCTAGACGCACAGTTCGGGACCCCCTACCCGAGATCCGCCGGTTTTGACACCGACACCAAGGAATTGCGCCTTATATGCTGTGGCCGCCGAGTACTGCCCATCATCAGCATGCTTCCAAACAATGCCGTCCTGAACGTGATCGTCAAGATGGAAGTCATTCACAAGAGCCCAAAGCGAGAAAAGTTCCCGGATGTGTGCGACAGAGACAATAGAGTCATGCTTGATGTGGGTCATCCAAGCGTTCCCTTGATGGGCCTGATGAAGCGTCGATCTCTTCCTTTTTGAGGCTTGAAAAATAAGCGGGCAATATCCTTGAGCTTAAGCATCAAGCAAACCATGGGGAGTCCTAGAATGGTGTTTTTGCACCATTGCCAACGATGATTGTGGTGGAGGCATAGAAGAAATCCATATCTTCCTCGGTGCACGGGTTGCCCAAGCCAACCCAAACCTTGGTAGGCTCCTTCCATTCGTACCGTGGCCACCTTAGCCGCATGGCCCGAGCAAACTTGTCGATGTTGAGGATGACCAGGCCTCCATAGATTGTAGGCCTACAGACCATGTCCCAATTGACCTTACATTTTGCGCCGGTCGTCTTGTCCGACCCTGACCAGTGGAAGGCCCTCTAAATCTTGTTGAGATTATGAAGTGTGCCCTGTGGCATAATAAGAGATGTGATGGAGAAGACCACTTGAGAGGTGATGACCGATCTGACAAGGGTAGTGCGCCCAATAGTTGTGATGGTTTGTCCCTCCCAAGTTACTAATTTTCTGGCCGCCTTGTCTTCAAGATACTGGAAGTCGACCTTCCTAAGTTGTCGTACTAAGAGCGGGAGGCCCAAATATTTGATTGGGAATGCGACGCGGGTCGCCGGAATGCTACTCAGAATATGCTCCAGAGGAAGGTGGTTGCATCGAATGGGCACAACCGAGCTCTTGCAGAAGTTGGTGCAAAGTCTTGTCACCTCGCCAAAACCCCTTAGGATGACTGAGAGGTTATCAATGTCCCGCTTGATTGGGGCCATGAAGATGGCCGCATCGTCCGCATAGAGGGAGATTCTCACCATGACGCCGCGCCCGCGGATCCTATGGATGATGCCCTTGTGAGTTGCAATGTCGAGGATATGTTGAAGGGGGTCAATTGCAAGGACGAACAATAAAGGTGAAATTGGGTCCCCTTGACGAAACAAGCGGCCATGCTTGATCGGGGGGCCCGGAAGCCCATTGAGGATAACGCGCGAACAGGAAGATGACAGCAGAGCGGCGATCCAATTCCGGAATTCGTAACGGAACCCCTTGCGTTGTAATAAGTCTAGGTTGTATTCCCATTTGACCGAGTCGAATGCTTTTCTAATGTCAAGCTTGAAGAGGAGGGCTGAAGTCTTGCGCTTGTGCAACCGTCTCGCAAAATTGCGCACATACATGAAGTTGTCATGGATACCCCTCTTCTTTATGAAAGCGCTTTGGGCATTGGAGACAAGAACGCCCATGTGAGGGGCAAGCCGTAGGTAAAGAATCTTGGCGGTAATCTTGGCCACGGCATGCACAAGACTAATAGGCCTATAGTCAGAGACGCCCGCCTCCTTCTTGGGCAAAAGCATCATATTGGCAAAGTTGAGCCATTGCAAGTGGGATGTGTGGAGCGAGGCAAAGCTCTGGATGACCCGCATGAGATCATGCTTAATAATTTCCCAACAGCGTTTGAAGAAGATGTCCGTGAAGCCATCCGGCCCGGGAGCCTTGTCCCCCGGCATTACTTTTATGGCTGCCAAAACCTCATCCTCGGTGTTGGGATCACCGAGATCATCCAAGTCATGTGGCTGGATATTCAACTCATCCCAATTAAGGTCAACGCAGCTCGTGCTTGCTCTGCCCATGACCTCGGTGAAGTGGTTATGGACGATGTCCTCTTTTTTCTTATGGTCGGTGACCCAGCCTTGTGCGCTCTGATCCTATGGATGTGATTTTCTCCTAGCGTTGATGCGGCGGTGCAAAAATTTTGTGTTAGCATCAACATCCTTCAGGTTCGCAATCCTAGCGCATTGGCTCTTTCTTGTCCTCTCTAGAACCGCAAGACTGATCACGCGCCTCTTAAACCAGATAAACTTTTCGTGATATTAATATATGTATGGTATTTCTGCGAGCGATATCAATACGCAGGTCGCATGTAGTACCAGAGAAGTGAAGAGGCTGCTGTGCTGTCCCAGCAGCCTCAGTCCTCATCTCGGCGAGTCAACCGGTTGTACCATGTCGCTCAAAAATTTCCATGTTGGCTGCCCCCAGGAACAATGTGTACTACGTCTACACTGGTGGTAGCTCAGTTGCTCGAGAACATGTGCCGTGCGATGCTTCCATGTTTACATGTGTCAACACTTCGCTTTCGTACTTGGCGCTGACAAATGGCACCGGTGCCACTGAACACTGTAGCTCTATATGTACGCCGGAGAGGCGGAAGCAATGTCTTTGATGATGTGCTAGAGTAGTCGTTTCATAGGGCACACCAAGCACGTGGCTGTCCCTACCTATTTAGTGTCATCCACATCGTGATGGAGTGCATATATGTGAATGGATAGTTTTTTTTTAAAAGGAGGATGACTCTCGCCTCGTGATTCTAGACGATAGGCCACTTTATTAATTATTCTCGGCGACCTACAAAATATTACGCATAATATTCCTGAATCCACCATCTCGCAACATATGCCACTACTCTTATCCATATGATGAAGGGTTGCTAGTTGGGCCACTACCCAAACCACTCACCTAAACCTAACATCAAAGCCGGAAGCCCCAGCCGAGCCACATACCGGTCCGGGGCACGATCCGTCGACACGCCTTGTGTCGCCGCAACCATCTTCCACAGTCCGCTCTTCGTAATATATTGAGTCTTCTACCTTGTGTAGGCCACTCCGCCATCGACGCCACCATGACGCCAGACAGCTACCTCCACTCGCGCTGAGTCCATCTCTCACAGATCGGTCGGGCGAAGCCTTCCACACATGCCGCCGATCTTCGCCGCCATCAATGAGTGAGATGAAGTACCGCCCACCACGGCATGTACAAGGTGAGGAAGGGCGAGGTCCCCATCGGAGACACGGCCGAAAAGAAGCACCGCAGCCACGCAGACACCGCCCGGAGCTGCGACGCAGAGATCGACGGGCCGCCACCAGAACCGCATAAGCTCGCCATGCACACCCAAAGATCCCCATGCCCAAGTCGGCGCTTTCAAGAAGGTGACGACGCTGGCGCCGCCGCCGCTTAGCCACCGGGCTAGGGTTTTCACCCGGCGCAGGGAAGGGGGAGTCGAGGTTTAGCCTCGGCGCCGCCACTAAGGAGGAAATGGCGCCCGTGACGCTATCGACGCCGTGATCGCCACCGGCGCTGGCGATTTTCCCTGCCAAGCACCCCGCCGCCACCTCCCAACCAGCAACAACATCAAGCAGCGCGGCACGCCGGAGATCCAGCCGGCCGGAGGTCATGCATCACGAAGCGACCAGATCGCCCGACCGACGAGGGGAGCCCGAGGCCTCCCCACGCCATGACTAGCGCCCACCGAACTCGCTACCCAGCAGCCGAGGGATCCGCCTACTCACCGACGAAAGCACTCCCGCCGCCGAGGAGCGACGTCAAGACCAGCGAGGCCGCCGCCGCATCCAGCCCTCACCGGCACGCACCATGGCAGCCATAGCGATGCATCGATCGGGCGGATCCGGACACCAGCGCCATGGCAACGCCGCAGATAACCGGAGACGCCCGCCGTGCCGAAAGTGCCCCCCAATACCACGAAAGCAGGTCCCCCCGCCGCTGCCGGTCATGCGAGGTTTTGTTTTGCGGCGTGTTTTCCGGGTGGCGGAGAGGGGTGAATGGATAGTTGGATGCACACGCAACCAATGCTTTCACATTTGCTTCAAAACAAATGTTCCTTTTGTGGATACACTGACACCGAATTAACGCGTCATATTTTAGACTTCCTCTTATTTCCTCCCCTAACCCTAGACGGCTACGACACCTACGGCAGTCGGTGGCAGAGACGGGAATCCGATGCCTCCGCTCCGGTTACTAGTTTAGAATAGATTTTTTTTCGTCCATGCAGGCGCGGTATTCGGGTGGATGGCGGTGCTTCTTCTTCGAGTATTTCATCCGGACTCCAATCCTCGTCGAGTTCGTCCGTCTGGACGTAGTCGACCAAGCTCCGACGTAGATTTCTGCTGTCTCCATTGGCAGTGAGGTTAGGATTTCTTTTCATATGGCGATTTTGTGTCGTTTTTCAGATATATGCAATGGCTCAACAAAGGACAACCGTGGCTCCTACAAGGCGCTGGACCTTAGGGACACGTGCACGAAGACTTCCCGCTGCCATCGACAAGGTCAAGTTGGCTCCAGTCGGGAAGTGGTGACAATGGCGCGTCGGCGGCAGTAGTGGTCATTCGGTGGTCTCAGAATATCAATGCATTTTTTTATTATGTTTGAGATGCTTAATTTTTTTCGTAAAGGATGATTACCCCCGGCCTCTGCATCAAAATGATCATGCAACCATCTTTATTAATTATTTAACAGATTCTGACAAGATAAGTATAAAATCCCACCCAAAGGCACACCGGAGGCAAACAAAGTCACTACATATACATGTGTATTTATCGGTTGGGCTAAAGAAAATGACCAAGTAGACAAACTAGTTCCACATCTTGTGGATGGGGGAGTGTCCACACTCCCCCATAGTGTGTCCACATCATTTTTCACCGAAACCTTGTGCACGCATATAAAATGTCCGGATATACGCGCGGGATTTTTGTTCCGAATTTTTGAACTTTTCGAAATGGGTATTTCGACAATGGGTGCATATGCACCTAGGAGCCAAAGGCAATTACCGATAGCAACGAGAACGGTGTTTTGGCTCCTAGGTGCATATGCACCCATTATGGTGCAACAACCTAGGTGCATATGCACCCATTATGGGGGAGTGTCCACACTACAATACACCAAGTAGACAAACTATTTCCGCCGGCTGTGGCACCTTTTTTTCTTTTTGTTAAGCTTCATTTGTGAGCCAGATTTGAACCTCAAACTATGTTCCACACTTTTTTTAATAATATGGGTGCATGCATCACTCTGATGCAGAGGCCGGGGGTCATCCTCCTTTTCCAAAAGAAAATCTACAAGTGTAAATTGTGTCCTGACCGCATCAACGGACACCATCTAATCCAGTGGACTCAAGAAGCTGCCAGCCTGGAAAGCTAGGAGCACCAACCGGTTTAGGTGTCCCGCTGGCGCACACTGTAGAAACGACCATCGCCATCTTCCGTCGCCCCAACTGACGGATCGATCAACATATTCACCTTGCTAGGCCATTCTGACATCAACGTCACCACAATGCCGCATGAGCTACCACCACCGCGCGCGGCCCATCAACATGCCCTCGCTGCTGAGACTGGCGCACCATGCCACCAAGTTCCGCTGCCTTTCTTGCGGTAGATGCCACGCCGCCTCCCCTTGTCCCTCCAACCAGCACCTGCCCAAAACGCTGCCTCAAGAGGGTTAACGGCCCGGCGCTGCTAATGTCCGTCCGAGTGACCCAGATCTAGGGTTTCCTCGGAGCATCCAGAATGAGGTGATGACGATTGCAACCAACGATGCCTTCGACAAGGAGATGATGCCAAACACGCCGCCATCGTTCGCCATGACCGAGGTCAACATGGTTTTCACCGGCAATCGAGGCACCCCGAACCAGAAGCAAGTCGGATCCATGCTGGGCTATGTCGTGACGGCGTGCACAACCGATGGTACGCTAACATGGAACTAGTAGCCCTTGCCGACCCCTCAATGCACCGTCGTCTGGCCATAGGCCAAATCGATGACAGATTTGGGTGGAATCCAGATCCACGACCACCACCACGCTTGTCATCGTCGGAGAACCCACGGATTCTGCTGGCCATGGGGGTGACCACATCATCAAGACGATTTAGGACGCCGCTTTGGCCATTGCGCAGCTTCCCAATGGATCCGCCTAGCCGCCCATGGGGATCGCCGCAATGTCCATCACCCGCCCTTTAGGCCGGGCCTTCCACCAACCGGCCTACGCCGACAACGGTGGCGGAGAGGGCTGCAATGTGAATGCTACTAGTAAGCTGCTGATCTCTCAAGGCATCGTGGGAGGCGCTGACGGTTTATGTACCTAGGGTAGGGTCACGGACCTGTCCGAGGTACCCTCCCCAAGGACATCTTTATTAGAAGCTGCCTTCCAGTCGACCAAGAGGAATTCCACTCGACGGACTCGAAGACACTCGACCATGAAGACTCACTCGACCACTAGGAGATCAAGAGCCACTCTGATCCAAACGGTCTATAATTAAGTAGTCTTTATGGCCATGATGACAATTTATGTAAGGCATTACCAAGAACGCCTCGGTCTTAATGTACTTTAAACCCTCCGCAAGGCTGGCTGGGTCCCGCAGACACTATATAAGCCACCCTCCATCGGGCATGGGTTCGCACTGAACTCATACGCTTATAATCCAGCCGACCGCCTGGCTCCAAGACGAGGGCTGTTACTTTCCGAGAAGGGCTCAACTCAGAAATCTTTGCGCGACAACTACTCCATAGCTAAGATCTTGCCTCCATACCTACCCCCATTCTATCACTGGCCTTAGTACCACGACGCTTGGCGCCCACCGTAAGGTGTGTCTTAGCGACTAATTGGAGAAGTTGCATTTGTTCCGACGCTTTCATCATGGTTTCGGGCGGAGTTCTCGTCGAGGGCCGCGAGATCTGTCTCGCGCCACGCTCATCGCTGATGACTCCGCTTGGCTCTGTGAGGCTCGCCGACATCGACGCCGCTTTCCCGTCTCGTGGGGCGACGCACTTTCATGCATGTGTTCGCAAGGCCCCGCTGCAGCAATCGCCGGCTCAGATCGGGCCGACTTCGTGTCGCCCTCCCCTCCCTCGTTTCCCGCCAAATAAGTAAGCGCCTGGGTCAGCGAGGCTCCAGCAGGTGAGACACGCAGCGGCTCGCCAATCGCCACCACCAAGTCGCGTAATCGAGCCCGATTTAATCTCTACGGCCTTTTCAATCAGCCGACTAGCTCAGAGAGATCGTGATCCGAAAAGCGACAAAGAAGTGATCCAAATAAGCGGAGGTTCCGATGGTCAATGGGCCTCAGAGTCCTCCCGCTTCCTCAAGACCGACGGGATGGACGGCGGTAAGGCACCCCGCCAGTCCACGAGGAATATCAACCCGAGCCACTCACTTCTCGCAAAGGGAAGATCTTCACCGCCGAACATGGATGCTCGTGATACTCCCATCGCAGAGAAACTCCCAAGACTCGCGGCCTTGAGGAGGCGCATGGCCAATCTTGGTTGAACGCACTGACCGAGAACCTCCACGAAAGCACTGGCGAACGCGGCGGCAATGAGTACCGACTCAAGCCGACGCCAACTCTTTTTCCGCAACCAACTCAGTATATCAACCCCGATTCTGAATCTAGCTACCGTGAGTCCCGTATAGCAGTAGTCAATTCAGCCCTCTCACCGGAGGTCGACAGAGGCTTGATGCAGATCCGAGATTTGCTCGGGCAGTAGGAGATCGTAATTCAGTGTCAGGTCACAACACACAATAGGATTCACAATGATCCGTCATGCTAATATAGTCCAATGGCTCATAGCTCAAGATCGCCTTCAAGGGCGTGAGGGACGGGAGGTCGATGTGACCAGTATGATGACCGATTTGATCGTGATAATCGGCGTCGAGGGCCCACTCCTCTCCCTAGGGGTTGGTCTTACGCCCCTCGGCAGCAAGATGACAGGCGCTAGCTCAGTGTTGGGCGAAGAGCTCCGGTCAACCCCAGGGAGCCAGGTTTTGACGCGAGATCCATCATCGTGCAAGGTTTGGTCGACCGGAATAGAGCTCATCGAGAAGGCCACGACAGAGATGCACCCACCAGCAGTCGAGTCCATGTTTCAGGTCCGTAATGTTTTAGCAGAGCCATCGAGTCATGCGTGATTCCTCCCAACTTCAAAGTTGGCGACTGGGTAAGTTCACCGGTGAGTCCAAGCCCAAACCTGCTCAAGACTACCGAGGGCTGTACAGACATGGTGGCATGATGAGGTGGCCATGAAACACCTACCACTCATGTTGGAGGGTTCGCCAGTGGCCTGTTGAACTGCTTAGCTTCTTAGCAGCATTTACACTTGGGAAGATCTATCCCGAGTGTTCGTCAGACATTTGAGGGAACTGCAAGCAACCAGCAGGACTAACAGAGTTGCGTGTGTCCGCGGCAAAAGTCGAATGAGACCTCGAGGGATTACATCCAGAGATGGATCACTTTGCATCATACAAAGGAGAATGTATCCATGATCAAAGTACCAGGCTCTTCAAGGACGTGTTAAGAACAGAGTTAAGTTTGAAGTTTGGTCGACCGGACATATGACCCTGAGTCGGATGATGGAGATTGCCACCAAATACGCCAATGGTGAAGAAGAGGATCGACCCGAGTGGCAAGTACAAGCCGAGTCATTGAAAAAGGAAACCCAGCGGAAATGTAAGTGAAAAGCTGCCACTTGCTCCTCGGAGAAGCTCGCCGTGACTCGTGGCAAATTCAAAGGGAAACCCAAAGGATCATGGAACCCCAAGAAGGTAAAGGATAAGGAAGGAAACGACGGATGGATCTCGCCGTGTCACATCCACACGAAGAAAGACTAAGAGGGTAACTTCATCTACCCAAACATACCACTCGCCAAGCCTCTTAATCCAGAAGCTTAAGGAAAACAACCCAAGGACAAGGAAAAGAAGTCGACAAGGCTGAGGACAAAGAGGACAAAGGATGAAGGATACCTCATGTCAATTCCACTCGATGATTTTTTGCTGATGTGGAGAGCAAAAGTCGATTGAAAGTTATTAACTGCGTGAGGTAAATATGGTCGCCCGACGACACCAAGCTATCTCGAGATGGTCTCAGACTCGCCATTACGCTCGACTAGTCCGATCATCTCGACTCACATAGCCACCCCGGAGGCAAGCTTTGGAGTCGACCCACCGTCGAAGGCACTCGATCGACTAAGGTGCTGATGGATGGTGGCAAGTGGATCAATATATTGTATGCGGAGACGCTTAAGGGAATGGGCATTCCGATGTCCGCACTCAGCTCCAAAGAACATGAGTTTTCATGGAGTCATTCCCGAAAGAAGGCTGAGTCACTCGCCAAATAGCTCTAGATGTGGTGTTCGCGCGATCAAGCATTTCCGCAAAGAGATGCCGACGCTTGAAGTTGTGGATTTCTAAAGCGCTTATCACGCTTATTTTGGGCGTATCAGCTTATGCACGGTTCATGGCTCACCATGTTACGATACCTCAAACTCAAGATGCCTGGCCCCAAAGGTGTGATCACCATCATCGCAATCGGAAAAGGCGTAAGAGTGTTTTCAAAGGCTCAAAGATTGCCGATTCCCCGATAATAAAGGGTAGAGCTGGAAGAATATAAGAAAAATGCAGATTCGAGTGATTTATTGCGGCCAAGAAGCCCGCCACAGTAGTCATTGCCCACTATCCGTGAGAAGAAGCCCGCTCACACTCACCCGAATCGACTCCAACATAAAGGTTCACTCATATTTCCACAACACTGACTCTAAATAGGAAGAAGCGCCATCCGCTTCCTCCGTGAGAATCGGGACATCTTTGCATGGAAGCTCACGACATGCCAGGGTGTTCCTGGGGCTGGCTGAGCATTGTTTATGGGTCGCACCCAAAAGCAAAACTCACAAAGAACATCTTCAATGGTCCACCGCCCGTAAGAGAAAGGCCATTGGCAGGAGGTGGCCTCGCCCGGCAGCAGAGTTTATCCGAGAGATATACCACCCGAGTGGCTCGCCAATGTGGTCATGGTCCCCAAGAAGGACAAATCACTTCGCATGTGCATTGATTTCAACATATCAATCGGCCTGCCCGAAGATCATTTTCTCTCCTCGCATCGACCAAATTGTCGACTCGATCAAGGGATGTGAGAGATTGTCTTTCCAGATGCCTATTCGGGTACCATCGATCCGCCTATGTGGACCCGACGAGATTAAAACAGCTTTCATCACTCCATTCGGGTGCTTCTGCTATGTCACCATGCCATTCGGTCTCAAGAATGTCGGAGCCACGTTCATGAGGATGATTCAAAAGTGTTTACTCACTCAAATCAGCTTGGAATGTGGAAGCGCATATGGATGATATTGTGGTCAAGTCACAAAGGGTTCCAACTCATTGACCGACCTCGCTCAAAACATTTGCCAATCTCAGAGGTATGATATCGCTTAATCCATCAAAGTGCACATTCGGAGTTCCCGTGGAAAGTTACTCGGTTTTCGCTTCGTAACGAGGAATCGACGCTTAACCCGTAAAAAGTTGGCACCATACTCCTAATGAAACGCCTGCATGTGCACGGCGTCCGTGGCTTATCGATGCTTGGCTGCATTAAGTCGATTCATCTCTTGCCTCGTGAAAAGGCATTGCCTCTTAACCGATCGATGAAGAAGTCGACAAGTTCGAGTGGACCCTGTAAGTCGATGCAACGCTTGTCGAGCTAAAAGCTCGCTTCCACCCACCGGTGCTTGCTGCTCCAATCGTAAAAGAGCCTCTGCTGCTTTACATTGCAGCCACAGACAAGTCGCCAAGACAAGATTTACGGTCGAAAGGGAAGAAGAAGAAGGGAAAGCCTTCAAAGTTCAGCGCCAAATGTATTATCTTTCCAAGTTTTGACCCCATCGGCAAAGATACCCTCATTATCGGTTGTATGGGATTTACATGACCACGAAGAAGGTTGCTCATTATTTCTGATCATTCCATTATAGTCGCCGCCGACGCCCCATCGCCGAGATTCTGCACAATAGAGATGCAACTGGTCGAGTGGCTAAATGGGCGATTGAACTCCTTCCCTTGATATCAAGTTTGAGGCAAAGAAAGCCATTAAGTCCCAAGCAATAGCAGATTTCTTACCGAGTGGATTGAACAACAAAGAGCCGACTAAGTTCACTCGAACACCGGACCATGTTCTTTGACGGCTCTAAGATGTTAAATGGTTCCGGTCGGGTAGTTTTGGTTTCTGCAGAGGAGATAAGCTAGATATGTGTTCCAGATTCACTTTGATTCATCCAATAATGAAGCGTAATACGAGGCACTTTTATATGGGTTGCACATGGCCATTTCATTTCCCGTCCGCCGCTTTATGGTTTATGGCGCACTCAGATTTGGTGGTCAATCAGTGATGAAGGAGGACGTTAGAAGCCCATCCATGATCGGATATCGTAATGCAAGAAGAAAGCTTGAAAAGAAATTCAAGGGTTAGAGCTCCATCATATACCCCGATCAAGAACCAAGCAGCCGATTTATTTGGCGAAGATAGGTTCCAAGAGAGAAGCCATTGCCGGTGATGTGTTCCTCGAGCATATCCATACCCCATCGCTAAGGAAGATCTTTTTATCAAGAAGCTCGGCAGCCTAAAAGTGTCACAGATCCGATCAGTAGTTGAAGTTCCAGAAGTGGTCGACCTGATCATGGAAGTGTTGGTGATCACTCCCGATCGACAAAGGCCGATATCGTGTATATCTTAAGGAAAGAGCTCCCGTGAGGATGAAGAAGTGGCTCGGCTGATCGTCTGGCCCGACCTAAAGCCTTTACAAAGGATAAGGGATAGTTGTAGCAGAAAGCGCGATCGAGTTGGTCGAAATGCATAACGCCGTAAGAAGGTCGAATAATCTTGACGACATCCACTGGGACCCAGGTTCATCATGCGCCCTTCGACCATTGTAGCCAAAGCATACCGAGCCGGATTTTACCGCCAAGAGCGTAATGAAATGGCAAAGGAGATAGTCGACAAGTGTGAAGGATGTCAATTTTACTCCAATATGTCACACAAGCCCGCCAGCCTTTTAAAGACCATACCACTATCCGGCCTCTTCGCAGTATGGGGATTGGATATGGTTGGACCTCTCGAGAACAAGTGTAGAAGTTTCACCCATGTGCCGGTAGCAATGACAAGTTCACCAAGTGGATTGAGGCTAAACCCATCAAGAATCTTGATGCCGCATCGCCATCGCCTTCATCGAGAGTTGATATTCAGATATGGAGTCCCACACAGCATCATCATCGACAACGGGTCAAACTTTGATTCCGAGGGAATTCAGAGCGCTCGCACATCTCAGCACATGAGTCGACTATGCTTGAGTCGCTTCATCCTCGCCGAATGGACAGTGCACATAGCAAATGGCTTGATTCTCAAAGGGTTGAAACCCCGATTGATGCGTGATCTCAAGCACGCACCGGTGCATGGGTCGATAACTTCCCTGGCTGCTTTGGGGATTAAGGACCACACCCAACCGGTCGACCGAGAACTCCGCTTCTTGGTCTACGGAGTCAAGAGGTCTTGCCGAGTGACCTGCTTCACAATGCTCCCCGAGTTGAGCTCTACACCGGCCAAGGTAACAAGCCCGGCAGACGCAATGACCTTCTAGAGGAAGAGGAGATGGCCTTGACCCGATCGACCATTTACCAGCCAAGACTTATTGCTTCCATGCCAAAAACGTGAGGAGTCAAGCTTCCAGAAGGAGATTTGGTTCTCGAGTGGATCGCCAGGTTGGCCACAAGCTCGCTCCTTCTTGGAAGGCCCTTCATCGTCACCAAAGTTCTCCACAATGGAACATACCAGATTTACAATGTCGAGCACCCGATCGACGAGCCCCTAAGCTTGGAACGCTGAGCTGTTCGCCTTTTACACTTAAGTATGCACTCGAAATGTAATAAAAGTACTTATGTAGTTCATTTTTCAAAGACAATAGTGTTATAATTTTCCCAATGAGTTTTGTTACTTTTGTTTACTAAAAAATTTCCTCAAAGGTGGCTTAGCGTGAATCTGACCGCCTAAGTTTGTAAAAATTCCCACTGAGTGGTGAGCCAGCCTCACACTCCTGAGGCTTAGTCATGAATCCGCTTTCGCCTAAGTTCAATAAAATCCTACCAGTGGCGAGCCAGCCTCCCACTTAGAGGCTTAGCTGCAGTCCAAGTACTCGCCTAAGTTTAAATAAAATCCTACCGAGTGGTGAGCCAGCCTCCCACTCGGAGGCTTAGCTGCAGCCCAGTGCTCGCCTAAGTTTAAATAAAATCCTACCGAGTGGTGAGCCAGCCTCCCACTCGGAGGCTTAGCTGCAGTCCAAGTACTCACCTATGTTCGATAAAAATCTCACCGAGTGGTGGTCCAGCCTCACCACTCGGAGGCTTAGCTGCAGCATAGCGCTCACCTAAGTACAAGTATAATGTGCGTTCTGCAAGGAAGACGAGGTGCAGGTCGAGTGTTACCCTCCTCTTCCGAGCTACGCCACAAGTATAATGTGCACTCCGCGAGGAGGACAAGGTACAAGTCGACTGTTACTTTCTCCTTCTGAGCTACGCCACAAGTATAATGTGCGCTCCGCAAGGAAGACAAGGTGCAGGTCGATTGATGCCTTCTTCTTCAGAGGTACACCATAGAAATTCTACCGAGTGGAGAGCAGACCTCCCACTCGGGGACTTAGCTGCAACCCAGTGCTCGCCTAAGTTTTTTAAAATCCTACCCAGTGGAGAGCAGACCTCCCACTCGGGGCTTAGCTGCAGCCCGTTGGTCGCCTAAGTTTTTGAAAATCCTACCGAAAGTGAGAGCAGACTCCCACTCGGGGCTTAGCTGCAGCCCAGTGCTTTCGCCTAAGTATTTCGAACCCCACCGAGTGGAGAGCAGACTCCCACTCGGGGCTTAGCCGCAGCCCAGCTGCTCGCCTAAGTTTTTCAAAACCTACCGAGTGGAGAGCAGACCTCCCACTCGGGGCTTAGCCACAGCCTGCTCGGTTTCAAGTATCTCGAACCCTACCGAGTGGAGAGCAAACCTCCCACTGGGATTAGCCTGCACCAAATCAGCTTGTTTTTGAAAACCCTACCGAGTGGAGAGCAGATATCCCACTGGGGCTTAGCTGCAGCCCAAGGCTCGCCTAAGTTTTTGAAAATCCTACCAAGTGGGAGAGAGCAGATCTCCACCGGGGCTTAGCTGCAGCCCCGTGCGGTCACTAAGGGTGTTGAGCAACAAGTCGATTGCAATAGGTGCTTCATCCTAGCCCGCAAAAGACACCTCAAACCAGATGCAAACATATTCAACGTCGAATCCAAGTTCAGATAACGCCTTACTTTAATCCGTAAGTGCTCAAAGCGCTAAGCCCGTTAAAGTTTATCCACATAAAAACCACCTCGCATACCGAGGCAAATTTAAAGTATCAAGCATAGAAGCACTTACGCTCCCGCTGGAGGGCTCGATGGCGAACGATCTGCCCAAGTCGATTCCATCTCGCGATCCGAAAGTGGCAGCGCGATGAAGGTCTCCATGAAGGATCGGAAATCATGAGTTTGGTATTGGCCACCTTTGAGGGCTGCCACTTGTCCTTCCGTGCTTCCTTGCAAGTGAACATAAAGTCGAGATAGAGCAACATCCGCACCACACCGGCAGAAGACTTCTTCCATTCTTGCACCTCGACTTGAACATCGCTCGCCGAGCTATCGGAGACTCGAGGTCATATTCAAGTGTTTCTCCCGCCAAAGTGCTGTGTCGATGCGTGAAGTTGCGACTCTTCAGCCTTGCAAGATAGTCGACAACAAAGCAAAGAATGCTGAGACTCAAGTCTGAGCACATTCATATGGTCTCCCTTCACAGAGAGTTGATGGGATCTAGGCTCGCCTCAAATGATCGCAGCCCTCTTCAAAATTCTCGCGTAACTCCGCAGCACAACAACCTCAAAGTAAAGATGCAGCTTTGATGGCAAGATCATAATAAAAGACCTATTTGATACAAAGGATTACCTTCGAGCATGAGGAATAGCTTCTAGTTAGTCCTCCCAAATAAGCCTCCAGATCATTCTTTCTTCCCGCCAACTCACCGGCCTTGTCACCAAAGCAATCTTGTCATTCTTCACCGACTAACCTCCTTGTCGTCGATCAAGAGCATTTTCAGATTGGTATTTTCTCTTCAAGCTTCAGTGATCGGGGTCATCTTTTCTTCTCATGAAGCTTATTTCTCCTGCTGCTTTCAAGGCTCTACGAGGTCAAGATCCTTCTTCATAGAGAATCCTCGCTTATCTCAAAAATCACAAAGGAGATCAGACTGGAATGAACAGAAACAGCTGCGTCATTAAGGTTCTCACCAAACATACCATTTGCCTCCTCCTTCATTTCTTCGTAGTTCTCCTGACAAGTTTTAGATCAAGTTCGAAATGGATATGCTTGCTCCAATCTCAAGATAACGAGCTGCAAGCTCGCAAGATTTCAAGAACCAATCGACAGATGTCAAAGACAGGTCACTTCCGAGTGACTAAGAAAAATCATAGATTTCTAAGACTACAGCCAATATAAACATTCGACCGTAGTCTCGGGATTACCCAAGGGTGCAACAAGGGGTTCCCCCACTAGTTCTATCACCTAGAGCCCATCACCGACCAAAAAGACTAAAGGCTAATCACCAGCAGAGAGTCACAAAAGAGAGAGAGAGAATTTTTCAGATCAGAGTCGATCGCCAGCTAGTGACCATGCCTCGACTACACTCCAGCAGTGCACCTGCGTCCCCACAAACCTATGATTCCATTCAACCCGATCGAGTAAAGAAAAAGTTTAAGACATAAAGACTATGGTCGATCGCCGCCAGTCCACCATAGCCTTGGGGATTACACCTGGGTGCACCTGCCCCCACCAATCCAGAATTTCAATCGGCGCACTCAAAGGTGTACGATGTATACTCAAGATTTTCGGAAAGAAAGATTTTTAGGTATCATATCCCAATGTAATAAAGCGCGATCGACTAACTCAACATTGCTCAAGAGCTGAATCGGCCATAAGTCACCGATCGGTATCTCTGATCGCTTTCACTTGCTCCATCATGACCCCGCTCGGGCGATTGCTTCTTTAGCAGCGCTTTGCTTGGTCTTCCGGACGGTGGGTCGAGAAAAGTGAAGGCTGATCACTCGAATAAAGGCGATGCAGCACTGGCCGCACCGCAAAGGATACCGGGGTCGAGTGACGTTGTCCCCTCCACAACCAACGCCTTGTGCCGACATCGCCCTAAGTCGCCTTTGCCGCTAGATGCTTTATTCCTCCTTCCGCCTGCTGGTTCTCGCCATCGCTGCCGGAAGGTCAATAACAATGTTAGGTGGAGCGAAAAGAGTCAAAGTTAAAGACAAAGATCCAACCGATCAAGACGGAACTACAAAGGTCGTACTGTGTTTTGAAGTGACAGCGTCTTCCATTTCATGGTCTTCGTGTCCGGTCGAGGTATCGAAGCAGTAGCACCATTCATAATTCACCAATCAGCTAACTAATCGACCAAGAGTAAATCCATGAGAAACAAGAGACACAAGTTATGTCATTACCTGTAAATAGTGGAATCACCATCTTCATCTTCGCAAGGCCTTCGGCTTTGATGTCACGACTCGAGATTGTTTTGCTTTTTCAATGGCACCGAGAGGTCTTCGAGGACGCTTGGTCGACCGAATAATAGGCGCGACTTTCGCCATGCTCGACCGCAGATCATGGACAAGTTTGATCTCCTCGAACGTGAGGCGCCGATTTCTCCTCCTCTTCCTAATCCTCTTCCTCGTCGGGAGCCAAGATCTTCATCACCCCCATCGCCATCCGATTCTCCCACCTCTCGATTTCACCTCCACTTCCTTCCTCCCACTCCGCCGCGCCTGCTGGGCATCGAATACAACCTGGTAGTCCGAAGACAACAAACAAGACAAAGGTCACCGACCGATTTGGTGCGGAAATAGAATGAATGAAACAGGATCACAACCAAGGATAGGTGGTCATACCGTGTCCTGATCGTGAAGATTGGTCAAGTGGGGATCCTCCAGCCCCAGGGTTGTCCTTGTTCTGTGATGGCGTTGAGGGAGTCCTGACTAGGGTGTCCGGACAGTCGGACCATCATCGTCCGCCGGACTCCAAGACTACGAAGATACAAGATTGAAGACTCCGCCCCGTCCGGATGGGACTTCCTTGGCGTGAAGGCAAGCTTGGCAATACGGATATGTAGATCTCCTACCATTGTAACCACTGTAACCCTAGCCTCCTCCGGTCTATATAAACCGGAGGGCTTTAGTCCGGAGGAACAACATACATCACAACAACCATACCATAGGCTAGCTTTAGGTTTAGCCTTTGATCTCGGGTAGATCCACTCTTGTACTACCAATATCATCAATATTAATCAAGGACGAGGGTTTTACCCCATCAAGAGGGCCCAACTGTAAAACATCGTGTCCCTTGTCCCTGTTACCATCCGCTTAGACGCAGCCGGGACCCCACCCGAGATCCGCCGGTTTTGACAACGACATTGGTGCTTTCATTGAGGTTCCTGTCGCCACCGAAGGCTCGATGGCATCTTCAATCAACAACGCTGCCGGTGAGACTTTTCCCCCGAAGATCTTCGATTCGGGCCGATCCAATTATGGCCATCCGAGCAGATCGAAGCTACGCCCGCCATCGGTCGATTGAAGCCTAAACTTCACGGCCGACATCCGCGGAGACTTGATCTTCGACGGCTTGGCCACCCAAGCCCGCCGTACAATGGGCATGATCTAGCTCCCACCAACAAAGGCCTTGTTGGTCGACAAGTCCGATCCGCTCTAGTCGAGCCGACGCCGACGAGGACCGTGGATGGACACCGGGTTTAATTTCACGGCATGGAGCCAACACTAACCTTGTCCTCGCGAACTCGGGATTCCGAGGTGCCGGACCGACTTCCCACGCCTCCAATCGAATCGATTCGCCGAGGAATTCACCACCCGACATCTTCCAATATTCCCTTTGGCGAATCCTAAATTCGCTAAAGCATTCTCGCTATCGGGAGAGTCCCCGGGGATATGGCCGGATGGTTGGGATACGGACAACGGAAATTCGAGCCCACCCAACCCACTTTGTAGCCACCCTTCCCATCTTACCGACATGCTAGACTACATTCAAGACATCATGTTATGGACGAATGCCGGAGATTTTAGGAACCACCTTGGCACCCGAAGACCACCCTACCAATATACATGGTGGACACCCCAAAGGACGGGACCAAAGAAGTAGGGAGGCAGATTCTTAAAGAACAGCCCGCGGCCCGGGGCCCTTAAATCCCGCCACAAAGAAGAATGGAGATTCCGCAGAGATAATAATACCCCGTAGAGTGAAAGATAATCACCTAGAAGACTCAAAGAGGACGCAGGCAAGCCCCACGAGAGGGCGGCAAAGAGGTCGAGGATTATAACTATATACCTCCTCCAAGACGGGCAAGCCTCAACGAATTTAATTGCGTGCCCGAGGATCCCCAACAAGATTTAAACGCAGGCTTATACCACGGCAATAGCCTAAAGAAAAGCAGCAGCAGCCTTCAAGCTATCGACTCCCCGATCGATGGACCGAGGTCCTCGCGTCAAGAGTTTAAACTCAACGCCTCCAAAAGCTACCCGACGCAAGTTGTCCCCGATTAGAGGAGGAAGCATACATACCTTCATCACCCGGCACGATAAGCCATCGACCACCCGTGGTCGCGAGAGAGGCATCCGACCCCACAAAGACCGATGCATCGCCCAAAAGTAGAAGCCAAGAGGGAACGCACCGACTTTGACGATTGAGGACAAAGAAGGCAATCCAGATCCATCTACGGATCGAGGGCGCCTTACCACCCGGATTTAATCCACCGGATAAATAACCCCGGGGCCGAAATAGCATAACGCCTCGATGCATCGGATATTGCCAATATAGAGGCACCCACACCCGCTTATGCTTCATCGAGGGTAATGGATCATCAAATGGGTTTAAACCGAACATAATCCTACGACGGCACAAAGACTTCGGTTTGGATTGAAGATTATCCTTCACATCCATATGGCCCCGGCGCGATCTCCATGCCATCAAGTACCTCCCACTGCTTAAAGGACCACCAAGATTGGCTTAAATTGCCCGCAGAGTCAATTTGTTAAGACCGAAGCCGATTCCTCGACAATTTTGTGGCACGATAAAGGCCCAAGACGCCGATGACCCACATAATTCAGCAGCCGAGGAATCGCCCACACTCGACACGGTTCTTGACAAAGAAAACCAAATCGCCGACGTCGGATGCGAGGCCATCGCAGCCTTCAAACATAACATCCGCGAGAGTGGCTAGCCCGACCGACAGAAAAGCCAAATCCATGGCAGACTCACATCATTAATGACCCTCTTTGCTGAGAGGATAGTCTAGCTCAAAGAACAACCTCAATAAAAATTCGCAGCCGATACTAAGGACCACAACGCAGGTCATGTCGAACAAAACAAACGCCGATTAACGGCGTAATAAGGAGGATACGGCATAACGCCGGATTCCGAGGCTCTAAACCCGTCACGAAGAAGCCATTCAAAAGAATCACTCCGGTCCGGCCCAACTTGGACCGAATACTCGACCGCTTATGCGATACATGGCACTCTCGAAGCTAAGCTAATCACACCAACAGAGACTCATGGTGTTCAAGCAAAGGCGTTAAGTGCCGAAAACAATGACAAGGGGCTAAACAGCGACGACGCAGGAGGAGACCCGACCGCGTAATAATAGAGGATGTATGGGTTTCACAAGTGCGGACGAACATGATTTACGAACCCATATACCCAAGAGGGAGAGGAAGCGCGACTAAGGGACGCTATGCGATGGAGCCGCCGCCTGTTCAATCCATGGTCCTCTTGTCCGATCACCTTCAATCGAAGAGACCATCCGACCAAGATACGCCATGGCGGATTCGCCGCATTGGTTTTAGACCCAATCGCCGGCGGATTTCACCTCACGAGAGTCCCGATGGACGGCGTAGTAGCTCAACCTCGCTTATCGGATACAATGCGAAGATGGGCATAGACCCTCAAGTATTAAACCTACAAAGACAACCTTTAAAGGTGTCATACCGTGTGGAAGCCAATTGTACGCTCACCACACCGAAGTGGTCTTCGGATCCCGGATAATTTCCGAGCGAAGAGTTAATCTTCAATAGTCCCATTTCGCAGCGACTATCACGCTCGCTTCGACGAACTGCTCTGGTAAAGTTCAACACGGTGCCGCATTATGCATACCTCAAGCTCAAGATGCCAGCCCTCGGATTCATCACGTCAACGGAAATACGGAACGCTTCCTCCGAACGGAGGAACATACAATGATCTCGCGCGTATACGAGCAGCCTTTAAGGCATTGAAGCCGCCAAACGCCGGATACAAAGAAAACGCTACCAAGCAATACCAACCAAGACAACCTGCACGATCAGAGCACGTAGCAAGCGGCCCTAACCCCCGCCGCATGATTGCAAGAACAACCTCCGCACATCATTACGCTTTTGGAGATACCTATGGCGCAGGGAAGGCACGATCACAATGGACCCAGAGTGCGGTCGACCACACCAGGGCTCGCAAGGCGCCACCCCTTTTATTATTATTTTCCTTTTGTATACACAGATTCCGTTAACTAGAGTCCCCGTCCGCGTGAACTCGCCGAACTCACGATGCAACAGCCAGGAAGAAAGAAGGCTGCGATTTAACACTCGTGTGGTCTCACCACGAGCATTAAATTCAATTATATACACCAAGTCCGCAGCTCATCCTCGAGGGGACATGTTTAATTAGTCCAAACCTTTGCTTATCAAGACTATTTGTATCACCGCGACTCATAGCTGCATTCCTTTAATAAATAATGCAGCATTTTACTAACGTTAATTACATTATTTATATATATATATATATATATATATATATGTTCATTACAGACATCTTGCACCAGATATTTTGGTACGGTCTAATACATTGTGGGCTTATGTTCCCTACATTAGGTGTGATAAAGTCCTAACACTTTCATAAGTGCGCACCTTTAACTTATAGCATTATATGAATCGCTCAATCATGTCTTGGGTCAATAGTTGGGTTTGCCTGCCCCACGCTTTTGATGCCTTACATTCCGCTCCGGCTAAGGTGGCACTGGAGAACCATCGCGATTGCGCTCGTGAGCGAAGGCTCAAAGGAGAAAGCTAAAACTGACCAGCATGATAAGGCGAGAGATCGGTCGCTGTTCGAGAGGTCTTTCGAGTCCTTAAAGACTCACGCCGCTCGAAATAAGTTCGGATAAATGTCCGACTTAAGGCGTGATAGCCTCGATTCGGTCTTCCGAATACCGTGGACTTCGCCAAATTTAAACTTATAGAATTCTATGGCTAAGGAGAGTGTTCACATTATAAGTCCGCGCTTTGTTCGTTGTGTTGAGCGCCCCTAGATGGACCCAAAATGGGAACAAGAGTGCTCAAGTTTATCCTAACACCCAAAGATCATGTGGGGTAAGCCAACACTTGCCATCTCTCGATTTTATAAATGGCCGCAGTAGTAATATTTTAAATTAAAAAGCGTTGTTAATGCGCATAGAACAAAGTTTTCAGCGATGTAAAATAGCAGTTTACTCAAAAATTACATCTCGGGGCATTCATCCGCAATCGCAGGCCCTTGAAGTTTTATAATACATTTGGGCGTAGATACTCCTTGCCCGGCCGGGGTGAGAAGCCCGATCTAGCCTGCCCCAAAGCACCTTTTGGGCAAGGCCCGACGGCACCTTCGACACAGGGAGTGCTTGAGACCTCCACCTGTGGGCACACATCCACCCCCAAGGCAAGTAGCCCCAGAATGGCCTGCCCAGCCACAAACCGGACTATAAGGCCCTTCATGGCCTCCTCCCAATTTAGGAGTTCGACCACCGCCACCGGGTCGCTGGGGGGCACGGAGGCCGGCCTCCCAGACGAGACCAAGACCTTCTCCGCCGAGCCCCTCCTCGCCAAAGAATGAGGCGATCGACACACTACACGGCAGACCCAAACGCCTCGGAGCTCCAAGCGGTAAGGTCAAGTAGTTTACATTAACATGCTTGCGATGAAAAATGCCTTACCCCGCTATCTTCTTTACATCTTCAACCTCGGGCCTTACGGCCCCGGCCTTGGGGATTTTCCCTTTCGAGCCGAGGCAAGCCTGACTCGAAGTTTAGTCACCCCAAGCTCTCATGTTCCATGAGACCCGAGCTCTTTTGCCCTCCGCCCCCTGCCTCCCGCTTCGATCGCCGCTCCACCCAAGACCGTCCCGCAGAAACCTCCTTCGGGCTGCCACCCGCTCGGGGCCCCCGTACCCATATTATCTTGTTAATTTTTTACAACCAAAATCCTTTTCCAAGGTAACTATTCAAGGTGGTGAATCATTTCTTTGTCCCAGGCTTCTTGCCATGGCCGAAGCTTGCTCACCGCCGAGATCCCGCCAACGACCAACCTCCGCGCCCAAAGGCGGGAAGGTCAAGAGCGCACCGCAAAACCCATATCGACATATTTTAAGCAACCTCCAGAATCTTTAGATCCTCACCGCTTTTCTTTCCAACACCGAACGAGCATCAAGGGCTACCGTTTGCGGTATTACATTACATAATTATAACTTACTCAAAGCCGTTAGAAGGTTTAAGGGCCTTTCGCTTGGCGAAATCCTTTCAATCACCGACTCATGATAGTGCGGTTTTTCCTCGGGAAGGCTTTAAGCGCCAAAAGTTGTC
>JAHHZJ010001850.1:0-39743 GCA_021437245.1 Aegilops speltoides | reverse complement strand
GACAGCCGTAACAGGTCTGAATCACCAATTGCTGAAATTCCAGAGGCAGCACTAGTCCCGAGGCCAAGAGCTTTTCCGATGATGGTGAGAGGAGCACACCAAGTGGTTTGCTCTCGCAGCCACCAGGGCTGTGAAGAAGAGAAATTCATGAAGAAGACTCGATTTCATTGCCGAGGAAGAGATCTCATCTAAGCCTAAGAGGAAAGTGGTTGCCAAAGAGCATCAAGGGCAACAAACCAAGAAAGGCACCAAGAAAGTGAAGAAGTCCACTGCTGCCAAGAAGCTGAGCATGGAAGAAGAAACCTCGAGCAAGTGAAGAAAACTTCCAAGAGGAAGAGGATTGTGCATGATGAAGCAAATGATGATGATGAGGATGAGGAAGCACCACAGCCTCCTCCTCGGTTTAAGTTCATGGGTGATGCCATCGTAAGGTGAGCACCTTCAAAGTCTAAGCCATCTCTGCTTCCAAAGAAAGGCAGCCAAGCCAAGCCTCCGCCAAGCCCAAGAAAACTGTTAGAAACATTCCTGCTTCAGAGAAGAAGAAAGACAATGTGCCACCAAATGAGTCGATGATGAGGCACCTGTTTTGGTCAAACTTCGCCGAGATTGCCAATTCACAATGATGCTCATCCTCGAGCTGAAAACATGAAGGAAAGAAAGGATAAAGGTCTCTGTGCTATGGAGACAAGCTGATCCATATGTCAGTGAGGAGAAGGACTGCTGTTGACCCAAGGTTCCACACCGTAGAGCAAGAAGATTTCTATGAGATCGTTTATGGACAAGAAGCCCATTGTTGCGTACACTCGCTATGTTGATTGGGCATACATTGATAGTGAAGAGCACAGAGACTTCTTTCCACATGTGCATGAGAGCTTTATCATGTGGTGTTGCTGATTTCATGGTCGGTCGATGCTTGGAATGATGAGATGATCATGCAATTCTATGCCACACTCATTTCTATCCAGATGGCAGGATTGTATGGATGATCAAGGTCGAGATTCTCTTCAACTGTGAAGAATGGGCAGCACCGCTGAATGCTCCAAAGGTCAAGAGAAGATGATGTTGATGTCTATGGTATTCCCAAGAAGAACCATGAGTCTATGAAAATATGTACAATGAGGTACCAGCTAAGGATGTAGAAATCGAAGCTCGGCTCAGTATCATCTCCAGCAGGTCTCCCTACCACAAACACAATTCTCGAGGCATACCTTGATGCCCAAGTCCGAGATCATCGCATGATAAGAGGCTATTCTATCAACATGCTGCATATACTTGATCGTAAGGCACCTTTCAAGGTGATGGACCTGAGAAGTTGAGACTATCAAGAGGACTGCAGCAGACTGTAAGAGGTCATGTGGTTTTGCCCGCACATCTCAGATGCTTATCAATGCCAAGTTTGGCACGGCACCTACTTGTTGGATAGACCCCACTTGCCACCGCAGCTCGAGCATGAGGACAATGAAGTTGTGATGATGAGGATGATCCCACGCCCGTTGAAGGTCAAGCAAAGTCCTGAAGCTGCCAAACAAGCCAAAGCTGAGAAGGAAGCAAGAGCAGCAGCAGCCTAAACCCAAGAGTGTTGGAGAACAGCCTTGAAGCTACCCAGAGGATTGAACAACGCCTGCCAGATTGTGCAGCCTCGTGAGAGTCTTGAGAGGATAGTTGAAGACAAGTTCCATGCTCGATGTGAAGCCGATCAAGTGCAAGTCACCGCCAACAAGCTTGAGGCAGATATCGAGGAAGCTAAGAGGGAGAAGGAAGAGCTCATGAAGGAGATGCAAGATGATCTAGTCCAGATGATTATGAACAGCCGCTCCTGTTCCCACAAGACCCCGATCACTGCTATTCAAGTGATGACACTGTATAAGATCAAGACCTCCCACACTCCATCAGCCCAGCCCCAGCCCAAAGACCACTCCTCCAGCTCCACAGACATCACCGAAGCCTTTGCAGATGCAGCTATCTCCACTCCATCAACCTGCATAGAGCCGCCAACAGAGTCCCTAGTGACGCTTAGCTCTATACCTTTCAACTTTTGGTAACTTGTTGCCAAAGGGGAGAAATTGTATAGATCATAGGACTTCGAGAGAGAGAGTGCTCGCTTTTGCTCTTTCGCTTCTTCTGCGGTCTTTTGAGATACTTTTGAGTTTTTCGAGACATTCCGTGTGTTTGATACTACGCTTGTTTCACTTTGATGAGTGCTTGATCATACTATGCCTTAATGTGTGCTTAATGCTTATCATATGCTATTCATATCTTGTATGATCATTTACTCATGTCTTGGTGATTGGGTGCATGCTATTCATTCTTATCATTTTGTGCGCCCACCAAGATGTATGTGACATGGAAGAGTGACCCATGATCCTAATCGATTGTGCATTTGCATTCAAACGCAAATCTTAAATAATGCACAAATTTAGGGGAGCTCTTGCTTATCACATACTTCTCAAAGCGATGATATTATTCATTATATCATTTGTCGAAGTTGATCTATATGTTGTCATCAATTACCAAAAAGGGGAGATTGAAAGTGCAACTAATCCCCGTGGTTTTGGTAATTAATAACAACATATATATCATTGAACTAATAGTTTCTTGAGAACATTTCAGAAAGTTCAAGATATGGGTATGGCAATGACTCAAGAAGTGGACCCTCAAAATGCTAAGGAAAACATTGGCAAAAGCTCAAGACTCCATTTTTGGTTTAGTGATCCAAGATCACATTGAGTCTATAGGAAAGCCAATACTATTAAAAGGGATGAGGTTATGATAATGATCCGTTGCTCAAAGTGCTTAGTGATACATCTCCCAAACTATCAGCAATATTTCATTCCAACATACACTCATAAGTAATCTCGGTCCCACCGATTCCATAAACTCACCACACCGAGATGAACCACCTCACCACAAAGCCAAACCCTAATAATTTCGGATTTTCCGATTCCAAACTCGGTCTCACCGAAACTAGTGTTGCCAAGCTTCTGTAACCTTCTGTCATCAAATCGGTGTCACCGAGATGATAAAGTCGGTCCCACCGAGATTGGCAAACCCTAGTCTTTGGAAGAATCGGACTCACCGAGATTGTATTTTCGGTCCCACCGAAAATCCCAACGTTCACAAGATTTGAACTTTCGGTCTCACCGAGTTGTCAACTTTGGTCTGACCGAGATTGGTCAAATGTGTGTAACGGTTGGATTTTGTGTGGAGGCTATAAATACCCCTCCACCCCCTCTTCATTCGTGGAGAGAGCCATTAGAAAGAACTACCACTCCTACCTTACATTTCTGAGAAGAAAACTACCTACCCTTGTGTTGAGATCAAGTTGCTCCACTCCCACCATATGAAACTTGATTTCTAGCCTTCCCAAGTTGCTTTCCACTCAATCCTTTCTTCCACCACAGCCAAATCAGTGAGGAGAGTTGAGTGTTGGGGAGATTATCATTTGAAGCACAAGAGCAAGGAGTTCATCATCACCAACACCATCTTTTACATTTTGGAGGGTGGTGCCTCCTAGATTGGTTAGGTGTCGCTTGGGAGCCTCCAAGATGTGGAGTTGAACCAAGAAGTTTGTAAGGGCAAGGAGATCGCCTTACTGTGAAGATCTACCCCGAGTAAGGCTAGTCCTCCGTGGGCGATGCCATGATGGCATAGACAAGGTTGCTTCTTCGTGGACCTTCGTGGGTGGAGCCTCCGTGGACTCTCGCAGCTGCTACTCTCCGTGGGTTGAAGTCTCCATCAACGTGATTGACGATAGCACCACCTATCGGAACCACGAGAAAATCTCCGTGTTCCAAATTGCGCTTGCTCTTCTCCACCTCTCTTTACTACATGTGCAATTTACTTTCCGCTGCCAATACTCTAGAATTGCATGTGTAGGGTGATACTTGACTTGTTCATTATCTTGAAATCTGCCAAAACTTGTCTAAATCAAAAGGCTAAATTTTTATATTGTCAAGTAGTCTAATCACCCCCCCCTCTAGACATACTTTCGATCCTACAGCGGCACCATAAGTGGTGGCATCAGTGGGTGTCGTGGGAAACGAACACCTATGGGGCAGGGCCCCTTTCGGTCCGGCAGGGAGCGAAGATCGCGCGAAGAGCGGATCGAGGCGAGGCACGCGAGCGATTTTACCCAGCTTCGGAGCAATCCGGAGAGATAATACTCCTACTGCTACTTCGTGGTTGTATTATGTTCTTGCTCGAGAGCGTGGGAGTGTTCTGGTTTCGAATGAGTCGAACCCCCCACGCTGCACATGGGCCTCCTTTATAGGCTCAAGGGGTCACCGACAGTGGCAACGCATGCAGGGGTAAAGTGTAAAAGGAGCTGCGTTGGTACAGCTACCTCTATAGTGCACCCTACCTAACTCTCGACGGCAGGGGACAAGAGCATTTAATGCCCGTCTGCTGCCCAAACAAAGGCAGTAAAAGCGACTGTTAGGGGCGCCACCGCCATGATGGCCATCTCGGCTATCTCCGCCCCCCACTCGCACCGCTATTGCTGCACAGCCTCCCGCCACGCGGCGCTTGAACGATCCCTGCATACATCGCGACGGATGCGCCGGAGCGGGGCACAGAGTAGGGCTTGCCATGCAAGCGCTTTGTCATGGTCGTTGTCTTGTCGCACCCGAAGCTTGTCGCCATTGGTCTTTGGCTGGACGCTGCGGCGCCCACGGCAAGTTCCTTGAAATGCCTTGTTGGCCTTCCCAAAGAAGCTCCTCTTGCCGGGCCTTGTCCTTCCCGCAAGCCCTCTAGCCGGAGCCTTGTCTTCTCGCTAAAACACATTGTTCTTGAATGGCTCCAATAGGAACTACGGAGGATCTTGGCGGCACCCCGCAAGCCTTGCCGCTGGGCGCCGCGACCGCTTCGGCACAAGTTCGGGATACTAAGGTTCCCCTACCTTAGTACACCGACAGAGCCCCTCGCCTAGGGCCACACACGGTGCCGAGCGCTGTTGGGCCAGGCCCAAACAGGCACGGGCACGCCGCCCGGGTCCACACCGTATCTAACTCAGATTCACCGCGCCTCCCATAACGGGCAAGACGCGCCGAACGCGCGCCGTGGGGAGAGATCGGGTGATTCTTTTATTCAAAAAGCGAACGCTCGCCTCTCTCTTTATAAGGGGAAACAGGCAGTTCCCCACCTTCGCCACTTGCGTTCCGATTAGAGAAATCTCCGCTGCTCCCTCGCTTCCCAAAGCCGAAGAGAGCAGCGCCCGCTTCGCCGCCACTGCCGCCGCTAACGCCTCGCCTCCCCACCGCCCGCCATGGCTCAAGACCGGAAGGGTGCGGTCGGCCGAGGCGCTGCGGCTTGAGGCGCCGCAGAAGGAGCAGCACTCTTTCCCCGAGCCTCCGCCAAGGAGCTGAGGGAATGGTTCTATCTCTTCGTCGACGGAGACGCGAGCGATCCGCAAGACGCAGTACTTTCCGCCGCCGCTTCCACTTCAAACGGGCTCCAAAAGGATACCCTTCTTCAGCTTGTTTAATTGCGGGCTCGCCACTCGCCTTTCTCCGATTTCTTCAGACATCATGAACACCTACGGGTTCCATCTCCTTGATTTCACCCCCAACGCCGTTCTGACCATGGCGCTTTTCGCACATCTCCGCGAGAACTTTGTCGGAATCCACCCAAACGTAGCCCTTTTCCGCCACTACTTTATGCCCCGGGTCGAGAGAAGAGAGCCCTTAGCTGGCGGGATCGCCTGGATCTCAAGAGTCGGCATGAAGTAGGTCTATATGGAGGGGGAGCTTCGCAGCAAATGGGAGGAGTGGAGAGCGGAGTGGTGTTGGATTGTTGATGAGAACCCGCAGCTGCTCACCGCTTCGCGCCAAACTCCAGCAAGGCGCTGCAACGACAGAGCGCTCGGCGGCGACGATGCTAGATCAAGATCGCCACCACCCGGATCTTGGCGACTCAGCTTGCCGGGCTCATCGAGGCGCTGGCGCGACTTTTTCGCCACAGACGCTTCTCCGCAGAGAGAGGGGAGACCCGCCGCTGTTCGGGGTCCGGGCGGATATCATGAGGCTGCGCCTGGTCTCAACTTCAATTTTACTATCTTGAGTTGATGGGACGCCAAGGAGCTGTTCGCCACCACACCCCAATCATCCCGAGTGGTTCAGCGACGCAGTATGCCGTCCCCACAGTAACACTCTCGCCGACGATCCGCGAATGATGCCGGAGTGCGACTCGCATGGAATTATTCCAACTTGACAGAGCCCGCCGACGCACGTAGTGCAGCAGCTTTCGATAGCTTAGTGGAGGTGGCGGTCCGCGCCAACGAAGAGGGAGCCTCACCCGCGACACCACCGACGGCGAGATGCGCGCGATTGCCACCAAGGCGAAGAGGCGGCGGGCGGCGTTGCCATGGGCGAATTTGGGTTTATCAGGAAGAGGCAGAGGCAGCCGAGGCGGTAAGCCTTGCCGATCAAGACGGGCTTGTCGGGAGGTCGCCGCGGGGAGGGCCCGGCCGAATCGAGCGAGCCCGCCGAGCGCCGCAAGCGCCAGCCGCTCAAGCAACTTGCCGCAAGCGAGCTCCCAAAGGCAGCCCCCAGCCCACTAAGAAGGCGCCCGCAGGACCGGAGACATAGCAGGGCGGCAAACAGGTCAACAGCCAAGCTGTCATGGACACGCCCACTGCGGATAAGCACCATTGCCGCTGAGCGCCTCACACCGCTGCGGCAATGGAGCGGGTCCTCTTGGGCCGCTCGATCCCGCCAGCAGCTCCCGCCAAGTGGCTCAGGAGCCTACTCTCCGCCTGTCAGACCGAAGAGTACTGACTGACTCCTTTGCGCCAGCTCCGACGAGGAGGAAGAAGAGGAGTAAGTTTCTCCGTTGTACTCTATTTTTCTTCAATTCTTGTTGTTTCTTGTCTTGTATCTGATCTGCTTTCTCAACCTTGTTCCTTTCTAGGACTCTCGCCTGAGAGCGCGAAGAGGGCCAAGGTCCCCTGTGGTTGTCATCGAGGACGATCTCGCCAGGATAACAGAGGGCGCGGCCGAGACCACCTTGTCGGACCCGCAATCGCCTCGAAGAAGCCCCTCAGCCAAGAGCCCCCCAACAGAAGCATATAGTTTTACTTCCCCGCTGTCAAAGCCAAGATGGGTGTTCTTTTTCCTTGCTGATATCTTGATTGTTGGTTTGCTTGTGTAGGAGCAGTAACGGCTCACCAGAGCAACCGTGGCCACCCCTGAGGTGCTATCTGCTTCGACTACGCCGCCAAGGGAGGAATCCCCGGCAAGGGAGCACTCTCCGGCAAGGGAGAGGTCCCCGCAAGGGGCAGTTCTCCGCAAGAGACGGACCAGGATCTCCTCTGGTGGGAGCCCATGACTATAGAGCCCAAAGACAGTAATCCTTCTTGTCGTAAAACTTCCTTTGGTTCTTCTTTCTTCCGATCTTCTTTTTGATGTTTGCTTGACTTTTTCTCCCACTTCCTCGCCTTCGCACTCCACCTTCCCGGAGCCAATGGAGACTGAAGCCACCGGCGAGGAGAACGTGTGCGGCAACACTGATGACGCCGCCGCTACCGAGGAGGAGGCCGGCGGTGATGATCCTGCCGGCGAAGAGGTTGCCAAGGTTGCCGGGCGCAGAGCCGGGCGAGGGTCCGGGCGACGACCGACGACCTCGGGTCACAGGAGCGCAAGGCGCTACGCCGACCGCCGATCCCTCCGCCGCTGACACAGCGCCAGTCTCCAAGGAGCCCCAGCCCGGCGCCTACTTAAAGGCCGGCGATGGTGTCTTCATCAAGCTCCCCGGGCGCCAAGCTTCTAGGGCGCCTGGCGAGGGAGAAGCTTTTGACGGAGAAGTGTCGCCTCACTGGTCGACAGTGGTTGACGCGCCAAGCAAAGCAAGCAGCCGCGAAGTCCGAGGAGGAGCAGCTGCTCCGGAAGCTGGTGTCGCTCTACCGCGCCCGACAAGCCAAAGTGGAATCCCGGGAAGCGCTTGTTGCGCAGGCAGGAGTAGATATTGAGAAGCGTGCGGAGAAGCTTGCCGCTGCTATTCATGTTACGGGAACAATTCAGTCAGTGCTGCGACAAGTTATCTTTGTAATATAACTTTATTCTTGGGCAGTATTTGCTATGTTATTTCCTTTACTTGATTCCTTCCGCTGTATGTTTTTACCCCACGCCTGTGGAACTTGCCGGCGCAGTAATTCCTTTGCCAGCGAAAGCATCGAAAAGCGGAACATCGCAGCCCATCGGGCGGTGCTGCCTCCAAAGAAGAAACCTTGTCGCAACTACTGCAGCACACTTAAGTTGTTGAGCGGACTCAAACAAAGTAAGGGCTTAACTAGCTACGATTTGGTTCCTCCGCCGCACAGGTTTTCCATACAAAGCACGGTCGCTCAAGGAAGATAACTTAAAAAAATTAAAACTGATTGCGCCAAACTTTGGCAACTTAGCTTTTCTGTCGCTTTCCCCTAAGCAAGGCGATACTTTCTTGAACAACGCCTTGTCCATTACCATTATCTTCTCCTTCTCCCCGTGAACTTGTGGGCGAAGGAACCTTCTTTTTCTTTGAGAAAAAAGAAAGTAGAGAAAATAAAGATATGGAGCCTTAAGGCTCGTATTGCTTATCAAAAGTGCTGCACAAAGTGTCGATAATACATGCAAAAAATGAAAAAGCATGAAATTTGACAAGATGTGTGAGCACATGAGCTTTATTTATGCACGGATCTGCTGCCGGCTTTGTACAAAGGGTTACATGGAACAGCGGCAAGGCTTGTATTAAAGGTGGTTGCTGAACAGGTTCCGCAACCGCGCTTTATGGGTAAAACTTACGAAGATGTTCAATGTTCCAGAGTTGCTCACCGAGAACCATCTTCGGTCTCAAGGCGGATACGCGCCAGCCTAGTGACTCGCTTTCACCCGATAAGGGCCTTCCCACTTCAAGGCCAACTTGTTGGAATTCTTGGCGGATTGAACGTGCAAAGAACAAGGTCGCCTTCCTCGAGACTTCTGCATTGACTTTATGGTTATGGTAGCGCGAAAGCTTGCTCGGTATCGAGCAGCTCAGATAAAGAGCTTTAAGATGATCTTCCTCAAGGAGCAGCGCGCCATCTTGTCACAGCTGCTTTTGCTCAAGCTCATCATAAGCGAGCACTCGAGGCGATCCAGATACGAAGTTCCGGGGGAGAACTGCCTCGCTCCATAGATTAGAGTGAAGGTGTCCGCCGGTGGTCTGACGGTTACGCCGCCCCGACGACCAAAGAACCACCGCAGCTCTTCTATCCAATTCTTTCCGACTTGTGCAGCCTGCTGAAAGTCCTGGTCTTGAGCCCGCGAACACTTCAGCTGGCGCTTGTCTTCGCTTGACCGCTGCTTTCGGTGAGCAATGTAAGCGGCATCTTAGCGCCAAGATCTTGGACGATCGCATGAAGGTGCGGCTCATGAATTGTGTGGCTTTGTCGATGATGATCCTGTTAGGGACTCCAAAACGGCAAACAATCGACCAAGAACTTGATCGCGATCGTGTTGTCACCTTCCTCATCGCTTCCACTTCCGCCACATTGTGAACTTGTCGATTGCAACGCATAAGTACTCAAAGCCCCGATACCGGGAAAGGGGCCGAGGATGTCGATCCCCGCAATCGAAAATGACCAGGATAAAGGATCGCCCGAGAGCTTGAGCTGGCTGGTGTATCTCGCCGAGTGGAACTCGCACGCTTCACACTTGGTTACTTGTGCAGCTTGCATCCTGGAGAGCTGTCGGCCAAAAGAAACCTTGCCGGAATGCTTTTCCGGCAAGTGCTCTTGCGCCAATGTGATGACCACATATGCCTCCATGTATCTCCGCCAACAGCTTCTATCCATCTTCCCGGAATGCACTTCAATTTCACTCCGCTGAATCTTTCTTCATAAAGATGTCATCGACAAACCGGTACATACTTGATTGCTGGGCTACTCTCTCCGCTTCTTCTTGCTCTTTGGGAAGTTCTCCGTCAAGGAAACGGACAATCTGCCGTTTGCCCATGCCGGAGCTTGCGGCTCGACAACAAGGACTAAAGGCACATATGCTACCGCGGGAACATCCGCTTTCACGGCAAGAACTCCGCGGCTCAGCCGAGCGTGATGTTCCCGCAAGCTTGCTGGAGCAAAGCTTGTCGGAGCGCTCGCTTCGATGGAACAAACCTTAGGGCTTGCCGGAGCAGATCGCCTCAAAGATCCTTGGCATTGATCTTGGGGACCTTCTTGGCAGCGGCTTCGGGGAGCTCTGCCGGAAAATAATCACCAGAAATAAACTTCCTCTTCTTGTTCGTCCAGCTTGATGGTGTTACGATGGTTGAGTCAGCTTGAGCACAAATATCCCTGGTTCCATTGTAACTTTAATGCAGCGATTTTGACAGCCATCGGCAACGCCGCTCGGGCTCTCGAACATGTTCAATCTGCAGCCGCCAAAATGCTCTTCCAACTTTCTCACTTCATCAATGTAAGCTTCCATCAACGGACTCGATAATCTTTGTTTACTTGGCGGACGACAAGTTGCGAAGTCACCCCTAACAATAAGCTTTTGATCCCAAGGTCCGCCATGATCCCGAGTCCGCAAGCAAACCTTCATACTGCAGATTGTTTGTCGCTGCTCCTTGGGAAAGTGCATCCGACCATGTACTTGAGGTGCTCTCCAAAGGGTATGACAAGTAACACGCCAAGACCGGGCGCTTTGCAGCGAGAAGGCACCATCAAAGTACATGATCCATTCTTTTGCCTGCTTCTTGACGGGATGCTCATCTCGAGTTTCTTCATCGTGTTGGCGCCCATTCTGCTATGAATTCGCCAATGCTCGCTCGATAGTTGAAGTACTCTCAAACTTGAGGCCAAAGCTTGACAATTCAATGCCCACTGACAATCCCGCCTCGCTTGCTTCGGATTCTGCAATATCATCTTCAACGGAAAGCGAGTGACAACTGTGATCTCATGTGCTTGAAAGTAATGGCGCAGCTTTCTCGAGGCCATGAGAAGGCCGAAAAGCAATTTCTGCAAACCAGAATATCTTGACCTAGCCCCCTGCAGAAGGGAACTGACAAAGTAAACTGGGCGCTGCACCATCTTCTTCTGCTTCTCTTCTTGTGGCTGCACAGATCCATCCTCGCCGGGACCAGAGCTTGTCGGGAAGCCCCGCTTGTCGCTGGACGACTTGCCGGGTTGTCGGCTCATCATCCGCCTCCTTTCCGCTACTAACGCAGCACTAACCACTTTGATTGGTTGCCGCTAGGTATAGCAGCAACTTCTCTTGCGGCTTAGGTGCCATAAGTATTGGAGTGGAGGACAGTGTATCTTTTCAAGTCTCGCAGCAGCCTCCGCCTCGAGTCCATTTCATTGACCCGCTTTTTCAATATTTTGAAAATGGCAGTGGCGCTACACAGATTTAGAGATAAACTCGCCGAGAGCAGCCACGAGCGGCAAGCCTTCGCACATCCTTGACGCGCTTCGTGTTTCAATCTGCTCAATGGCCTTGATCTTGTCGGGATTAGCTTCAATCCCCCGCTGAGATACGAAGAACCCAAGAAGCTTGCCGGAAGGGACTCCAAACACACACTTCTGGGTTGAGCTTGAGGTTGATCTTATGCAGATTTGCAAAGGTCTCGCCCAAATCTTGGATCAGAGTTGCTCGCTTTTGCTCTTGACCACTATGTCATCCATGTAGGCTTTACATTTCGCGCAACTGCGGGCTCAAAAGCTTCGTGAACTACCTTGCAAATGTTGAACCAGCATTCTTTAGTCCGAAAGGCATCCGTGACAAAGCAAGATGTGCCACATGGAGTAATGAATGCGGTTTTCCTCATCCTCTTCTCGCCATGAAGATCTGATGATATCCTGAATATGCATCAAGAAATGAAAGCAAATCACATCCTGCCATGGAGTCGATAATCTGGTCAATGCGCAGCAAGGAAATGGATCTTTGGGACAAGCTTTATTAACATCGCTGAAGTCAATACAAAGCCTCCATTTTCCGCTCACTGGTGCACGACTACAGGATTGGCCAGCCACGCAGATGGAGCACCGACAGGCCCGCCGCTTCCAACTTCTTGATCTCTTCGCATGAATTCTTGGCGCCCACCGCTTTTTTTCTCGACTTTCGCTTGACGGGCCGCTGGAGGACAGACGGCAAGATGGTGCTCAATTACTTCGGAACCCCGGATGTCGATGGGTGCCATGCAAACACATCGACATTCGCCAGAAAGCAACGAGCCGCTTCCTATTTAGGATCAAGCGCGGCATCGATGGTGAAGGTACCACCAGTGCCGCCCTCCTTGGCGACACCTTCTTGGTTTCGCGGAGCTGCCTTCGCTTTCTTACACTTGCCGGTGGAGGTCGATGGTGCGCCCTCGACGGTAGCGCAGCACCAAGAGGTGCGCTTGCCGGAGGGCATCGAGTTTTGCCGGACTTGGTTTTTTCTTCCCCGGAGCTCCAAGGGCAAGTGTCTTGGCGATCCGCTGCGGCTGCTGCTTCCGGATATCTTGTCGGTGCAGATAAGGGCATCTTTCTTGTCGCCAGGACGAGATGACACTTATCGGACCGCATCGTGAGCATATTGTATGCATAATGAGAGGCTGCCATGAACTTGGCGAAGGCCGATTTGCCGAGTATCCCATTGTAGGGCAATGGGAAATTAGCAACGCCAAAAGTGACTTTCTCTCGTCTCGAAGTTCAGCTCACGCCAAATGTCACCGGGTAACGTGATCTTCCCTTCGCTTGCTCCTTCCCGGATTGATTCCTTGAATGTACCGTCTCTTCGAGCTCATTGTCGGGATCCGAGTTTCTTGAGTACCGCCGAGGAGATCAGTTCTGCCGCTCCGCCCAACTAGCATCTTTGTGTCCTTGATGTCGGTAGATTAAAGTAGGGGTACCTTAGTACTCGAACTTGTGCACGGGCGTTGCAAAGACTCGTGGCAAGACTCCGCCGGGCGCCCGCCAAGACCTCCATCATTTCCATTTTATCGCCATTCAAGAACAAAGTATTAACTAAGTAGACAAAGCCCTCAAGAGGAGCTTGCCGGAAATACAAGGCCCCTGCAAGAAGAGCTTGTCGGAAGACCAACCAAGACGCTTCAGAAATCTCTTGCCGCGACGCTCAAGGCTCCGGCAAGGCCAAAGCGACGCAAGCTTGCCGGCACGACAAGAGAAGGGTCATGGCAAGCGAGGCTGCCACATCGCACCCAAGCTCCAACAAGATCCAATGACGTGTCACCCCAGTGGTCATCCCAGAGCACGTGGCAAGGCGCTATGCAGCCATGCGGTGCGAGGTGGCAAGCGGTTGACAAGGAGGCCATCGTGGCGATCGGTGGCGCTTCTAGCGGTCGCTTCTCGAAGATCAAGGCGACCGGACGGCATTAAATGCCCTTGTCTCCCGCCACGAGTTAGGTAGGGGACACTGCTGGACACCTGCTGTACCAACCTGCTTTTACTCTTTTACCCCTCTTTCAAGCTAGCACTGCCTGTGACCCCTTAGACTATAAAAGGAGGCCCATGTGCACGAGAGGGGTTCGGTCCATTCACACATCCAACACCACTACACGCCACGCCTCGAGCAAGAACGAATACAAACACAAAGTAGCAGAGGAGTTTTATCTCCGGAGAGCCCGGCTTGGGTAAAAGCCCGCGCGTGCCGCCGCCGACCGCTCGGCCTCCGCCTCCTTGTCGGACTAGAAGGGGCCAGCTGCCCCATAGGTGCTCGTGCTCACAGCCAACCACTTACATCTTTGGCGCTGCTGTAGGAGCGCCGCCGAGGTCGCATGCGATCTCGATCCAGCTGCCACGCTGCTTACATCAACATCTTCATCAACATGGCACCAAAGAAGAAAACTTCGAGGTAGCCGCCTCGCTCGCGATCGCCCTACCGCCCCTAGAGCAAACGGGCGGGGGTGGACGCCGCGGAGGAGCGGGCGCCGCGGGGACTCACATCGTCACCCGCTTCCAAGGACAAGGCCCCGCAAGGTTCAGCTGCTCAGACATCCGCCGCACCACTCCTGTGAGGTGCAAGATCGACAACGCCACGGCGCCTCGGCGCGCCGTGCTCGCTGGAGCAAGGCCAGCTGGTGGGTCGCGGACGCTCAAGGTTAACATGCGCGCCAAAGACGCGGGCGCGAAGCGCTGCGGTCACCGATGAGATGCTGCCCTTCTAACACCGTTAGAAGTTTGAGCATGTCTCGCACTCGCCGCCACCACCGCCTCTAAGACTCAGAGAAGCGCCGCCCGAGCCCAGCTATTCTGGATTACCCTCCAAAGCTGCATAAGATTGACGATCGGAGGGCCGCTATCTATAGCCTCATTGGCTTCGCTTAACGCCGATAAGCCCCGCAAACAAGCACGCCGGCCGCTGCAAGGCGCCAGTGGAAGCCGGTGGCGATAAGACCGGGGGGTGCTACCACTGCACTCCCCGCCAAGGCCGAGATCGCCAACTCGCTGGCCAACTCGACGCCGACCGTTGCCGGACTCCGGCGAGCTCGCCGCGATCAACGCCACGCTTCCAAGAACGACGACATCGAAGACGCCAGATCAAGACGAGCGCAGAAGAGAAGCGAGGCATCAACCTGACCAACGCGCTGGGCCCATCGCCGATATGTATGCGCCAGGAATTAGGCGACCTGTCAGAGCGGCAGGTTGCCCTGCGCTCACCCGTGAGCTGCGGCAAGTCCAAAGGCTCAAGCACTCAAGAACTTCAAGCCCGACGCGTCCGAGAAGTACGATGGCAGGATACATCCGCTGAATTCTCAAGATCTACACCATCGCGTGCAGCTGCCGGAGGGCGCGACGAGAAGATCCTTGCTAACTAATTCTCGCTGGTGCTCAAGCCCAACGCCGATCTTGGCTCATGCACTTGCCGGACAACTCCATCTCTTCGTGGGCGACCTGCTATCAGTTTGTCGGCGCTTTCACAGCGCCACAAGCCCATGGCCCAGGAGAGCGACCTTCACTTGCTCGCCCACAAGGAGGAGAACCTCAAGGCAAGTACATACAGAGATTCAGCTAAGTGCAGCGAACATCCTCAGACGCCCACCCTGCCAAGCAGCTTATCAGCTGCTCCATCGAACGCAAGCGAATCAAGCAGGATGAGGGAGGAGATGGCGATGCAAGATTAGAGATGTCACGAGTTTCACGCCTAGCCGGCAAGTGTGCACGGGCTGAGGAGGGAGGAAAATCTCGGAGAGACTACAGGAGCGTATGATCTCGACAAGGAGGATACTGCCCCGGCAAGGAAGAACCGGAGGCGGGCAATGTAAAAAGAAAGGCTAAGGATGTGCTAGTTGTCGAGCATTCCGCGACGGAGGCGGCTCCGACAAGGCCAAAGCTAGTGAGTCCGGCGAGGCTGTGGTAGCCGCCGACAAGTGGTAGCTCCGCAAGCAATATTGCAAGATCCACCGCACTAAGGGCCATGACCTCCAAGCCTGCAAGAAAGTTGAGCAGATGGCGGAGCTACAGAAGTTGAGTACGAGCGCGGCATGACAAGGAGAGGGCCCAGGAGGTGGCGGAGGATCCGACAAGAAGCTTCCCGCCGGGAGGGCGCCATGGAAGGCCAAGCTGCGCAAGGCGACAGCCCCCTGGCCGCGACAAGGACGTAAGACGAAGATGAAGATGACAAATGGAGGAAGATGAGACCGATGACCAGGAATTTCAGAAGGCAACGGAGGTGTTGTGCATCGACGGTGGCGCTTCTCCAGACACCTCGCACCGCCAACTCAAACAAGGCGCGAGAGGTGAGCGCAGCAGAACTGCTCGCTGAATCGCGCGAAGCCCCGTAAGTGGTCTAGCACGCCCATCATCTTCGATGTCGAGGATCACCCCGATCACATCATCGCGGTCGGGTGCTTGCTAATGTTGGTCTCGCCAACAATCCGCAACCTCAAGGTCACAAAGATGTTGATGACGGCGGGCCGGGCTCAATCTGATCTCCTCCGCAGCGGCTCAAGAAACCCAGCATCCTGCATAACGAGCTCAAGAGACCGCACCTTTCGTGGAATAACCGAAGGAGCAAGTCAAGGAAAGATCACACCGCCAAAGGACTTTTGGCACGAGCTCAATTTCAGGACAGAGAGGGTCACGTTTGACGTTGCTGATTTCCCATTGCCCTACAATGGGATACTAGGCCGTCCAGCGCTTGCCAATTCATGCCAGCATCTCATTACGCCTACAATGTGCTCAAAATGCCTGGTCCGATAAGTGTTATTTCTGTCCAAGGCGACAAGAAGGATTGAAAGCACATTTGCTCCTTGGGTGGTTTTGGTAATTAATGACATAATACTTTGTGGTTGGACTAATGCTTTTATCAAGTATGTTTCAGAAATTCAATCACATTGGCATGGCAAAAGGACTAAAGAGGTGGACCCTCAAATGCTAAGGCAAGCATTGGCAAAAGCTCAAGACTCCATTTTTGGTTTAGTGATCCAAGATCACATTGAGTCCATAGGAAAAGCCAATACTATTAAAAGGATGAGGTTATGATGATGATCCGTCTGCTCAAGTGCTTAGTGATACATCTCCTAAACTATCGCAACTTTCACCGCCATATACACTCATAAGTAGTCTCGGTCCCACCGATATTCCAAACTCACCACACCGAGATGAACCACCTCAGCCATAAAGCCAAACCCTAGAAAACTCGGATTTTCCGATTCGTAACTCGGTCTCACCGAAACTTGAGTTGCCAAGCTTCAGAATCTTCTGTCATCAAACCGGTGTCACCGAGATGATGAAGTCGGTCCCAATCAAATTGGCTTGCTCTTGTCATTGCACGAATCGGACTAACCGAGATTGTATTTTCGGTCCCATCGAAAATCCCAACGCTCACATTATTTGAACCATCGGTCTCACCGAGTTGTCAACTTCGGTCTCACCGAGATTGCTCAAGTGTGTAACGGTTGTATTTTGTGGAGGCTATAAATACCCTCCACCCCTCTTCATTCGTGGAGAGAGCCATCGAAAGAACTACCACTCCTCCCTTACATTTCGAGAAGAGAACTACCTACCCTTGTGTTGAGACTGTTGCTCCACTCCCACCATATGAAGCTTGATCTCTAGCCTTCCCAAGTTGCTTTCCACTCAATCCTTTCTTCCACCACAGCCAAATGCAGTGAGGAGAGTTGAGTGTTGGGGAGATTATCATTTGAAGCACAAGAGCAAGGAGTTCATCATCATCAACAACATCTATTACCTTTTGGAGGGTGGTGCCTCCTAGATTGGTTAGGTGTCGCTGGGAGCCTCACATCGAGATGTGGAGTTGAACCAAGAAGTTTGTAAGGGCAAGGAGATCGCTTACTGTGAAGATCTACCCCAGTAAGGTTAGCCCTCCATGGCCAGAAAGCCGATGGAATAGACAAGGTTGCTTCTTCGTGGACCTTCGTGGGTGGAGCCTCCGTGGACTCTCGCAGCTGCTACCTCCGTGGGTTGAAGTCTCCATCAACGTGGAAGTACGATAGCACCACCTATCGGAACCACGAGAAAAATCACCGCTGCTCCAAATTATGCTTGATCTTCCACTTTCTTTACTACTTGTGCAATTTACTTTCCGCTGCCCATACTCTAGAATTGCATGTAGTGTGCTACTTGACTTGTGTGTGTTATGCAAAATCTGCCAAAATCTGTCCTTGATAAAAGACTGAATTTTTATCTTGTCGAGTGGTCTAATCACCCCCTCTAGACACTCTCACCTTCTTCGATCCTCAAGGATGCACTTATCTGCACCGACAAGATCTACTGGAAGCAGCAGCCGCAGCAGAGCAATAAACCACTTGTCACCAAGCCCGGGGGAAGAAGAAGGCCAAGTCCGCAAGAGTAGCTCGTGCCCACTCCGCAAGCGCACTCTTCTTCGAGTGCTGCGCTACCATCGAGGACGCACCATCGAGCTCCATCGCAAGTGCAAGAAGGCAAAGACAGCTTCACCGAGACCAAGAAAGTGGCCGCCAAGGAGGACGGCACTGGTGGTACTTTCACCATCGGTGCCACGCTGACCCTAAATAGGAAAGCGCCGCTGTTTTCCTACGGGCGAATGTTGATGTGTTCGCATGGCAACCATCTGACATCCCCGGTGTTCCCAGGGAAGTAATTGAGCACCGCCTTGCCATCTGTCCCCACGCACGGCCCGTCAAGCAGAGAGTCAGAAAACAAGCAGTGGAGAGACAAGAGTTCATTGCATAAGAGATCAAGAAGTTGGAAGCAGCAGGCCTGGTCCGAGGAGTGCTCCATCCGACGTGGTTAGCCAATCCAGTAGTCGTGCGCAAGGAAAATGGGAAGTGGAGGCTTTGTATTGACTTCACTGATGTCAATAAAGCTTGTCCCAAGGATCCATTTCCCTTGCCTCGCATTGACCAGATTGTCGACTCCACAGCGGGATGTGATCTGCTTTCATTCCTTGATGCATACTCAGGATATCATCGATCTTCATGGCGTAAGAGGATGAAGAGAAAACCGCATTCATTACTCCATGTGGCACGCATCGCTTCAGCACGGATGCCTTTCGACTAAAGAATGCTGGTTCAACATTTGCAAGAGTAGTCAGCCATGCTTTTGAGCCACAAATGCATAGAAATGTAGAAGCTATATGGATGACATAGTGGTCAAGAGCAAGGACAAAGAGACTCGATCCAAGATTTGATGAGACTTTGCAAATCTGCAAGGTCAATCTCAGTTGAACCCCGAGAAGTGTGTGTTCGGAGTTCCTTCCGCAAGCTTCTCGGTTCTTTGTGTCTCGTGAGGGGATTAAGCCAATCCCGATAAGATCAAGGCCATTGAGCAAATTGAAGCACCAAAGCGCCAAGGATGTGCTAAGGCTTGCCGCCGCGTGGCTGCTCTTAGTAGATTCATTTCCAAGTTCTGCTGAACGCGCCGCCATTTTTCAAAATCTTGAAAAGTCGGGTCCCATGAAATGGACTCCGAAGCGGAGGTTGCGCCGCAAGACTTGAAGAAATATTTGTCCTCCACTCTAACACTTGTCGCACCTAAGCCACAAGAGAAGTTGCTGCTATACCTGGCGGCAACCAATCAAGTGGTTAGTGCTGCGTTAGTGGCGAAGAGGGAGGCGGATGATGAGCTAGCTGCCATGACAAGCGAGTCCAGCGACAAGCAGGGGGCTTCTCCGACAAGCTCCGCCCGCAAACCCTGATCCGACAAGTTCGCCCGCCAAGGATGGATCTGTGCAGTGCCGAAGAAAATAGAAGAAGAAGGTGCAGCCTAGCCATTTTGTCGGGCCTTTGCAGGGGCTAGATCAAGGTACTGTGTGCGTGTTGCCGCCTACTCATGGCCTCAAAGAAGCTGCGCCATTACTTTCAAGCACATGAAATCACGGTTGTCACTCGCTCAATAAGAGGATAATGCAGAATCCGTAAGCAATAGGCAGGATTGTCGAGGGGCACTCGAACTGCTGCTTTGGCCTCAAGTTTGAAAGTACTTCAACTATTCAGAGCCGGCTTTGGCAGGAATTTATAGCGAATGGACGCCAACACCGGATGAAGAAACTCCGGAGAGGAGCATCCTCACAAGGAAGCGAGCAAAGAATGGATCATGTACTTTGATGGTGCCTTCGCGCAAGGCGCCGGCAGCGCATTTACTGTCCGCCCCCACCGGAGAGCACCTCAAGTACATGGTCCAAATGCACTTTCCCAAGGAGCAAGCAACAAACAATATCATGGAGTATGAAGGTTTGCTTGCCGGACTCAGGATCCCAGCTGAACTTGGGATCAAGAAGCTCATTGTCAGGGGTGACTCACAGCTTGTCGTCCGCCAAGTCAACAAAGATTACCAGAGTCCGTTGATGGAAGCATACATTGATGAAGTGAGGAAGCTAGAGGAGCATTTTGATGGCCTGCAAATGGAACATGTTCCGAGAGCTCAGAATGACATTGCAGATGGCCTGTCAAAATGTGCCGCACTTAAATTGCCTGTGGAACCAGGGTTTTTGTGCTCAAGCTGACTCAGCCATCCGTCACACCATCAACTGGACAGAGCAAGAAGAGAAAGTTGCCTGCCAGCGACCACTTTCCGGCAGAGGTCCCCGGAGCCACCGCCAAGAAGGTTCCTGTGATCAACACAGTAGTGCCGAGGAGCAGTCGCCCGACAAGCCCTGTGGCTTGCTTGCTGAAGCAGCACGCCCCGACAAGTTGTGTCCCGACACGCTTGCCGGGAGCATAACGCCCGTAGAATCCCAGATTCTGCCAGAGAAGCGGATGTTCTCACAAAGAACATTTGCGCTTTTAGTCCTTGTCGCCGAGCCACAAGCTCCGCATGGGCACAGCAGATCGTCCATTTCCTTCAGGCAGGGGAACTTCCCGAGGAGCAAGAAGCAGCGGAGAAAGTAGCCCGGCAATCGAGTATGTACCAGTTTGTCGATGACATACTGTACAGAAGAAGATTCAACGGAGTGAAATTGGAGTGCATTTCCCGGGAAGAAGGACAAGAGCTGTTGGCGGAGATACATGGAGGCATATGTGGCCACCACATTGGCGAAGAGCACTCGCCGCAAGGCTTTCCGCAAGGCTTTTTCCGCCGACAGCCTCCAGATGCAATCGCACAAGTAACCAAGTGTGAAGCGCAAGGCCCATTCCAAACAGATTCATCAACCAGCTCAAGCTCTCCAAACAATCCCTTTATCCTCGCCCTTCGGTCTGGGGCTCAACATCTCGCCCTTTCCCCGAAGTTGTCGGGGCTTTGAGTACTTGTACGCTGTAATCGACAAGTTCACAAAGTGGCCCGGCGGAACCAGTGAGGAAGGTAATAAAGATAGCCGCCAGCATAAGTTCTTCAGTCAATTGTTTGCCGCTTCGTCCCTAACAGATCATCACCGATAACGCACGCAATTCACGAGCCGCACCTTCATGTTATACGCCCAAGATCTTGGCACTAAGATCTGCTTCGCTCGCTGCTCACCCGAGAAGCAACGGCAAGCGGAGAGGGTAACGCCAAGCGCTGCGCTGGCTCAAGACCGTAACTTTCGACAAAGCTACACAAGTGTGGAAGAAATTGATCGAGCAAATGCCGCTGGTTCTTGGTCGATCAGACGACGGCAAATCGAGCCACTAGCCGCATACCCTTTGCTCTTTTCACGGAGCGCAGGCGCTCTCCCACGGAACTCGATATGGATCGCCACGAGTGCTCGCTATGATGAGTTTGAGCAAGAGCAGCTGCGATAAGATGACGCGCCGCTCGAGGAGGATCGCCTTTAGGCTGTCAGGCGAGCTGCTCGCTATCGCCAAGCTTTGCGCCGCTATCATAGCCGCAGTTAATGCCGAAGCTTCGAGGAAGGCGACTTTGTTCTTCGGCGGTTCAATCCGCCAAGAATTCAAACAAGTTGACGCTAAGGTGGGAAGGCCCTTATCGGGTGAAACGAGTCACTAGGCCCGCGCTATCCGCCTTGAGACCGACGATGGCATTCCGTGAGCAACGCTCGAACATAGAGCATCTTCGCAAGTTTTAATGATATAAGGCGCGTTGTCGACCTGCTCGCAACCACCTTTTGTACAAGCCTTGCCACTGCCGCATGTAACCCTTTTGTACAAAGTCATGCGAGCCCCCATATGAATAAAGTGTATGTGCCTCGACATCTTGTCAAATTTAATGCATCTTGCTTTTTTTGCATCTATATCCGACACTTTGTGCAGCACTTACCCCTCGTAAGCAATAGCGAACCTTAAGGTTCCTTATCATTATTTTCTTCTTCTTCTCAAAAAGAAGATTCCTCCGCCCACGAAGTTCACTGGGAAGGAAGATAAAGGTGGACCAAAGGCGCGCTCAAGGGAATCTAACTTGCCGGACGCGACATTTACGTAAAAGCTAAGTTGCCAAAGTTTGAGCTTAGTCACTTTTAAATTTTTAAGTTATATTCTGTCACATCCCTAGCTTCTGTTATTGCACTAGGCTAGCTTCATGTGTGCATCATATTTAAATTTTGCTTAATTTTGAAATGGGATTGCTCAAACCCTAGCACCGCATCAAATCAACTAGGTTCAAATAAAATATTCTCAATGAACCCAAAATGATCTTCTAAAAGTTCATTATTTTGGATTGGTCTAGAACCTCTCCCAAAAATGGTGCACATTTTTCTAGGCCATTTTGGATTTTTGAATTAAATCATATAGTATTTGCATTTGGGCATTTAAGTGCTATAAAATATTTTAAATGTCCAAATAATCCTAAACTGAAATGTTCCATGTTGATATATTCCAAACAAGGGCTATGGGCAGTTTGGTGATTTTTGAATATGCCTAAGTATTTTTAATAAAGCCCGTAACAAAATAACATAATAGAAAAATAGAAACAACAAAATAAAAGAGAGAGAGGGATTTTACCCGGCCACTTATCGTCAAGAGCCCACCTGGCAGGCTCAAAGACTGTGGCCGGCCCGTGCCACCACCGCTTCCTTGCTGTGAGCAGTAGGAGGTGAGCATGGCGCGCCGAGCTTGCCACGCACCACCCAGCCTCTCAGACGCTCGTCGCTGCCAAGCTGCCATGGATCGCCTCGGTCGCCGCCTCGACCTCGCCGACACCCCATTCGCCCCTACGCCTCTCTCGCCTGTTTCGCCATGGCCGGGCTTTCCATGGATGCGCCGCCGAATCCCGCGCCCACACCATCGCCTCACCTCTCCGACGTGATCCCGAGCTCCGCCACGACGCCGTTGCCCTTCCATCGAGTCACGCGGCGCCAGGCTTTCACAGATCTCCAACGCCATTGCTTCCGACTCGGTGCCGTGATCCCGCCACGATTCGCTGACCCCGTGCCTCCCCGCCAAAGAAGACCAGAAGAACCGAGGTGAGCCGCTGCATCGCTTCCCCCATGCCTGCCGCTTAATTCCGCCTCTAGCCGCATCAACCACCGGAGCCGAAGGCCTCGCCGCCGCCATGTCGCCGCCATGTTGCAACCTCAAGACGCCGCACCAGAAAGCACGAGGCGTTTCGCTGCTTCTCAGAAGCCGCAGACCCCATCGCTTTCGCGAAACGCCAGAAGCGCCAACCGCTTGGCGCCGAGTTCGCCGCCGCCAAACACGCCGCCAGCTTTTCCGCGACCCCGAGCCCAACTACTCGCACCACCCGCCGCCCACTCCAGCCATCCATAGAGCCCAACGGCGCCTTTAACGGCGCCAGACGTGAAACCCGCACTGCACCGCCACGCTTAGCCTCGGCCAAGCTAAACGCCGGCGAAGCCGACCTCACGACCGTGGGTTTGACCTTGACCTCGCCGGATCGACGTGGGGCCTGTGCCCCTCGCTTAATTAGTATCAAGTTAAGTTAGTGTTAACTAACTTAGTTAAGTAGATAGGACACTAACATGCGGCCTGTGCTCTAATTAAACGAGGTTAGTTAATCGGTCATCGACGTGTGGTCCCCACACGCCAGTTTGACCTGACCGAGCCGCTGACCTGCCGACATCACTTTGAGGTCATGTCGACGATTAATTTTTTTCTCGAATTTAAATAAATCTTAAATGATTTATTATTTTCGTAAAATAACTAAAACTTCTAAAATTCATATAAAATTAACCGTAACTCAGAATGAAATAAGTTATATATGAAAAATGATCAGAATAATCCAATCTATCCATCTGTACCATTTTCATGCATGTTAAAGCAACTTATCACTACTGTTTAGGACAATTCAACTAAATGGCATTTAAGAAATCACATATGGAGTTTGAATTTGAACCTAGTGTTCAAACCAACTCCATTTAACTTGCTGCTAGTTGCATTAGCTTAAATCACATCATATCACCATGTCACATTCATGCATCATATTGTCGCATTGCATTGATTGTGTTCCTCCTTGTTTGCCGGTAATTGTCCCCTCTTGATAGACGTGGTTCCGGCGATGTGATCGATGACACCGATGAAGATCTATACTATCTTCGTATGCTGTGCAAGCAAAACCCCTTGTTCATTCCGACACAATCCCACTCTCGCGCCCCGCCTCTTTTTACTGCATTAGGACAACAACGACATATTTGTTACTTGCTGCGTGTAGTGAACCCTTTATCCTCTCGTGATGACCTGTCATTGCCACAAGAATAGATGAAACCCACTAGCATGAGTAGGAGTTGTTTGAGCCCTGATGTGCCTACTCATTCATGCTTGTTTGTCATGCCTCTATTGCTTAGAGTTGAGTTAGGTCTGATTCATCGGGAATGAATCAGAGGCGTGTGAACATGTCCTACTGTGTGTGAGCTAAGTGTGTGAACACGATTTGATAAAGGTAGCAGTGAGAGGCCATGTAGGAGTACATGGTGGGTTGTCTCATTGCAGCCGTCCCTCGTGAACTGAGTTCTGTGTTTGTGATCCATGAACAGCCATTACCACACATTGGGTTCCGTAACTCGCCCTCTCGCTTCTTAATCACCCTTGTTCTCTCGTCCAGTGAGTTGCAACTAGTTTCTGTGTTTGTAGGTAGTGTTAGTAGTCTACCAAGTGGCACCCTTGACAGTGGGCTTGGGACAGACTAGGCACAAGGGCACGGTGTACCAAGTGGCACCCGGATGGTGGGCTTGGGAACCCTGCTCATCGCTTGGGGGTCCGTGAGCTACACCCCGGCCGGATCTCCTTGCGGATGGAACCCTAATAGGCGATAAACCTGACGAGACTTGAGTGTTTAGGTAGGTCGTGGCCGACTCTCACCCGCTTCCGCTGAAGGTTGCCGAGATACATGACGCAGTGCATGCGATAAGTGGCGAGAGCGCAGGTGAAGAAGTACACCCTCAGCAGGTTATCATTATCTATTCAAATAGCCGGATTCCTGGATATGGAAACTTGGACCCCTTGTACAGCCTAGACAAGTTTAAAGTGGATACTCTAAAATACGCAAGATAAGCGTGAGTGTTATGGATGGCGCTCTCAGAGGGAGACGGAACGGATCCATAGTGGTGTATTGATATGGTGAATATGTGGACTCGTGTCCGCCACCTCAAAAGAGTTACATTGCAATGTAGTTCAGATAGCCACCGAGTCAAAGCTGGCTTGCAGAGTTAAACTCCACCACCCCTTTGTTGATAATGATGCATATGTAGTTAGTTCGATGTAAGTCTTGTTGGGTACATTTGTACTCACGCTTGCCTATTTTATGTTTTTGCAGAGACTTCCGCTTCGCTAGTAGTTCCGCTTTGACTTCGGCATTTAGCTTGTTACCTCAGCCACGATCTTGTGCCCTCGGCAGATCTCGGTAGTTAGTCGCTTCTCACTTTTTTCATTTGTAGATGTCTCAGACTGCATATGTTGAGCTTCCGCTTGTGCTTTGACTTGTATGTTTCGATTGTTGGGTCGTGAGACCCATGATTGTAATATCTCGCCTCCTGAGCCTAATGAATAAATTCTTGAGTCATAGAGTCATGTTGTGATGCCATGTTGTATTTGCACATATCGAGCATATTGTGTGTATGTTATTGAAATGCTTGGTATGTGTGGATCCGCTATCTAGTTGTTTATTCTAGTAGCCTCTTCACGGAAATGTCTCCTAGTGTTTCCACCGAGCCATGGTAGCTTGCTACCGCTCCTAACACTTAGGCTGGCCGCATGTGTCCTTCTTCGCTCATGTGTCCGTTCTTCGGGAAATGTCACGCTGAGTACCGGAGTCCTCGTTAGCCCGCCATAAAGACGGTTTATCGGAGTCCCGCTAGCTCAAAGGTTACAGCCCGAACTTACTCACCGATGACCGACACGCTCGATGTCGGGTCATGCATGCCTCGTCCTCGTAAGTCTGTGCCACTTTGGGTTTACGATCAGCCATGTCACCCCGCTCTTATCATATGGATGCTAGCGACACTATCATATACGCAGCCAAAAGGCTTAAACGGTCCCGCAAAGGTAAGGCGACACCTTGGGAATACCGTATGCGTGAGGCCGCAAAGTGATATGAGGTGTTACATGCTAGATCGATGTGGCATTGAGTCGGGTCCCGACAGCTTTGGTATCGAGCTTGACCGTCAGAGATTACCAAGCCAAACTGGTCAAGTTGAGTCTAGAAATTTTTAGTTATATAAGGGAATTGATTGTGGGATGGAACGTAAGGCTCTTTTTACTCCTTATACCTCATGGCCTTCTCGACCGAAATCACCTCTTCTTTTCTACGGGATTAAGAAACTAGGCTTTCACCCATCTATCGTGATGACGTGTTACTAATCCATAGACTTACGAATTGTTAGTTTCAAATCTCAGTTCAGTTTTACTACTCCGTATGTTCATAATCGTGATCTCAAACCTTGATATTGTGCTTCGGAGTGGCTATGCCACCATTTTTGTAGCATGTCTCCAATCTTTTGAGCATTTACAAACTGTTATGTCAGTCTCGAGTTATCCTGTGTTTCTAAATAACTGATGCATTTGCAAATCCTTCCTACCGCTTCAAAGTTTCTTTGTGCCCGATTAACCACACTAAACGGTGAGTTGAGGTACTCTATTGCCTCGACATATATGTTGGAGTTATTATTATGACCCTAGGTGTCTTAGAGGATCATCTAGTAATTTAGCCATGCTTTATGTCCCAAAGGTGATGATTCTCGCCATCATTCTCTAAAGCATCCTGTGATGCCATTTAGTTAGTAGGCTTTCTATTCCCGGTTTTTGAACCCAGATTCACCCTACTTACCTCATGTTGATAGTGTTGCTAGTTCCTTTAGGATATTAGTAACCTTTGCGATAGTTCTCGAGGTCTGTGGTATTTCCTTCTTCCAAATACCATGAACCATCAAGGCGTAGTTATTTGAATCAAAAGATCACAACCAAAGTACTTTTGAGGAGTCCTCCATTCTTAATTATGATTCTCGCCACCCTACCTCTCTCGCATGGGTTATCCTGAAGAAACATGTTGAACTTGGTTCGACATACTAATCTATGCGCCCACAACTCGTAAAGTTATATGTTCTTTGAGTTGTCCTCTTAAGTTTTATTCCGACCTTCATCTATCAATTGATAGTCAAGAGTATGCGGCATTCGCTCATCGATGCCTATTATTCTTGTGGTCCGTCAAGCCATTCTATTCTCGAATGACTAGGAGAAACAAGCTCCAAAGACTTCATCCACATCTAGGATTGGGTCAAAGTAGTTGTATTCCATGATCAAAATGCCAATCCAGCCTTTGTTCGTTATACCCTCAAGTATTACCTCTTTATACCAGAATATCATGGGAATTGCACACCATCCCTATGAACTCTTGATACAAAGGATACTTCTCACTCTCATTATTCATTTCTCGCCCCGTGTTGTTGCAACCTGAATGCCGACATGTGAACTATGTTTTGTGAAATCGATAATTCTAGCAACCTTGTTGCTTGGTAGTTAAAGGACAATAATTTCATTCTTAGCATGTTGGTTATTGAATCATCATCCTAAGGTTGATCGTGCTATCTAGTCCTTATTTTTGGTGCACTCTTCGATCAATGAGTTAGGATTGTGTCAAACCCTCGCTCTGTTGATCATATCATCTTGCCCTGAAAAGCAAGATTGTTCTCGAGCTTAGTAACATATCGGTGATTCGTGATTTTCCTAATATCTTCTCGAAGTATCACCAGGTCGCCACCGACCGCTATGTTTAGTTCGTGATCGTTGGTTTTCTTATAAATCACTACTTCCAAGAATCTGTGTTGAATATCCCCGAGCTAGTTGGTTGAGCTAAACAACAACTTGGAGAGTTGGAAGATGAAAGCTTGTCCGACTAGTTCATTCCAAAAGGATATCTTTGTGTGTGTGTTGAAGAAAGATGATATATTCATTGATTGATCCTCATGGTCAATTGTTGATTTATTGTCTTACCCCAAACCTTTGATTTGAGTATGGGCTGTCAACAAATCAAATCGAACCACTGATGTTCGTAATGTTGTCTTACTCGTGGATTTTCCTCGAGCATACACCATTATATCTTTTGGTCCGACCAATGCTATCACCGCATTCTTTTTAATTATGGAATTCCATTTATATGGAAACCTGATGAATTGTTGTTGAGCCCATCGACAACATCCTTGTCCTCCATAATTTTGTTGAATATTAAGCTAGTGTTGAAACTTTTGAAAGCATTTGTTCATGCTAGATCATGAAGCATATGCACAGTGAAAGAAGTGACTTCTCAAATTCATGTGCATTTGATGCAAGTTGTCACGTGAATTCGAGCAAAGTCAATGTTGCTTCCTCCGAGTCACTCCAAATCAGCCATGCATACGCGCGGTACTGTGGTTTGGAGACTTGCAACCTTCATTCTATATGTGTCCCTAGCACACTAAGCCACCGATTGATTTGTTCAAGGATAAGAAGTTCGTCGATAAGTGCACAAGGACTTCGATGTCCTCAATGGTGGCTCCCACCGAACTCGGTAGTGTTTTATTATAGGACTACTACGTGGTCATGCTTGTCCGGGACAACGGTTCACATGTGTGTAGCAGTAACCAGCTCATGTTTTGAGCTTGCTATCGTAGTTCATTTCCCGAGAATCTCGCAACATTATCTCGCCGATTTGTGTTGCAACCATTCTTTTCCGTATCGCTGTCTCAAATATCCTCGTTACCAACCAGATCTGAATCCTGTGCAGATATGATGGTTGGAACATTCCCAACATTTGCATTTTGTTTCCAGCTTACACCACTATCGTGCCAAATTCCATGGGTTGCTTTTTCTCAAATAGCTTGTTTTCCAAGATCATCTTCGAAAGTGGGCATACCATGGGTCCAGCAAGGTAGTCCACATCATCCATTCTAACTGGTATGCCATTCTACCGAACCCTCCGAACGATCGCCGAAGTTTTGCCTCTAGGCTGGTATAGAGAGTCTCAATGGTCTCTATATCAAAGGTAATTCTTTTGCCACTTAAGGATATTCCTACAAGTAACCTTCCCTAAGGTGCCCCATTATGGATTCATGGCAATTCCCTCGCTACTTTGGAACCCTCACATCTATCTCACTCCATTCCTTCAGATGTATGCTTCATGTCTCAGCTCAAGAGATGTTTCAATGTCTCATCCCATGAATTGATCCTGAGTTGTTCGGTCTTCGAGAAGATCGATCCTTTTAGAGTTCTTCCTTTCCTCTCGCTGTCATGTTAATTGGAGTTCTCGTGAGCAAGACGCCGAGACAAAGATGATGATCGAATCAAGGTTCTTATGAAGTGCAACCTGGATCATGAAGTTTGAGCTAGCTTTGTATCCCCTCTGCCTTCTTACCTCACGTCTTGAATCTCGGGACGAGATTCTTGTTTAGTGGGGGCGAGTTGTCACATCCCTAGCTTCTGTTATTGCACTAGGCTAGCTTCATGTGTGCATCATATTTAAATTTTGCTTAATTTTGAAATGGGGATTGCTCAAACCCTAGCACCAGATCAAATCAACTAGGTTCAAATAAAATATTCTCAATGAACCCAAAATGATCTTCTAAAGTTCATTATTTTTGGATTGGTCTAGAACCTCTCCCAAAAATGGTGCACATTTTTCTAGGCCATTTTGGATTTTTGAACTAAATCATATAGTATTTGCATTTGGGCATTTAAATGCTATAAAATATTTTAAATGTCCAAATAATCCTAAACTGAAATGTTCCATGTTGGATATATTCCAAACAAAGGGCTATGGGCAGTTTGGTGATTTTTGAGTATGCCTAATTATTTTGAATAAAGCCCGTAACAAAATAACATAATAGAAAAACAGAAACAACAAAATAAAAGAGAGAGAGGGATTTTACCGGGCCACTTACTCGTCAAGAGCCCACTGGCAGCCCAAAGATCGGCTGGCCCGCACGCCACCACCGCTTCTTGCCGTGAGCTGGCAGAAGGTGAGCATGGCGCGCCGAGCTCGCCACGCACCACCCAGCCTCTTCAGACGCCTCGTCGCCGCTGCGCTGCGGATCGCCTCCTCGGTCGCCGCCTGACCTCGCCGACACCCCATTCGCCCCCACGCCTCGCCTCGCCTTCTCGCCATGGCCGAAGCTTCCATGGACGCGCTGCCAGAACCCCACGCCAAAGCCACGCCCCACCTCTCCGACGTGATCCCGAAGCTCCGCCACGACGCCGCCGCCCTTCCATCGAGTCACGCGGCGCCAAGCTCACAGATCTCCAACGCCATTGCTGACTCGGTGCCGGTGATCCCTGCCGCCGATTCGCTGGACTCGGGCTTTCCTCGCCGCCAAGAAGACCAGAAGAACCGAGGTGAGCCGCCGATCGCTTCCCCATGCCCGCCGCTTAATTCGCCTCTAGCCGCATCAACCACCGGAGCCGAAGCGCCTCGCCGCCGCCATGTCGCCGCCATGTTGCAACCCCCAAGACGCCGCACCACAAAGACGAGGCGTTTCAGCCGCTTCTCGAAGCCGCAGACCCCATCGCTTCTTCGCAACGCGCCAGAAGCGCCAACCGCCGGCGCCCGAGCTCCGCCGCCGCCAAACACGCCACCGGGCGCTTTTCCGCGACTTTGAGCCCAACTACTCGCACCACCCGCCGCCCCACTCCCACTATCCATAGAGCCTAACGGCGCTTAACGGCGCCAGACGTGAAACCCGCACCTGCACCGCCGCTTAGTTTCGCCGGCATGGCTAAACGCCGCAAGTTGACCCCGCCACTGTGGGTTTGACCTTTGACTCACGGATCGACGTAGGCCTGTGCCCTCGCTTAATTAGTATCGTTGTTAGTGTTAACTAACTTAGTTAAGTAGATAGGACACTAACATGCGGCCTGTGCTCTAATTAAACTTAGGTTAGTTAATCAGGTTATCGACGTGTGGTCCCCACACGCCGTTTGACTCGACCGAGCCGCCGACCCATCGACATCATCAGGAGGTCATGCCGACGATTAATTCCTTTTCGAATTTAAATAAATCTTAAATGATTTATTATTTTCAAAAATAACTAAAACTTCTAAAATTCATATAAAATTAACCGCAACTCGTAATAAAATAAGTTATATATATGAAAAATGATCGTAAAAATCCAATCTATCCATCCGCATTCATTTTCATGCATGTTAGAACAACTTATCATTATCGCTTAGGACAATTCAACTAAATTGCATTTAAGAATCACATATGGAGTTTGAATTTGAACCTAGTGTTCAAACCAACTCCATTTAACTTGCTGCTAGTTGCATTAGCTTAAATCACATCATATCACCATGTCACATTCATGCATCATATTGTCGCATTGCATTGATTGTGTTCCTCCTTGTTTGCCGGTAATTGTCCCCACTTGATAGATGTGGTTCCGACGATGTGATCGATGACACCGATGAAGATCTATACTATCTTCGTAAGTGCCAGCAAGCAAAACCCCTTGTTCATTCCGACATAATCCCACTCTCTCGCCCTCGCTTCTCTTTTATCGCATTAGGACAACAACGACATATCTCACATTTGCTGCGTAGTGAACCCTTTATCCTCTCGTGATGACCTGTCATTGCCACAAGAATAGACGAAACCCACTAGCATGAGTAGGAGTTGTTTGAGCCCCGATGTGCCTACTCATTCATGCTTGTTTGTCATGCCCGCTATTGCTTAGAGTTGAGTCAGTCCGATTCATCGGAATGAATCAGAGGCGGTGAACATGTCCCATCGTGGTGAGCTAAGTGTGTGAACACGATTTGATAAAGGTAGGTGAGAGGCCATGTAGGAGTACATGGTGGGTTGTCTCATTGCAGCCGCCCTCAGAACTGAGTTCTGTGTTTGTGATCCATGAACAGCATTACCACACATTGGGTTCCAAAGAATCTGCCCCTCTCGCTTCTTAATCACCCTTGTTCTCTCGTCCAGAGTTGCAACTAGTTTCGTGTTTGTAGGTAGTGTTAGTAGTCTACCAAGTGGCACCCTGCATGTGGGCTTGGGATGATTAGGCACAAGGGCACGGTGTACCAAGTGGCACCCGGATGGTGGGCTTGGGAACCCCGCCACATCGCTTGGGGGCCGTGAGCGACACCCCGGCCGGATCTCCTTGCGGATGGAACCCGAATAGGCGATAAACCCGGACGAGAGACTTGAGTGTTTAGGTAGGTCGTGGCCGACTCGCCCTCGCCTCCGCTTGAAGGTTGCCGAGATACATGACGGTGTGCAGGCGATAAGTGGCGAGAGTGTGTGTGAAGAAGTACACCCCTGCAGGGTTATCATTATCTATTCGAATAGCCGGATTCCTCGGATATGGAAACTTGGACCCCTTGTACAGTTCATAGACAAGCGAAAGTGGATACTCTAAAATACACAAGATAAGCGTGAGTGTTATGGATGGCGCTTCTCGTGAGGGAGACGGAACGATCCATAGTGGTGTATTGATATGGTGAATATGTGGACTCGTAGCGCCACCTCAAAAGAGTTACATTGCAATGTAGTTCAGATAGCTACCGAGTCAAAGCTGGCTTGTCGCAGCTTAAACTCCACCACCCCTTTGTTGATAATGATGCATATGTAGTTAGTTCTCGATGTAAGTCTTGTTGGGTACATTTGTACTCACGCTTGCCTATTTTATGTTTTTTGCAGAGAGACTTCCGCCTCGCTAGTAGTTCCGCTTTGGACTTCGACGCTTAGCTTGTTACCTCAGCTACGATCTTGTGCCCTCGGCAGATCTCAGTAGTTAGTCGCTTCTCATTTTTTCATTTGTAGATGTCTGCATACGCATATGTTGAGCTTCCGCTTGTGCTTTGACTTGTATGTTTCGATTGTTGGGTCGTGAGACCCATGATTGTAATATCTCGCCCTCGGAGCCTAATGAATAAATACTTGAGTCGAGAGTCATGTTGTGATGCCATGTTGTATTTGCACATATCGAGTATATTGTGTGTATGTTATTGAAATGCTTGGTATGTGTGGATCTGCTATCTAGTTGTTTATTCTAGTAGCCTCTTACCGGAAATGTCTCCTAGTGTTTCCACCGAGCCATGGTAGCTTGATACCGCTCCGAACACTTAGGCTGGCCGGCATGTGTCCTTCTTCGCTCTCGTCCTGTCCTTCGGGAAATGTCACGCTGAGTACCGGAGTCCCGTTAGCCCGCCACAGCCCGCTTACCGAGTCCTCGCTAGTTTAGTGCTACAGCCCGAACTTACTCACCGATGACCGACATCGCTCGATGTCGGGTCATGGATGCCTGTCCTCGTAAGTCTGTGCTACTTTGGGTTTACGACTAGCCATGTCAGCCCGGCTCCTTATCATATGGATGCTAGCGACACTATCATATACATGTGCCAAAAGGCTAAAATGGTCCCGGCAAAGGTAAGGCGACACCTGGGAATACCGCATGTGAGGCCGCAAAGTGATATGAGGTGTTACATGCTAGATCGATGTGGCATTGAGTCGGGTCCCGACATATTCCTTGAGCTGCTCGGTTTTGTATGGAAAACCCATGCTGAGGAATCGACTCACAAGCTGCTTGCGCCTTTGATTTGTTTTCGAGTCCGCTCAACAATACAAGTGAGCTGCAACTAGCCCCGACAAGGTTTTTGTCGAGGCAGCACCGCCATTGGTTGTCGATGTTCCAAGACTCAAAGTGTGCTTGAACCGCAAGTTCCTCAAAGCGAGGGTAAAAGCATACGAGGGATGTAATAGAGTAAAGGAAATAATATAGCAAGCAGTACCTGTAACAAAGTTATATTACAAGAATGACTTATTGTGGCATCGACTAGATTGTTCTCATAATCAAGCAAAGAGAAGAAGAAAAAGGGAGAAGAAGGGCGGTTTAATCCACGCTGCCGCCGGCCGACCTCCCGACCTCGCTCACCTTGTCCACGGCGGTGCGACGACAGCCCCGAGCTCCTCAAGATCAGCCTCCCTCCCAGCTTTGGTGACGCGGAGAGGTCGAGGCCCTGGCTGCGGAAGAGGACCTTAACCAAGACCTTCTCCAAGACCTTGGCGCAGATTGCGCTGTGGACTCGTCTGCCTTCTTCGGGATCCTTTCCCGAGTTGCCGGAGGGCTGCCGCCACGCCTCTTGAAGAAGAGAGTGAGCTTGGCGCCGGGCCGAGGTTCTTGTTGGTGGAGTACCAAGCCCGCCAAGTCCAGCTCCGCCAACGCTGCTTGGTGATCGCAACGATGTTGACGAGGCCTCCGGCCCAGAGCTCCACCGTGGCCTGAAAAGTGTTATGAGTCTCGTGGTCTTCGCAAGAGCTCTTCGCTGCTTTTGAGCTCTTTCCTCAAGTCGTTTTTCGCTTCTTGGCGGCGCCCAGCCCCCGCTTAAGGTGGCTAGTTTCAGCCCAGATCAGCACTTGAGTCTTTGGCGGCGCTCAGCTCCTTGATCTTCTCAAGTTGGACTTGCAGTCGCCATGGGCGATGCATCCTTCGTCATGCTGGAGTGCGCGAGCTCTTTTGCTTTTTTTCATGTCCGCCCAGCTGTGTCATCTTCGCCTTAATTCCTTCTGGCGGTTCCTGCCAAGGGCGGCATCCTTTGCCTCCTTGAGTGCCACGCCAAGTGATTGCTCCTGACGCCGAGCCCTCTTCGTGGCTGTCCAAGTTCACCTTCTTCTCAGATCAGCTCACCATCCCGCTTGGATAGCTCCTCGACGGCGAAGCCGCTGCTCTTCGCTTCAGCCTTCTCAAGGATGAACGCTTCGCTTCGCCGAGCTGCGCTCTCTCAAGAATGGACCGAGGGCCTCCTGTTATGCTCTTGAGCTCCTCCGCTGTTTCTATGTCAACTCCTCCAGGCGATAAGCGCTTCGGACTCAAGCTGCTTTTGGGCAAGGGCGGTAGAGGACACCAGTTGAGCAGCCTGCCTCCTCGGACTCGCCACGCTGCCGCTATTCGTCGACCACCGCCAGCCCAAAGAGAAGCTTAGTATTTCCTCACAAACCTCCCTTCTACGGGTGCCCGGAGCTCGACGCCTGGGAAGCTTGATGCACCGCCGCCTCTCTGGCACGCTACCGGGTTGGGCTTGCTTGAGTCTGGCCTGATCACGGCGGAGGGGTCGACGGACGGTGTAGCGCCAGCGCCTCAAGCCCTCCGGGTCACAGTGATCACGGACCCCCACCAGCCTCTCAGCTACTGCAGCCTTGGCGGCTCCTCGCCTGTAGGTTCACTCAGCGCACGCCTCTTCCTCACCGGGCGGCGACATCTTCAAGTTGTCACAGGCGCACGGAGGCCTCGGTATGCATCGGGTCTCATGAGAGGGGGATCTCGAGGATAGGAGAGGGAGGAGAAGTCAAGCAAATATGCAAAAGAAGAAAGAAGATCAAAAGAAGAACCCAAGGGAAGATTCCTACAAGAAGGGTTACCTGTGGCTGGCTCCGTGACCATGGGCTCTCCACCAGGGCTCGCTGGTTCCCACCTTGCCAAGGACCCTCCTTGCCGGGAGTGATCCTTGTCGAGAACCGCCTTGGCGGCGAGTTGAAGGCATAAAGACTCTCCGGTCGGCCTCCGGTTGCCCCCGTGGGCTTGTTCGCCTATATACAAATGAATCAACAATCAAGACGCCAAGAAAAGGAGAAGCACTCATGCGCGCTTCAAGAACGGGAAGTAAACCTAAACACTTACGCTGGGCTGTGCTATGGGCTGCTGTAAGGAGAAGGGACCGGGTCCGTTAAGGTGGTCTCGACGATCTTCGCCACACAGAGGATCGCCCTCGAGCGTTAACCACGGGACCTTGGTCTTCTTCGCCGCTTCTCCGCCAAAGTCCCGAATACGTAACAAGGATTTAGAGAGAAGCAAATTGGATACAAGGCAAACAACAACAAGGATCAAAGAAAGACAAGTATAGTAAGGAGAAAGCCTTACTTCTCCTCATCCTCCTCCTCTTCGCTGCCATCGGAGCTCAGCGCTGAGAGGTCGAACTCCGTACCTCTCCGCTGTGTGGCGGAGGAGTAGGCTCCCTTCAAGCTTGCCGGGCTGCGGCAGATCAGCGTATGCCCGGAAGACCCCGCCGCTTGCCGCACAGCCTAGGACCCTCCCTGGCGATGAGTGTTTGCTGCGGGGGAGCGTGTCCCACGACGCCGCTGCCGCTGGGTCAGCCTGCCCGCTACCATATCTCCCACTCACGGAGGTGCCTTCTTGGCTGGAATTGGGACTGTGCCGAGGGCCCCACCGCGGCAAGTTGCTCGAGGATCGGCTGGCCACTCGCCGGGCCGGCTCGCTTGCTCTTCGCCTCCGCCTCGCCATCGACCTCCCCAAAGAAGATCTTCCCGCCGGCGAGGCTTGTCGCCGGCTGCATCCGCCCCGCCAGGAAGCCAACCGCTGCAAGCAGCGCTGCCGCCGCTTTAGCCTTTGCCGGGCGTGGTACGCCATCTCGTTGTCGGCAGGTACGGGTGAGGAGCTTTACCGCCGAGTCGACCGCCACCTCCGCCAAGTTATCGAAGAATTGCTGCACGACTCGACGCGGGCTTTCATCCAATTTGCACTTATCCCGCGCAAGTCGCAATCCGCATCATTGCGCGCATGTTATCGCTACCGGAGTTGTGTGCACAAGGGACGCACGCCCCGCGGCAACTTGAACCACTCGATGATTGGCGCCATGTTTGAACATCTCCTCAAAGATCGCGGCCAAGCCCGTAACCGATCAGTTAAAGTTGAGGCCTCGACGCAGCCTCATGATATCCGCAATACCGCTAAACAACCAAAGCGGGCCTCCTCTTTTGCAGTGGGGCGACAGACGGCGGCGAAAACCGCCGCCAACTGCCCTGTTGTGAGTCCCAAGATGCTCGAAGCCGGAGGATTCGGGTGGTGGCGATCGCCGCCTTGGCGCTATTCGGGCGAGCAGAGCGCCCAGTCGCTGCCACGCACTACCCGGTTCCGGGCGAGCTTGGTGAATGGCGCGGATTGGCATCGTAGATCCAGCACTACTCCGCGCTCCACTCGTCCCACTTGCTGCGGAGCTTCGCTTCCAAGTACACCTCCTTCATGCCCATCCGGAAGTCCAGCGATTCCGCCAGCCAGTTGGCTCCTTTCGCCCGAGGGGAGAAATAATGACTAAAAAGAGCAACATTAGGGAGGATGCCAACGGTTCTCAAGCAGAGGTAAAGCGAAAACCGCCATTGTCGTAACGGCGCTAGGTGAAATCAAGAAGATGAAACCCAGAGGTGTTCGTGATGTCGCAAAGAAAAATCGGAAAAGGTGGGCAGAGCTCACAATAGAAGAACACAGGAAGAAGTAGTATTCTAGGGCACTTTTTTTCGATTTGAAGCCTCGGCGGAAAGCATCAAGCGCGCTGATGCGCCTGCCACCGGCCGACCAGAAGAGGTAGAACTCGCCTGCAGCAGCCCCCGGTGAGCTCGGGAGGAAAAGCACTTCGCTTGCGCAGCTAGCCGAGTTTCCAGTGCCTTGGCCGATTCGCAGCCTTTCGCAGTCTTTTGCAGCCTTCCCGTCTTCGAGCCATGGCGGAAGCAGGGGGGAAGCCAAGGCGACGGCAACGGGACGTACGACGATGCAAGCGGCGCCGCCTCTTTCGATCGGGAAGCGGAGGGGAGCGCGGAGCTGGAGGAAGGAACTGCAAGTGGCGAAACGGGGGAACGGGCCCGCCTTCCTCTCGCTTATAAACAGGGATGCGAACGCGATGCATTTCCTGGAATTAAGTATTGACCATGTTCTTCCCACGACACGCCGCACTGACGACGCTGCTGCTATGGTGGATACGCCGTGGCTGGTCAGATTTTGCATGGACCCAGCCGCTGCAGGTGCCTGCAGACTGCTTTTGGGCCTCGCCCAACAGCTGCTCAGGCTGCAGGTATGGCCCAGTTCGGGGCTCTGCTTGGAGCTAAAGTAGGGGTACCTTAGTACCTGAATCTTGTGTATATGCGGTTGCAGCACCGTGGCAAGATTCCGCCAAGGCCCGCCAAGACCTCCGCATTCCATTTTACTGCCATTCAAGAACAAAGTATTAACTAAGTAGATATTATAAAGCCCGCAGGAGCTTGCTGAATAGAAGGCCCCGCAAGAAGAGCTTGCCTGAAGACCAACCAAGGCGTTTATTAAAACTTGTCAAGCAGGCGCTCAAGGCCTGTCTCCGGCTGGGCCAGCGACGCGCTTGCCGCACGAGACGAAAGAGAAGGGTCGCGGGCGAGGCGCTTGTCATGGCGAGGCTGCCACCCCTGCACCCAAGCTCCAACAGATCCAACGACGCGGTCACCCCTGTGGTCATCCCAGAGCACGTGGCGAGGCGCTTGTGCAGCCATGCGGTGCGAGGCGTTTAAGTCGATAAGGAGGCCATCATGGCGATCGCGTGGCGCTTCTAGCGTCTGCTTTCTCAAGATCGTTAGCGACCGGACGGGCATTAAATGCCCTTGTCTCCCGCCACGAGTTAGGTAGGGGACATCGCTGGACACTGCTGTACCAACTCATGCGTTTTTACTTTTTACCCTCTTTTCATAAGTATACTGCCGGTCCAAGGACTTTAGACTATAAAAGGGAGGCCCATAAGCACGAGAGGGGGGTTCGGTCCATTCGACACATCCAACACCACTACACACGCCACGCCTCGAGCAAGAACGAATACAAACACAAAGCAGAGAGGGAGTTTTATCTCTCGTCCAGAGCCCGGCCGGGTAAAAGTTTCAGCGTTGCCGATCCGCATTCGCTTTCAGGCCGCCTCCCGCCCTTCCCCTTGTCGGACCAGGAAGGCCCCCGCCCCATAGGTGCTCGTGCCTCACAGCGTAACCACACGACATTTGAGGTTATGAATAGTTGGTGAAACCAACATCGGAAGCACCAGACCGCAGTGATGCGATCAGGTGGTCCTCAAAGGTCAAAGATGATAGGCGGCTGGACCACTTCAAAGGCTTGCGTGACTCAACCGATGGTTCTGGCCAGCATTAACTTCGCACCATCTGCTTGAGCCGGGCGATGCAAAGTATGCGCAGAAGCACCACCGCCAATGCACGTAACCTCTGCTTTTAAACTCCCGCTCGCCGGGCCTGCCACCATCCATATCCTCATCTTCGCTTTCATCTTCATCCTTGTCGTCGCCGCCGGGAGGTTCGCCTCTCTTGCCGCCGCCATTTTGTCACAAGGCGCCCCTCGCCGATGCTTTTTGCCGAATCCACCAGCACCTGCGGCTTTCCTTGTCGCCGTCAGACCAGCCTACATGTTCAACGAAGCGTGCTCGACCTTCTTGCAGCTTTAGAGATCATGACCCTTGGTGCGTGAATCTGGCAGATTGCTTGTCGGAGCCGCTTCGCTTGCCGGCGGCAGCCATAAGTTCTGCTTCCTTGGCGCCACCTCCGCTCCGATCGCTTCGACAACTACCACATCTTTGCTTTTCCTTCTTCTCGTTGTTCCGCCACGGTTTTTTGCCGTGGCAGCATCCTCACCGCCGACTTCTACTCTGTGTTCTCTCCGGGAGTTTCCTCCTTCCTCAAAGACGTGCATAACTTGTCGGATTGGTATAGAGCTCACGACGTTTCTTATCTTGCACATCACCATTTCTCTCGTGATCTGCGGTTACGCGACGCTCGATGGAACGCACCGATGACCGCGTAGCGGGTGACATCCGATGTTGCGCTGCACTTGGCTGAATCTTCCATATACTTGGCGCAGGGGCTCTCCTTCCTTCCGGGCAAGCAGATGAAGATTGCTCTCTCGCCATGGGTCTTGTGGTCACCGTGAAGGCGCCGACAAACCGATGGCACAGATCTGCCCATGAGGAGATGGAGTTGTCCGCATGTGCATGAGCCAGATCCGGCTAGGCTTGAGCACCAGTGGGAAGTAGTTGGCAAGGATCTTGTCTGCCGCCGCCCCGCAGCCTCGCACCGCGATGGTGTAGATGCCGAGGAACTCCGACGGGTGCAACCTGCCATCATACTTCTCCGCAACATCCGCTTGAAGTTTTGGCATCAACATCGACTTGCCGCAGCTCACGAGTGAACGCAGGGCAACCTCACTCACAGAGACGGGCAGTCGCTCGTTCTTCGGGCGCATGCATGTCGGGGG
>JAHHZJ010001849.1:0-28699 GCA_021437245.1 Aegilops speltoides | reverse complement strand
CTGTCGGTGTACTAAGGTAGGGTTACCTCAAGACCCCAACTTGTGCACGGGCAGTTGCAGCCCCGCGGCTAGATCTACCACATGCTTGCCGGAGACCATCCCTGCTCCATATCAAGCCATTCAAGAACCAAGTGTACAAGACAGAAGATCAAGACCCCGGCAAGAGGAGCTTGCCGGGAAGGCCGTTCCAGGCTCAAGATTACCTCACTCACGCAAGGCCCTGGCGAGAGGAGCTCGCCGGGGAGACTAGAAGATTACATCGTAGAAGACACGCCTCGGCGCTACCCGCGTCCCGGCGAGGGCCCGGGGAGCGGCAAGTTACGAAGCCCGACAAGCTCCCGGGCCCGGCAAGATCAAGACCCCGGCAAGGTACTTGCCGGGAGAGCTGCGCCAGGTGCTCAAGACTCCAGCTCATCCGCCCACGCGTCCGCCTTGAGCCCTCTCCAGAGACGCTGCGTGGCGGATGGTCAGTGCAGCATGGGGGTGCGGTGGCACTCCACGGTGGTGGATCCATCGCCGTGGCACGGAGACGCAAGGGCGGAGCTTTGGGGTCGACGGCGACGGCATTAAATGCCTTTGTCCCCCACTCACAAAGTAGGTAGAAACCATCGCTCGCTAATCGTAGCTCCACTGCTCCCGCACTGCTCCAACTACCACCTCTTTTACATTTTTACCCTCTCTCCACGCTGACACTGCCGGTGACCCTTGCACTATAAAAGGAGGCCCATGCACAACGAGAGGAGGTTCAATCCTTGGCAACTCCCACGCCGGTGTAGCTACTCTCAGAGCTCTTCAAGCTCCCGAGCACAATACAACACAAAGCAGCAGAGGGTTTTACGCGTCCATCGCGGCTGCTGGGTAAAATCCGCCTGCATCGCCTCGATCTGCTCTCAGGCCTCCTCCGCCTCGCATCAAGACTTCACGAAGGGCCCCCGGCCCCATAGGTGCTCGCGGCGGGCGGGTCTCCTCCGTCCCGTCCCGACAAATATAGGTCGTCCGATTTATATCTGATGGATAGGAAGGAAACTATGACAATTTTGCAAAAAGGTACCCACAAACCTCTCCACATTTCCAAATAAGGCCTTCCCTTGTTCATCCTTTTCTCTCACAAGATAAACTAGTCATACAAATGGATCTTTATGTTACGTGCAACGCACAGGCATCTTGCTAGTAAGAATGAAAACAAAGAACAAAAAAATAGTGGATGGTGGTTTGAAGTCATGACCGCGGGCACAGCGGAGAAGGTGGCCTTGTATTGGTATGCTGAGCCGTCTATTTTAACACACAAGAGCTGGTGTGGTGATTATACACACACGCATGCATGCACATGAACTGCATGCATGCAACACTCACACGAACACATGCAGCCATGCACGCACGCAACACTCACACGTACACACACAACCACGCACACATGCAACACTCACACTCACACACGCACGCATGCATGCACACACACCAGTACACCACACGACCAACACACACTCTCATGCTCAAGTGCTCAACCTACACGTACATGCGCATACATCAGGCCCTGACAGATACATACACAACTAGGTGATTGCCATGCACAAGTTGGAGTCTTGTCGTGCCTGCGTAAATTTATGTTTATCTGACCTTTTCCCTATGCGAACGGATAGGTGGGACCCACAAGGAACATGGTCAATTTAACTAGTCAACATGGTGCCACGCAGACTATTTGGCCGATCAATAGAGTGCAATCTGATGCTGAACCGTGAGCAAGTGACCGTATAATCACCACAAAACGTATATAGGGACCATAATCAGCTAATTCTGAAGTTCGGTGACCGTATTACGCTTTTCTCTCTGTAGGCCCTTCAAAACTACATCTCTACACGTTCTCGCATGTTACATCTAACAACTATGCAATACAGCACTACTACTACACTCTAACACAATAAATCATATGTGTTTTTAGTTTTACTCTATATCATATTGTTACTTAATTATTCAGTTTGCAAACATTAAAATTGCCTTTGAAATATATGGCCAGTATCATCTACCGCGTGGGAAAAATCCCGCCCTTTCCTGTTTAATCGGGTTTGTATCGATGGATCGTGCGAAACAACAAAACTATAGTACTATACAGTACAAATGACAGTTCACTGGGCCGCCGTGTCGTGTACTCCTCCATCGTAAGAGTGGAGCGCTCGCTTTCACAAATCTTCTAGTCCATTTTGCCGACATGTGGGACATCAAGCTATCGGGGCCACGTGCCATATAGAAATACAGTGCAGAGCAGCCGGGGAGAAGCACCCCAGTCATGACGCCGGCGTAGTAATGAGCAATGAGGCGTCAAATCACAAAGCTGCACCTTTCCCGCAGTTAAGTTGGAGGGACGAAGTAATAATGGTAAAAAAAGAAGTTGGAGGGACGAAGCAACCATCATTTCACATGTTGCTAAATCCTCTTCTCCCTCATCTTCTTCTAGTTAACCACGTGTTGCTTCTGCCGTTGCTCTGCCTCATGTGGGAAATGGATCGGCTTGGTAAAGCACTGACACGTGAGACCGCATGTTAGCAAAATGCTAGGACAATGTCTTCTAAAAATAAGAAACCTCCCCCGCCATCCGCGCGGCAAAATCACCTCCTTTTTACCAATCTTGATTCTATAATTTTTTTAGATCAATATAATTTAGATTTGTATAGATAGCACACATGAGCAAAACCAAGTGGTACGGTTAAGGGCATCCAGAATGTGTAGCCAAATGTGAAAATAGCTTTTGGCATCGATGGGAACCATTGTGGACGGTGCTACCAAAGCCAAAAAGATGGAACCGAAGCTCCCTGATTGATTGATTGAAGGAATAGAAAAATGCAACGTTTTCCCTCTTTCTCCTATGCTTGGACGCATGTACAGTATAGAGCACAGAGTCTACTCCCCTCTCCCTTCTATCACAAATCACAAAACAGCGAGGCGTCAAATCACAAAGCACGGACAAAGCAACCATCATTTCACTCTTCGCTGACTCCGCTTCTCTATCGTCTTCTTCGAGAAACAACCTCACCGCACTAAGCTGGACGGACGACGCAATTGTGTACTAGTAGTACTAGTACATTTATGCCTCCTTTGGTTGAACGGACTTCCTGGATGCAAATAAGTTTGTTGTCTTGGCTTGCAAGCGGCACTTGCGAACAACTTACCGTGGTCTCTCTCAATGGTGTTCTCCATCGAACACACTTCATGAAACCACAATGTTCGAGATATCGTCGACGCTACCGCAATGGGGAAGGAAGTCAAATATAGTTACTACCTCCATTTTTTGTACACAAGGCCAGTATATCAAAACTACAATTTGCAAAAGGGCACTAACACTAATGGAGGAAAAATTGATGGGGTTTGCCTCGTACTAGCAACCAAGGACATTAATATACGCTTGCATGCATGCGAAAGTGAGAAGGTTGGTTTGCATGGCGCTGCATTAATCAAGCGATAAGGAGTGAGATGGTTAGCTCTTTGGGCTTTGGAGAAAAAAATACGCATTAATTGACAAGTGAAACGAGGATTTTTATTGATTAATCCCGCGAAGGAAAACCCCGCCTTTCTTTTATAACACTAGTACTCCTAGTACATACGTACTTATCCTGTTTGGGTCTTGGCCTTGCATTGCCATACTTCGCCACACATTTTTGCCAAGCTTGCCTAAAGTTTTCAAAATGAAAAGGAGGTACACTTGTGCACGGCTGTCGCGCTCGCACCACACCCTCACACGGTCGCTCCTGCATTCTGCGGTCGCACCACACCCTCACACAGTCACTCCTGCATGCTGCAAACCCAACCAAGGGAACGCACCCTCACTGACACGTGCTACCGCATGTAACAAACCAAACTCAGCCATCCTACCGCTGACACAAAATTTTCGTTCATACAATATGTTTATCCAATCACATGTTGGGAAGGATCCGTACGGCCCGTGCAGTGGTCTGTTGGGGAAGAAGAAGAGGTGAGGAAGAAGGTTTAGGAGACGTAGGATATTTATCCAACCGCCTGAAATGGTAGACTGGCCCAAATGATGAAAGTCACGCGACTTGCATAACAATATATGTTTTTACACATCAAAAGATCCATAAAAACAACAACATAAAGAAAAACTATCACTGCTCGCGGAATGAGACGGCCTCGTCGTCTTTGGCTGCCGGCGCGAACCAGCCGTAGCTGCCGACGTGTGTCTTTGCAGCGTGGTTGTCCTCCGCCTCCAACTACTCGTTCACGCGGAGTGTGCGGGTGCTCTGCATGGACGAGAGCACCGCCTGGTTCAAGTCAAGGACGTCCGGTTTCGCTTGCAGGTGGGCCTCGATGGCAGCAGAATCCGCGTGCTCCGCATCGAGTTTCGCCGCCCGGTTCAAGTCCAGGACGTCCGGTTCTGCCTGCAGGAGGGCCTTGATGACATCGGAATCTGCACGCTCCTTGTCGAGTTGATCCTATGCCACCCAGTTCATGTCCAGGACGTCCGGTTCCGTCTGCAGGAGGGCCTTGATGGTAGCGGCATCCGTGCGCTCCGCCTCAAGTTGAGCCTCCATCGCCCGGTTCACATCCACGAAATCCAGTTCTGCTTGTAGGAGAGCCTCGATGGCAGAGGCATGCGCGCGCTCCGCATCGAGTTGAGCCTCTGCCTTCCGGTCCTCCTTTAGTATCGCCAGGTTGAATCGCTGGTCCTCCTGCACCATGGGGGACCCGGACGCCAGCACGAAGTTGACGCCCAGCGTCTCATACCCATCGAGGGACTTTTGCACCGCGACCTCCGCCATGATCATTGGATCAACTTCCTCCTCCTTGTAGCTTGGCTCCAGAGAACTCGGGGACTAGCCCACTGCAAAGCAAGCTTGGGAACGGAGGTCTATGGCGCTGACCGCCGCGCGGAATTTCTGCGCGGCGCTCCGGCATCAGCATCTTGTTGTACGTGATCTTGCAGCGCACCATGGCTTTTGGGCGAACTAGGGGCCGCTTGATGCGGGCTAGGGGTCGAAAGGTGGGGCAATGGGCTGGAGATTAGGTGTGGTTTTTTGGCAGTGGATGGCGTAGGCCGAGCAGCAAAGGTTCTGGTGTGAATAGTGGTTCCGGTGATGACCGGTCAATCGGTTTTGAATGTACATTTCTCTTGTCGTGTTCAAGTTGCACCCCAGCACGCTGGACCCTCCATGTCGCTCACCGAATGGAACTCGCTTTGTCTTATGTTTTCACTCGCTTGTGGGACCGCGGTTGAGAGCAAACCGACATCCCTCCCCCTCCCCCTCCCGCGTCATTTATACTACTACTCCCTCTGTTTTATGCGGAGTAAATAGAAACAGAGGGAGTATACTACAAATGAGGATCCCCTGACGTGGTCGAACCCATTGAGTAACTGACATGCGGGGCCTAGCAAGCATGGGGTCTGCCAGGAAGTGACCGAAAGGGAGGGTAAGGTAGGGATACCTATGTCAGAGTATCCACTTCCACTACTACTCCCTCCTTCCATTTACTATACATGGCCTAATGCATTTTTCGAGGCTAACTTTGACCAAATGTTAGATTAATAATATATGACATGCAACTTACACTAAGCATAGGTGAAATTCGTATATGAAAGGAGCTTCCGATAATATAATTTTCACATTATGCATCTCGTGTACTATTAATCTTGTCAACAGTCAAATGTGGTTTTTAAAAACGCATTAGAGCATGGTTAATAATGTAGCCAGCCGATGGCTATAAGGAACTACCATGTCATCTTTAGCCATCATCTATATGCACTTATACAGTAGTGTGGGCTATAAGGTTGGCTATTTCCCGCATAAAAATAAGGTTGGCTATTGTATTAGTACTTTTTTCCATCTCCTCTCTATCTCTTTATTCATATTTATTGTATTTAACTAGGAATGCGTATATAGCTAGGCTCTTGCATGAGAGCTCACTCCCCTTACTTTTTCACATCTATCTCCTCCACATAGGCCCTATATAAATGGAAGGAGGGAGTACTATGCGCACTGCATATTGTAGTACAGATGTTGTCAGTACTCCATTAGTACTATTGGACAGGGAGCTTAAAAAAGTTACTATTGGACTGCCTATACGTTGCGAAATACTAGTACGAAGAGCATGCGCGAGATTAAGCACATTCACGTGGTTGAAAACAAATTGGAAACCATCTCTGTGTGAATCCAAATCTAGGAGGACGTACGAATATAACAATATTGATTTGGCGTTGTTGAATGTTGATACTTTTTTCTGTAAGTTTGATCAAAGTAGAGATACTTTGACTACACGTAAAACTTATATGTAAACTAGAAAGGATCGGAGGGAGTACATTGTACGTTCAAAAAAAATGAAAATAACATTGAATACCATTTATATATGATTTGCGGATGCTATGATCACCGGTTCAACATTTTGAATCCGCCTTAGGTATCACACATGCCACCACTCAATCTCTCTCGATTTCATCTCGGGGTCCGGAGATCGATTGAAAGAGGACAAGGGTGGGTGAAAATAGCTTTTGGCATCGATGGGAACCATTGTGGACGGTGCTACCAAAGCCAAAAAGATGAAACCGAAGCTCCCTGATTGATTGATTGAAGGAATAGAAAAATGCAACGTTTCTCTTCTTTCTCCCATGCTTGGACGCATGTACAGTATAGAGCACAGAGTCTACTCCCCTCTCCCTTCTATCACAAATCACAAAGGAGTGAGGCGTCAAATCACAAAGCACGGCAAAGCAACCATCATTTCACTCTTCGCTGACTCCGCTTCTCCATCGTCTTCTTTGAGAAACCACCTCACCGCACAAAGCTGGATGGACGACGCAATTGTGTACTAGTAGTACTAGTAGATTTATGCCTCCTTTGGTTCAACGGACTTCCTGGATGCAAATAAGGTGGTTGTCTTGGCTTGCAAGCGGCACTTGCGAACAACTTACCGTGGTCTCTCTCAATGGTGTTCCCCATCGAACGCACTTCGTCAAACCACAACGTTCGAGATATCGTCGACGTCACCACAATGGGGAAGGAAGTCAAATATAGTTACTACCTCCATTTGTTTGTACACAAGGCCAGTATATCAAAACTACAATTTGCAAAGGGGCACTAACACTAATGGAGGCAAAATTGATGGGGTTTGCCTTGTACTAGCAACCAAGGACATTAATATACGCTTGCATGCATGCGAAAGTGAGAAGGTTGGTTTGCATGGCGCTGCATTAGTCAAGCGACGAGGAGTGAGATTTTTAGCTCTTTGGGCTTTGGAGAAAAAATACGCATTAATTGACACGTGAAACGAGGATTTGTATCGATTAATCCCGCGAAGGAAAAACCCGCCTTTCTTTTATAACACTAGTACTCCTAGTACATACGTACTTATCCTGTTTGGGTCTAGGCCTTGCATTGCCATACTTTGCCACACATTTTTGCCAAGCTTGCCTAAAGTTTTCAAAATGAAAAGGAGGTACACTTGCGCATGGCTATCGCGCTCGCACCACACCCTCACACGGTCGCTCCTGCATTCTGCGATCGCACCGCACCCTCACATAGTCGCTCCTGCACACTGCAAACCCAACCAAGGGAACACACCCTCACTGACACGTGCTACCACATGTAACAAACCAAACTCAGCCATCCTACCGCTGACACATAATTTTCGTTCATACAGTATGTTTATCCAATCGCATGTTGGGAAGGATCCGTACTCCCCGTGTGGTGGTCTATTGGGGAAGAAGAAGAGGTGAGGAAGAAGGTTTAGGAGACGTAGGATATTAATCCAACTGCCTGAAATGGTAGACTGGCCCAAATGCTGAAAGTCAGGCGACTTGCATAACAATATATGTTTTTACACAGCAAAAGATCCATAAAAACAACAACTTAAAGAAAAACTATCACTGCTCGCGAATGAGACGGCCTCGTCTTCTTTGGCTGCCGGCGCGACCCAGCCGTAGAGCCGACGTGTGTCTTTGCAGTGTGGTTGTCCTCGGCCTCCGGCTACTCGTTCACGCGGAGTGTGCGGGCGCTCTGCACGGACGAGAGCACTGCCTGGTTCAAGTCAAGGACGTCCGGTTTTGCCTGCAGGTGGGCCTCGATGGCAGCGGAATCCGCATGCTCCGCGTCGAGTTCTGCCGCCCGGTTCAAGTCCAGGACGTTCGGTTCCACCTGCAGGAGGGCCTCGATGACAGCGGCATCCGCGTGCTGCGCATCGAGTTGATCCTCTGCCACCAGGTTCAAGTCCAGGACGTCCGGTTCCGGCTGCAGGAGGGCCTCGATGGCAGCGACATCCGTGCGCTCCGCCTCAAGTTGAGCCTCCACCGCCCGGTTCACATCCACGAAATCCGGTTCTGCTTGTAGGAGAGCCTCGATGGCAGAGGCATGCGCGCGCTCTGCATCGAGTTGAGCCTCTGCCTCCCGGTCCTCCTTTAGTATCGCCAGGTTGAATCGCTGGTCCTCCTGCACCATGGGGGACCCGGACGCCAGCTCGAAGTAGACGTCCATTGTCTCATACCCATCGGGGGCCTTTTGCACCGCGACCTCCGCCATGATCATTGGATCAACTTCCTCCTCCTCGTAGCTTGGCTCCAGAGAACTCGGGGATTGGCCCACCGCAAAGCGATCTTGGGAACAGAGGTCTGTGGCGCTGACCGCCGCCGGAATTTCTGCGCGGCGCTCCGGCATCAGCATCTTCTTGTACGTGATCTTTTAGCGCACCATGGCTTTCGGGCGAACTAGGGGCCGCTTGATGCGGTCTAGGGGATCGAAAGGTGGGGAAATGGGCTGGAGATTATGTTTTCACTCGCTTGTGGGACCGCGGTTGAGAGCAAACCGACGTCCCTCCCCCTCCCCCGCCTGCGTCATTTATACTACTACTCCCTCTGTTTTATGCGGAGTAAATAGAAACAGAGGGAGTATACTACAAATGAGGATCCCCTGACATGGCCTTACCCATTGAGTAACTGACATGCAGGGCCTAGCAAGCATGGGGTCTGCCTGTAAGTGACCGAAAGGGAGGGTAAGGCAGGGATACCTATGTCAGAGGATCCACTTCCACTACTACTCCCTCCTTCCATATACTATACAGGGCCTAATGCGTTTTTCGAGGCTAACTTTGACCAAATGTTAGATTAGTAATATATGACATGCAACTTACACTAAGCATATGGTGAAATTCGTATATGAAAGGAGCTTCCAATAATATAATTTTCACATTATGCATCTCGTGTACTATTAATCTTGTCAACAGTGAAATGTGGTTTTGAACAATGTATTAGAGCATGGTTAATAATGTAGCCAGCCGATGGCTATAAGGAACTACCATGTCATCTACAGCCATCATCTATATGCACTCATACAGTAGTGTGGGCTATAAGGTTGGCTATTTCCCGCAAAAAAATAAGGTTGGCTATTGTATTAGTACTTTTTTCCATCTCCTCTCTATCCCTTTCTTCATATTTATTGTATTTAACTAGGAATGTGTATATAGCTAGGCTCTTGCATGAGAGCTCACTCGCCTTGCTTTTTCACATCTCTCTCCTCCACATAGGCCCTATATAAATGGAAGGAGGGAATACTATGCGCACTGCATATTGTAGTACAGATGTTGTCAGTACTCCATTAGTACTATTGGACAGGGAGCTTAAAAAAGTTACTATTGGACTGCCTATACGTGGCGAAATACTAGTAGGAAGAGCATGCGCGAGAACAAGCACATTCACGTGGTTGAAAACAAATTGGAAACCATCTCTGTGTGAATACAAATCTAGGAGTACGTACGAATCTAACAATATTGATTGGGCATTGTTGAATGTTGATACTTTTTTCTGTAAGTTTGATCAAAGTAGAGATACTTTGACTACACATAAAACTTATATGTAAACTAGAAAGGATCAGAGGGAGTATATTGTACGTTCAAAAAATGAAGCGAACATTGAATACCATTTATATATGATTTGCGGATGCTATGATCACCGGTTCAAAATTTTGAATCCACCTTAGGTATCACACATGCCACCACTCAATCTCTCTCGATTTCATCTTGGGGTCCGGAGATCGATTGAAAGAGGACTAGGGTGGGTACAATACGTTCGTTTCGCTTATGAACATAGAATATACTCCCTCTGATCCCCATAGTCCCCCCCTGTGGGTCATTTTTATCATAGAAACAGACCAAACATTTATCTCCTTGCATGACACGCAATTGATTTCTCAACATCAATCGATCTCCTCAACATGTGTCGGGGCATGAACCGAATGGGATGTCAAAACTAAGATGTGAAGCGAGACGTAGTGGAGGCAAAGTGAAATTTAAATGACCCTTTTGTTTGTATGCATGTCGGACAAATTATAACATTCGAAATACAAGCATGGTCTAGGCCCACATGCAAATGATACTCGGCAGAATGTTCAAATGAGGCATGCAGGAAGATGGACTCGACTGGAGGGTGACATGATCGATGGAGAAGAGGGTTGGAGAGGAATGAGAAATAAGCAAATGCCACATGATTATACTTGAACGGCTCAAATAAACAATAAGTTGTCTCGCGTGGCCTACATAGTGAAAGGCCTAATGTGCAACGCGAGGCACTGACGCTCGAATATGGCCGGGAAAATAGGGAAACTGACATGTGGGGCACACCTGCCGGGATCATAGCGTAGACTAGTCCAATGGACGAGCTGACCCACGACCTCCTCGCCACCGCAACCGCTCATGTGGGTCGTGGGGGCCAGAACGTGGCATAGCTCCAAAGACCGCCTCTGAACACGGCGATCATGGGTGAGCGACACACTCATCATCGCTGGACACGGTCGGTTTCGGTGTGCCGATGGTGGCGTTACCACTGTGGCACGACCAGCAGATCAAGGGTATGTTTGGTTTGTGCCCAAGGTTGCCCCATCAAAGTATTGGCTAGCCAAATTTTTGGTTGAGGTTTGGTTGCCCTTGATTTGGCCGACATTGGCAAGAAAAATGAACTAGAGTTGGCTAGAGTTCATTGGCATGCCAAAAAATGGCAAACATCCAAACAAAGACCAATCTTTGGGTCATGACCAAAATTTTGGTATGGTGCACTTTGGCCGCAATCCAAACACACCCAACACCCGACTCGTCGAGTATGCACGGGGCGCCATGACGATGCTTTTCGTGGATTTAACGCTAAATATGGACTTGACTCTGATATAGTAGCTTCTTTCTGTGAATCTTTTGCTACTCACGTTGATCTCCCTAAGGAGAAGTGGTTTAAATATAATCCTCCCGTTGAAGTAAAAGTAGTTGCACCTATTACAATTGAAGAAAAGACTGTCACTTATAGTGATCCTATTGTTCCTACTACTTATTTTGAGAAACCTCCTTTTCCTGTTAGGATAAAGGATCATGCTAAAACTTCGACTGTTGTTTGTAAGAGTAATACTAGGACTTATACACCTCCTGAGTAAATCAAAGTTGAACCTAGTATTGCTATGGTTAAAGATCTCTTGGATGATGATTTAGATGGGCATGTTATTTATTTCTATGCTGAGACTGATAATATTGTTAAACCAGATGCTAAGATACATAGACCTGTGGTAGGAATCCCTGTTATTTCAGTTAAAATCGGAGATCATTGTTATCATGGTTTATGTGATATGGGTGCTAGTGCTAGTGCAATACCCTATGACTTATATAAAGAAATTATGCATGATATTGCACCTGTTGAATTGGAAGGTATTGATGTTACTATCAAGCTTGCCAGTAGAGATACTATTTCACCAATTGGGATTCTTAGAGATGTTGAAGTCTTGTGTGGGAAGGTTAAATATCCTGCTGATTTTCTTGTTCTTAGTTCCCCACAAGATGATTTTTATCCCATTATTTTTGGTAGACCCTTCTTGAATACTGTTAATGCTAAGATTGATTGTGAAAAGGATACTGTTTCCATTGGCTTAGAGGGTATGCCTCATGAGTTCAATTTTGCTAAGTTTTGTAGACAACCTCGTGATAGAGAATCACCTAGTAAGGATGAGATTATTGGTCTTGCTTCTATTGCCGTGCCTCCTACTGATCCGTTAGAACAATATTTGCTAGAACATGAAAATGATATGTTTATGAAGGAAAGAAGGAAAATAGATGAAGCGTTCCTTCAACAGGATCCTATTCTGAAACACAACCTTCCTGTTGAAATTCTTGGGGATCCCCCTCCACCCAAGGGTGATCCCGTGTTTGAACTCAAACCATTAACTGATAATCTTAAGTAGGCTTATCTTGATGAAAAGAAAATATATCCTGTTATTATTAGTGCTAACCTTTCAGAGCAAGAAGAAGAAAGATTATTGAAAACTCCGAAGAAGCACTGTGCTGCCATTGGATATACTCTGGATGATCTCAAGGGCATTAGTTGATAGAGGCAAAGGTGTCCCGTCTTTCGATGAGATGATAGATATCGCTTTGGTGGAAGTCGACTTTGACGATCTGACTACGAACGTGCGAGGATGTCGCGCCTTAGCAATCGCTAAACCAACTCCGAGAGGTTATTGACCACGCCGGAGCACGATCAACCTGACCACGAGGGTGTGTTTCCTGCGAGCAAACGAAGAACACATAAGAAACTGAGATTGCAATCTGGATATTGCGAATATAAGATGAAAGCTTTATTGATCAAGGTGGGGTTCTGTGGCGCTTTGTCCGTCGTTGAACACAAACGGCACGCGAAGTTGCAGCTATGGCGAACTTTTAATCTAAACAAAACCCAAAGTCTAAACGACGCCCTAAGGGTTGTATATATGGAGGAAAAGGGGGCAATTTCATGGCCCTAGGGGAAGGGGTCCGAAACCAACCCTATCTCTTGTTTCCCCACACACACTGACTCTAAAAATAGCTTATACTCAAGTATTTCGAAAATACATGGGCCTAGCCCAATAATAAGGTGACGCAGCACCTAGAATAGCCTCTGGACGAAAGTTATGAAGTAGCATCATGTATATTTTGTCCAAGGCTTCGTGCACTCATTATGGTGGCTTCAACGTCCTGAAATTATCACTTGTAACTCCGTTCTTGTTCCCCTTGCGCATGCCATCATCTCCATGCTTATTCTTGCTCCAATGTTCATCCTTCTCCAAGCTAGGCCCTTCATTTGTAAGCAAAACAAATGTATCCAATTTAGGCAGCATCATATTCTCATGAACATTAGAATCATTACCAAGAAACGAAAGTACCTAGTAATTTAATTGGCATGCGCGAGCTCTAGTAATTGGTCCAGTATATCTATCAACAGGGGTTGTGGGTGTAACAATGGTATTGATGTCCTCATCATCCTCCCCTTCTTGAAATGAAGTCGTCCTCAACGGAAGCTCATCTTCCTCACCCAAATAAGGCTTCAAATCTGCAATGTTAAAAGTGGGACTAACCCCAAAATCTGCAGGCAGCTCAAGTTTATATGCATTATCATTTAACACCTTAAAAGGACCATCAGCACGTGGCATTAGCTTTGATTTGCGCAAATCAGGAAATCTATCCTTATGCAAATGTAACCAAACAAGACCTCCAGGTGCAAACACAACATGTTTTCTACCTTTATCTCCAGCAAGTTTATATTTAGCGTTCATACGCTCAATGTTTTCCTTAGTTAACTCATGCATCTTTAAAATCAATTCAGCACGTTGTTTAGCATCAAAATTAACCTTCTCCAAAGATGGAAGAGGCAACAAATCAATAGTCGCACGAGGTAGGAAACCATACACAATTTCAAAAGGGCACATCTTAGTAGTAAAATGCAATGAACGATTATAAGCAAATTCAATATGAGGCAAGCATTCTTCCCACATTTTCTTATTATTCTTCAAAACAGCCCTAAGCATAGTAGACAATGTTCTATTGACTACCTCAGTTTGTCCATCAGTTTGGGGGTGACAAGTAGTACTAAAAAGCAGTTTAGTCCCCAACTTAGCCCATAAACATCTCCAAAAGTGGCTAAGAAATTTAGTATCACGATCTGAAACAATAGTATTTGGCACACCATGCAAGCGAATAATTTCACGGAAGAACAAATCAGCCACATTAACAGCATCATCGCTTTTATGACATGGTATAAAGTGTGCCATTTTCGAGAATCTATCCACTACAACAAATATGCTATCCCTCCCCTTCTTTGTTCGAGGTAAACCTAAAACAAAGTCCATAGATATATCCTCCCAAGGGACACTAGGTACAGGCAAAGGCATATATAAACCATGAGGATTGAGTCGTGACTTAGCTTTTTGACATGTAGCGCAGCGAGCAACAAAGCGCTCAACATCTCGTCTCATCTTTGGACAAAAGAAATGTGTTGCAAGTACGTCCTTCGTCTTCTTCACGCCAAAGTGTCCCATTAGTCCTCCTCCATGCGCCTCCTGCAACAACAAAAGACGAACGGAGCTAGCTGGAATGCATAGCTTGTTAGCACAGAACACAAATCCATCATAAACGACGAACTTGTTCCATGTTCTTCCTTCTTTACAATTCTGCAATACATCTTTAAAATCAGCATCATGCACATATTGATCTTTGATGGTCTCCAAACCAAATATTTTGAAGTCAAGTTGTGAATGCATAGTATAGCGACAAGACAATGCATCAGCAATAACATTTTCTTTACCCTTCTTGTGTTTAATGACATAAGGGAAAGTCCCAATGAATTCAACCCATTTAGCATGTCTACGATTAAGTTTAGCTTGACTTTTAATACGTTTCAAAGATTCATGATCAGAATGTATAACAAATTCTTTGGGCCATAAATAATGTTGCCATGTTTCTAAAGTCCGAACAAGAGCATATAATTCTTTATCATAAGTAGAATAATTCAGACTAGGCCCACTCAATTTTTCAGAAAAGTATGCAACAAGTTTGCCATCTTGTAATAACACACCTCCTAATCCAATTCCACTAGCATCACATTCAAGCTCAAATGTCTTATTAAAATCAGGAAGTAGGAGTAAAGGAGCATGTGTCAACTTATCTTTCAACACCGTGAAGGCTTCTTCCTGTGCGGTACCCCAAACAAAAGGCTCATCCTTCTTTGTAAGTTCATTGAGAGGTGCAATGGTGCTGAAATCTCTCACAAAACGCCTATAGAATCCAGCGAGGCCAAGAAAACTCCTCACTTGTGTGACCGTTTTGGGCTGCGGCCAACTCTCAATAGCTTCAATCTTGGCTTTATCAACTTCAATTCCCTGTGGAGTAACAACATAGCCAAGAAAAGACACTCGGTCGGTGCAAAAGGTGCACTTCCCAAGGTTACCAAACAAACGTGCATCATGTAGAGCAATAAAAACAGCACGTAAATGTTCCAAATGTTCCTCCAAAGATCTGCTATAAATCAATATGTCATCAAAGTAAACTACCACAAATCGTCCAATGAAAGCACGTAAAACTTCGTTTATTAATCTCATAAAAGTACTAGGTGCATTAGTTAACCCAAAAGGCATGACTAACCACTCATAAAATCCAAACTTAGTTTAAATGCTGTTTTCCATTCATCCCCCAATTTCATACGAATTTGATGGTATCCACTATGCAAATCAACTTTGGAGAATATTGCAGAGCCACTCAATTCATCAAGCATACATCTAGCCTAGGAATACGATGACGATAACGAATAGTAATATTATTAATGCCTCTACAATCAACACACATACGCGATGTACCATCCTTTTTTGGCACTAGAATAATAGGAACAACACAAGGACAAAGGGATTCGCTTATATAACCTTTGTCAAGAAGCTCTTGTACTTGACGCATAATCTCCTTCGTCTCCTCTGGATTGGTACAGTATGGCGCATGGTTTTGCGGTGAAGCACCGAATTAAGTCAACTGATGCTCAATCCTCGAATAGGCAGAATCCGGTGCCACGCCTTGTGGAAAGACATCAGCGAACTCCCCGCAAAATGTTAGTGACAGCAGGAGGCAAAGAGGAAGGCACGCCCTGAATGAAAATAATGCCTCTTTGCACACAAAAGCATAGTAAACAGATTTGCTGAAATCTAGCTCATCAATATCAGATTTGGTGGCAAATAAACATGCACTTTTCAATTTAATTTCAGAAGCAACACAAGATGGTTTATTATTAGGCTTCATTTGTTGCTCAAATTCTTTTGCCACAATCTGATTTTCACTCTTATTCTTCTCTGCTTTTGCTTTTATCGCTCCATTAATATCATCTTTCAAAATGGAATCAGGAGTCATAGGAAGCAAAGTAATATTTTTATCCTTATGAACAAGAGTATACTGATTATTTCTACCATGGTGTAAATTTTTTTTATCAAATTGCCATGGTCTACCAAGTAATAAAGAACATGCTTGCCTAGGTACCACATCACAATCAACATAATCAGCATATGTAGAGATACTAAAATGCACACGAACAGTACATGTTACCTTAACCTTGCCACTGTTGTTGAACCACTGGATGTAGTAAGGATGTGGATGTGGTCTTGTGGTGAGATAGAGCCTCTCCACCATCTCCATGCTAGCCAAGTTGTTGCAGCTCCCTCCGTCTATGATGACGCACACAGAACATTCCTTCACAACTCCCTTTGTATGGAACAAATTATGCCTCTGATTTTGCTCAGCTTGTGTGACCTGCACACTCAAGATACGTTGAGCAACTAAACATTCATACCTGTCTGCGTCTTCAGGAGCCATGTATTGCGTCTCATGATCAAAATCATCTCCACAATGTTCTTCACATGTAATAATAGCCAACGTCTCCTCATCATAGTCACTAGCGGACTCATACCCACCATCCTTAGTAGCAATCATCACACACTGAGATTTGCATTCTCTCGCATAATGACATCTTCCCTTACAATGACGACAAATAATATCACTTGTGTGCCCAATTGATGCCATGGAAGAAGAAGAGCTCTGTGTAGGCCCGGCAGGTGCGCTCTGTGCAGATAGTGGTGGTTGTGCCTACTTTCTTGTATCACGGCTGGAGGTGGCACCTAATGGAGGTGCTGGTACAATGGAAGTAGAAGATGCACGCGGTGTCCATGATGAAGGTCGACCTGCAGGAAAGTTAGTTCGCGCCAATGCTTGTCGATCCTGCACTTCACGTTCAGCTTTACAAGCAAGATGGAATAAACGAGTGATATTAGTATACTCCTTATGCTCTAGAATGGTCCGAAACTCTCTATTTAATCCACCCATAAAACGTGCAAGCATAGGTTCATTCTCCTCAACAATACCACATCTAATCATGCCATTTTGTAATTCCTGATAATATTCTTCTACATAATTTTTTCCTTGTCTCAAACGCTGCAACTTTGAAGCAATTCACGTTGAGAATATGGAGGAACCCAACGAGTATGCATTGCAGTTTTCAAAGCAGCCCAAGTAGCTATAATAGGATATAATCTACAATGTTTAGACCACCAAACACATGCAAAACTAGTAAAAGCACAAACAGCAGCAGAAACACGTCTCTCCTCAGGATATTGTAAACATGTAAATCGTTGTTCAGTTTCTAATGCCCAAGTAAGATATATATCAGGAATTTTATCTACCCTCAAATGGTGGAATATTCAGTTTCAATTTAGGAAGACGGTCATGATCTCGTACATGGGGGAGAGCCCTACCATTGTGATTATTTGCATGTGGACGACCTGGTGGTTGTGGTGCTGGTGGTTGCACGTAGTTCTGATTTTGATCAACCTCATCCTCGTAATCTCCCACATAATCATCCTCCGCATCAGCAGCAGGAGCCACAGAAGTATCAACAGCAGCACCAACAGTTTGGCCGGGCTGAAGAAGGACACGGCTCGCTCGGCGGATGGCTGTTTCGCGACGTGGAGGTAGTTGTTGTTGTTGTTGCAGAGGTGCGGCAGGTGCAGCGGGTGGAAGATGCGCAAGTAGTTCATTAAATCTATTATCGAGCTTTGTTTCGAACGTCTTCTCAAGGCTAGTGATCTTCTCCATGGCCTCTTCAAAATTGTTCAGCACATCTTGCACTGCTCAAGAATCATTTGTCAAACTTATCATGAAGCTCCTTGTTCGTTAAGTTCTCCCACCAATCTTGTCGGCTTGTGATCCTAGCATGGTTAGCAGCAATAGAAACACACAAGAATATGATCCTACAGACTACTAACAAGTGGTGGTGGTGGGTGTCGAAAATCCGTCAAGCAAAACTCAAATTTTTACCAGTTCTTACCCAGCAGCAGGCGGTGATCGGCAACCATTGTAGTCAAAACTCTCAAAGCTTGGATAGAGCGACACTGTGGAGAGTCGAACACACGACGTAGATGTATGTGGAGCTGGGAAGGCTTATAATATGGTAGCAAAAAGGATCAGAAATAATAAATTCAGAGATGCAAAGTTGAATAAACGCTCAACGACGGTACTGTGCTGGTCCTAGGCTAGACCGTGCTAGAGACACAAGCCTAGAACACTAAGAAAATTACGGCGCTGCATGTAAACAAGGGAGAACCACACTCTGGAATTTTTTTTCGCTCTTTTTTTGTGCTCTGTTTTTTTTGCGCTCCCTTTTTTTTTGCGAAAAATCATTATAATGGCGAGTGTCTCAAAACTCTTCCCAGGTCAAACTGACAGGATGGGCACGAAATTTTTTTGACAATTTTTTTTTGGAAATCAGGGCAGCGACGATGAAAAAGTGCGACAAACAATCACTATGATGGCGAGTGTCTCAAAACACTCCCTGGGACCTAAAGATAGGATAGGGAAAAATATTTTCAGTCGCCGAAATTTTGGCCTAAAAACTGGTGCCTTCAGACTCTTTTTTTCCGAAACCTACTCAGGCAAGGAAACATGAATCGGAAATTAGATTGATCTCGAAAACAAACCTAATATGCAAGGAACTCGGATTGGTGGTGGATATATGGTGGTGGTATATGGCAGCGGTGGTGGTAGAGGTGGTAGTATATGGATATGGATCGGTGGTGGTATATCGATACGGATTCAGAGCGGTGGTGGTAGGTGGTAGGGGCGATGATAATGGTGCGGTGGCGGCGTGACAACTTACGACCAGAACTCGAAACTCTAAAAGACTAGACGCTAAGACCAGCAACTTGACGCGACGATGCAACCGCAAATTCAACAAAACAAAATACTGAAAAGACTATGCAAAGGCCCAGACTGGTTCGGATAGGATGAACTAACCCTAATTTCTTTTTCTTTTTCGTGGACTATAGGTATGAAGAATGACTCGATCTAAACTACGAAAATCAGAAAATCTCACCGAGCAACTGGGAAATCTGATACCACTTGATAGAGGCAAAGGTGTCCCGTCTTTCGATGAGATGATGGATATCGCTTTGGTGGAAGTCGACTTTGACGAACCGACTACGAATGTGCAAGGACGTCGCGCCTTAGCAATCGCTAAACCCACTACGAGAGGTTATTGACCACGCCGGAGCATGATCAACCTGACCACGAGGGTCTGTTTCCTGCGAGCAAACGAAGAACAAGCAAGAAACTGAGATTGCAACATGGATATTGCGAATATAAGATGAAAGCTTTATTGATCAAGGTGGGGTTCTGTGATGCCTTTGTTTGGTCATTGAACACAAATGAAGTACGCGAAGTTGTAGCTATGGCAAACTTTTAATCTAAACAAAACCCAAAGTCTAAACGACGCCCTAAGGGCTGTATATATGGAGGAAGAGGGGGGAATTTCGTGGCCCTTGGGGAAGGGGTCCGAAACCAACCCTATCTCTTGTTTCCCCACACATACGGACTCTAAAAACAGCATATACTCAAGTATTTCGAAAATACATGGGCCTGGCCCAATAATAAGGTGACGTAGCACCTAGAATAGCCTCTGGACGAAAGTTAAGAAGTAGCATCTTGTATATTTTGTCCAAGGCTTCATGCACTCATTATGGTGGCTTCAACGTCCTGAAATCATCACTTGTAACTCTGTTCTTGTTCCCCTTGCGCATGCCATTATCTCCATGCTTGTTCTTGCTCCAATGTTCATCCTTCTCCAAGCTAGGCCCTTCATTTGTAAGCATAACAAATGTATCCAATTTAGGCAGCATCATATTCTCATGAACATTAGAATCATTACCAAGAAACGAAAGTACCTGGTAATTTAATTGGCGTGCGCGAGCTCTAGTAATTGGTCCAGTATGTATGGCAGCAGGGGCTGTGGGTGTAACAATGGTATTGATGTCCTCATCATTAGTCCCATGTTATGTCAAAATTAAATTAATTTGGAGGACGATGCCAAACCGGTTAGAGATCCTCAACGACGATTGAATCCTAAGATGAAAGAAGAGGTAAGAAAGGAGATACTAAAGCTCCTTGAGGCAGGTATAATTTATCCGGTTGCTGATAGTGATTGGGTAAGCCCTGTCCATTGTGTTCCTAAAAAGGGAGGTATTACTGTCGTTCCTAATGATAAAGATGAATTGATCCCGCAAACAATTATTATAGGTTATAGGATGGTAATTGATTTCCGTAAGTTAAATAAAGCTACTAAGAAATATCATTACCCTTTACCTTTGATTGATCAAATGCTAGAAAGACTATCCAGACACACACATTTCTGCTTTCTAGATGGTTATTTTGGTTTCTCTCAAATACCTGTGTCAGCTAAGGATCAATCAAAAACTACTTTCACTAGCCCTTTTGGTACCTTTGCTTATAGACGTATGCCTTTTGGTTTATGTAATGCACCTGCTACCTTTCAAAGATGTATGATGGCTATATTCTCTGACTTTTGTGAAAAGATTTGTGAGGTATTCATGGATGATTTCTCCGCTTATGGATCCTCTTTGATGATTGCTTGAGCAACCCCGATCGAAGTTTTGCGAGATGCGAAGACACTAGTCTCTTCTTGAATTGGGAAAAGTGCCACTTTATGGTTAATGAAGGCATTGTCTTGGGGCATAAGATTTCTGAGAGAGGTATTGAAGTTGATAAAGCTAAAGTTGACGCTATTGAAAAGATGCCATGTCCCAAGGACATAAAAGGTATAAGAAGTTTCCTTGGTCATGCCGGTTTTTATAGGAGGTTCATTAAGGACTTTTCTAAAATCTCTAGGGCTCTGACTAATTTATTGCAAAAAGATATTCGTTTTGTCTTTGATGATGATTGTGTAGAAGCATTTGAAATACTTACGAAAGCTTTGATCACTGCACCCATTGTTCAGCCACCTGATTGGAATTTACCCTTTGAAATTATGTGCGATGCTAGTGATTATGCTGTTGGTGCTGCTCTAGGGCAAAGAGTTGATAAGAAATTGAATGTTATCCAGTATGCTAGTAAGACTCTTGATACTGCCCAGAGAAATTATGCTACTACTGAATAAGAGTTCTTAGCAGTTGTGTTTGCTTGTGATAAGTTTAGACCTTATATTGTTGATTCCAAAGTTACTATTCATAGTGATCATGCTACTATGAAATATCTTATGGAAAAGAAAGATGCTAAGCCTAGACTTATTAGATGGGTTCTCTTGCTCCAAGAATTTGATTTGCACATTATTGATAGAAAGGGAGCTGAGAACCCCGTTGCAGAGAACTTGTCTACGTTAGAGAATGTTCTTGATGACCCACTGCCTATTGATGATAGCTTTCTTGATGAACAATTAGCGGTCGTTAATGCTTCTTGTACTGCTCCTTGGTATGCTGATTATGCTAATTACATTGTTGCTAAATTTTTATCACCTAGTTTCACATACTAGCAGAAGAAAAAGTTCTTTTATGATTTAAGACATTACTTCTGGGATAACCCACACCTTTATAAAGAAGGAGTAGATGGTGTTATTAGACATTGTGTACCTAAGCATGAACAGGAACAGATCCTACGCATGTGTCACTCTGAATCATATGGAGGACACCATGCTGGAGATAGAACTGCACATAAGGTACTGCAATCTGGTTTTTATTGGCATACTCTCTTCAAAGATGCTCGTAAGTTTGTCTTATCTTGTGATGAATGTGAAAGAATTGGTAATGTTAGTAGACGTCAAGAAATGCCTATGAATTATTCTCTTGTTATTGAACCATTTGATGTTTGGGGCTTTGATTATATGGGACCTTTTCCTGCCTCTAATGGTTATACACATATTCTAGTCGTTGTTGATTACGTTACTAAGTGGGTAGAAGCTATTCCTACTAGTAGTGCTGATCATAACAGTTCTATTAAAATGCTTAAAGAAGTTATTTTTCCGAGGTTTGGAGTCCCTAGATATCTTATGACTGATGGTGGTTCACATTTTATTTATGGTGCTTTCCGTAAGATGCTTCCTAAGTATGATGTTAATCATAGAATCGCATCTCCTTATCACCCGCAGTCTAGTGGTCAAGTAGAGTTGAGCAATAGAGAGCTCAAATTAATTTTGCAAAAGACTGTCAATAGATCTAAAAAGAATTTGTCCAAGAAACTTGATGATGCATTATGGGCCTATAGAACTGCATACAAAATCCTATGGGTATGTCCCCGTATAAGATGGTTTATGGAAAAGCATGTCACTTACCTCTAGAACTTGAACATAAAGCATTTGGGCTATTAAAGAGCTCAACTATGACTTCAAACTTGCCGGTGAGAAGAGGTTATTTGATATTAGCTCACTTGATGAATGGAGAACCCAAGCCTCTGAGAATGCCAAGCTATTCAAAGAAAAGTCAAACGCTCGCATGACAAAAGAATACAAAAGCGTGAGTTTAACATAGGAGATTATGTGTTATCATTCAACTCTCGTTTAAGTTTTTTTGCAGGAAAACTTCTCTCTAAATGGGAAGGTCCTCACGTTATCGAGGAGGTCTATTGTTTCGGTGCCATAAAAATCAACAACTTCAAAGGCACAAGTCCGAGGGTGGTGAACGGTCAAAGAATTAAACATTATATCTCAGGTAATCCTATCAATGTTGAAACTAATATTATTGAAACCGTAACCCCGGAGGAATACATAAGGGACATTTTCCAGAATGTTCCAGACTCCGAAAAGGAATAGGTATGTGGTACGGTAAGTAAACCGACTCCAAAACAATTCTAATGGAAATTTTTATCAGTTTTGGAATATTGAAGAATTTTAGAAAGAAAGAAGTAGTCCGAGAAGGACAAAAGGCCTCCACGAGAGTGGAGGGCGCACCCACCCTTTCTGGGTGGGCCCCCCTGTCTCGTGGCCACCTCGTGTGCCTCCCGGACTCCGTTTTCTTGCACGTTACGTATTTTGGTCGGTAAAAATTCATTATATAAACTCTCGAAGGTTTTGACCACCGTATCACGCAAATATCCTCTGTTTTCGTTTCGAGCTGTTTCTGTTACAGATCTAGAGCATCATGGTGTCTCCAAGCGCTCCCAAGGACAAGTTTTTGGAGAGGGTTATCAACCCCTATCTCACGGAGGTGCAGCAACACCCTCAAACCATTGAGATGCGTGAGGGGGTGCTTCAATCCGCGATGTGGAGGGACCAAGGCGTACCGGAAGCGTGGAGACAAAGCTCGAAGCCTTGGAGCAGCAAGTTCTCAAGTGCCAAGGGATGGTGGAGCGTGGACTCAACGCCAACCAGATGATGATCACGGAGTTCACCAACAACCACAAGATAGATGCCAAAGTCATTAGGGTGACCATCTTCAAGCTTCAAGAGAAAATCAAGCACCTCCAAGCCCAGATCTATGACCTGCAAAACCAGAACTGTGAGTAGGAATATAGATTCAAGAGGATGAGTTTGGCCGCAGATTTAAGGATCCCGGAGACTCGATCATCCTTCTATGATGGTGAGCCTATGCCTTGGAAGATGGACGACAAGCCTACATCATCAACAACTCCTACTTCACGACCTCCGAGGACATAATCACATGGGTATGGGCACGCCCCTTGGCAACTGCCAAGCTTGGGGGAGGTGCCCCGGTATCATATCACCATCACACTCCTATCTTTACCGTTTTATTTAGTTCGATCCTTTTAGTAGTATCTTGATCTAGTAGATTGAAGTTTTAGTATCAAGTAGTCGAGTCCGTGAGCTATCTATAATAAAGAGTAGTGTTGAGTCAAGGGCTTTGCTATCTTGCTATGATCTTGAGAAAGTAGAAAGAATAAAACAGTTCATATTGATCTTATGGATAGTAATGACTTCACACATAGAAAGTATGAGGCATAAAAGTTGTTGAGTTGACAAACATAGTTTTGGTCATCGTTGCAATTAATAGGAATTAATAAGGAAAGAGAGGTTTCACATACAAATATATTATTTTGGACATCTTTTATGATTGTGAGGCACTCATTAAGTATGACATGCTAAAAGAGTTGACCTTGGACAAGGAAGACAACGTAATGGTTTATGTTTTCTCACATCTCAGTTAAAGTATATTGTCATAGACCTTCCAAACATGTTGAGCTCGCCTATCCCCCTCATGCTAGCCAAATTCCTTGCAGTAAGTAGAGATACTACTTGTGCTTCCAAATATCCTTAAACCTAGTTTTGCCATGAGAGTCCACCATACCTATCTATGGATTGAGTAAGATCCTATCACAGCCCTAGCTTAGCCTTTGCTTGTCCTTGCATGTATCATGTCATCATGTCTAAATTTCAGTTAAATATGAAATGGGGATTCTCAAACCCTAGCACCAAATGAATTCGACTAGGGTCAAATAAAATATTTTTCATTGAACTCAAAATGCCCTTTAAAAATGTTCAACATTTCTGGATTGAGGTGGAAGCATCTACCAAAGGTGGTTTTCATTTTTTTCAGGACATATTTGGGCTTTGAATTAATTCAAACATTTTTGAATTGGAGCTATTTAAATGCGATATATATATATATATATATATATATATTAGGTTCTCCAAAAATGTTGGGAATTGTTATGGGTCACTGGAATAATTTAGACAGCACCCCTAATTATTTCTAGTATTTTATAAAATGGTTTAATATTTTACTAACTAAAACAAAACTGAATAAATAGAAAACAGAAACAATTTAAATTTGAAAACAGAGGGAGAGAGTTACCTGGGCCGGCCTATCTGTCTTTGGATCAGAGCGCCCAACCACCGAGGGCGAGCCGTCTTCTTCCTCCCGCCAAGAGGGAGAGGGAAGCGGCAGCGCTGCTGCGTTTTGCCACCTCCTGCTTCCCGCCGCTGCCTCGACACCCAGGACAACGCCACGCAGCACCTCGACCCCTCGACCGCCTCCTCTCTCCTCGCCTCGCCTCTCGCCTTCTCTCCGGCCGAGCGGACCCATCGCCGCCGCTTGCCGCCACGACCACCGACCTCCTCGCCCATCCAACATGCTCGAGAGATCCGCCACGCTGTCCCCGTCAACTCCACTGAGCTACGTGAGCTGGGAAGCACCACAACGCCCTCGACTTCATCGTCTTCTAACTCAGGCCACCTCAGCCCCTGCCGCTTGCACAGATGGATGCGGGCGAGTCCCAGCTCCGCGTAGATGCCCTCATCCGCCCCTTTGGTCGCCGGAGATGCAAACCCGAATGTATCCGCCGTCTCTGGCTTCGCCGGCGACGAGCCACAGGTCAACTCCGGCGAGTTTGACCCTGGTTGACCATATTTGACTCCCCTCTGAGTCACTGACACGCGGGCCCGGCCCTACTAACTAATCTAGGATTAGTGCTAATTAGACTGGGATAGTTTAGTTAGTAACTGACACGCGGGACCCACTGGTCAAGTTTGACCTGAGCCGCTCCGTTGACCGCTGACGTCACACTGACGTCAGGCTGACGCAGTAATTCATTTCTGGATTTTAAATAAACAAGGAAATTTCAGAAATTACCCTAAACTTCTTAAATTCGTAGTAAATAATCTGTAACTCAGATTGAAAAGATTTATATATGAAAAATGCTCAGAAAAATCCAAAGAATCTGAATATGGCATTTCCATGCATGTTTGAGCAAGTTAACCTCACTGATTAGGACAATTCATGATTATGGCATAAATGGTAATTAGTTTTGGAGTTGGAATTTGCTATCGGTTTGAATTCCACTTCAATGAATATGACTAACTGTTGCACTAGGTCAATTCAGTACTTTAATATGACATATCATTCATATGAATGTGCATTGCATTTATTGTGGTTCCTTTTGTGTTTGTCGGTGGTTGTTCCCTCTTAGTAGACGATGTTTCCGACGACATGTTCGATGACACCGATGAAGAAATATACTATCTTCGGTGCGTGCAAGCAAAAACCCCTTCTTCATTCCGATACAATCCCACTCTCTCGCTCCTTCTCTCTTTTACTACATTAGGACAACAACGATTCATTTGTTACTTGCTGCGGTAGTTGAACCCCTTATCCTCTGCATGACCTGTCATTGCCACAGTAAATAGATGAAACCCACTAGCATGTGTAGGAGTTGTTTGAGCCCTGATGTGCCTACTCATTCATGCTTGTTCGTCATGCTTGCTATTGCTTAGAGTTGAGTCAGGTCTGATTCATCGGGGATGAATTGGAATGTGGTGAACATGTCATACTGTTGAGAGCTGAGTGTGTGAACATGATTTGGTAAAGGTAGCGATGAGAGGCCATGTAGGAGTACATGGTGGGTTGTCTCATTGAAACCGTCCTCAGGAACTGAGTTCTATGTTTGTGATCCATGAAAAGCTACTACCACGCATTGGAATGCTTAAGTGCCCCTCTCGACTTATTAATCAACCTGATCTCTATCCAGGAGTTGCAACTAGTTTCTGGTGTTTGTAGGTAGTGTTAGTAGTCTACGAAGTGGCAACCGGTACAGGTGGGCTTGGGACAGACTAGGCACAGTGGCCCAGTGTACCAAGTGGCACCCAGATGGTGGGCTTGGGAAACCTGCACACATCATTTGGGGTCACGAGCGACACCCCGGCCGGATCTCCTTGCGGATGGAACCCGAATAGGCGATAAACCTGGACGAGAGACTTGTGTGGTTAGTCAGGTCGTGGCCGACACCCTCGCTGGGCTTCCGCTTGAAGGTTGCCGAGTACATGTCGTGTAAACAGCGATAAGTGGTGAGAGCGTATGTGAAGAAGTACACCCCTGCAGGGTTAACATTATCTATTCGAATAGTCGTGTCCGCGGTAAAGGACTTCTGGGTTGCCTGTACAGTTCATAGACAAGTGAAAGTGAATACTCTAAAATGCGCAAGATAAGCGTGAGTGCTATGGATGGCATCCTCGTAGGGAGACGGGAGCGGATCCATAGTGGTGTATTGATATGGTGAATTTGTGGACTCGTGTGCGCCACCTCAAAAGAGTTACTTGAAGTCGTAGTTCAGGATAGCCACCGAGTCAAAGCTGGCTTGCTGCAGTTAAACCCCACCATCCCTTTGTTGATAATGATGCATATGTAGTTAGTTACGATGTAAGTCCCATCGGGTACATTTGTACTCACGCTTGCCTATTTTATGTTTTTGCGAGACTTTACGCCTCACTAGTAGTTCGTGTGGACTTCAACGCTTAGCTTGTTACCTCAGCTACGATCTTGTGCCCTCGGCAGATCTCGTAGATAGTCGCTTCTCAAATTTTTCATTTATAGATGTCTCGTACTTAGACATGTTAAGCTTCCGCAGGTGCTTTGACTTGTATGCTCTAAATGTTGGGTCATGAGACCCATGTTTGTAATATCTCGCTCCTCGGAGCCTATTGAATAAAATACTTGAGTTGTAGAGTCATGTTGTGATGCCATGTTGTATTTGCACATATCGAGCATATTGTGTGTATGTTTTGAAATGCTTGGTATGTGTGGGATCTGACTATCTAGTTGTTTATCCTTGGTAGCCTCTCTTACCGGGAAATGTCTCCTAGTGCTTCCACCGAGCCCTGGTAGCTTGCTACTGCTCCGGAACACTTAGGCTGGCCGGCATGTGTCCTTCTTTGTTCCCGTGTCTGTCCCTTCGGGGAAAAGTCACGCGGTGTCTACTGGAGTCCTGTTAGCCTGCTATAGCCTAGATTCTCTAGAATCCTGCTAGCCCAGTTGCTACAGCCCGGATTCACTCGCTGATGACCGACACGTTCGTTGCTGGGTCATCTATGCATGTCCCTGTAAGTTAGTGCCACTTTGGGTTCACGACTAGCCATGTCAGCCCGGGCTCCTTGTCATATGGATGCTAGCGACATTTGTCATATATACGTGTGCCAAAAGGCAAAGCGGTCCCGGGCCGTAAGGCGACACCCGTGGGAATACCGTGCGTGAGGCCGCAAAGTGATATGAGGTGTTACATGCTAGATCGGTGTGCCATTGAGTCGAGGTCCTGACAGCTTTGGTATCAGAGCTTGACTGCCTGTAGGATTACCAAGCCAAACTGGTCGAAGTTGAGTCTAGAAATTTTTAGTTATATAAGGGAATTGATTGTGGGATGGTACGTAAGGCTCTTTTTACTCCTTATACCTTATAGCCTTCTGATCTGAGTCATCCTATCTTTCCTACGGGGTTAAGGAACTAGGCTATCTCTTCTTTCTATTAGGATCACGTGTTTCTAATCCGTAGACTTATATAATTGTTGGACTTAAGCCTCGGTTCAGTTCCTACTACTTCCGTGTGTTCATAGCTGGCCTCAGAACCTTGATATTGTGATATAGAGCGGTTATTCCATCATTTTGTAGCATGTCTCAAATTCTTTTGAGCATTACAATAATATATCGTCTCGAAGTCATCCTGTGTTTCTAAATAGTCTGAAGCATTTGCAAAATCCCTTCCTCCCGTTTCGATGTCCCTTTGGGCCATATTAACCACACTAATTAGTCAGTTGAGGTACTCCATTGCCTCGGCATATATGTTGGAATTATTATTATGACCCTAGGTATCTTAGAGAACCACTCAATAATCTA
>JAHHZJ010001848.1:0-123055 GCA_021437245.1 Aegilops speltoides | reverse complement strand
TGGGCAAATCTCAGACCACCGCGCTGCCCGCCAAGCGGCTAAAATTCTCTCCTCCGCCTCGTCGCGCGGAGGTGAGCGGACTTCGACCTCTCGGCGCTCCAGCTCCGGCGAGGAAGAAGAAGTGTAAGATTCTTTGCTGTACTTGTAGTTCTTCAATTCTTGCCGTTTTTCTTGTATCTGATTTGCTTTACTCCGAACCCATTCCTTTTAGGACTCTGGCCCGAGGCGGCGAAGAGCCAAGGTCGGTGATTGTCATCGAGGGCGAACCCGACAGCGGGGAAGTGTCTCAAGAGACCACCTTCTGCCGGCCCGGCAACTATTACCAAAAGCAGCCCCAGCGTAAGTATATGGTTTACTTCCTGCTGTTAGGCGGCGCATGGGTGCTCTTTCTTCTTGACATCGACTATTGGTTTTGCGTGAAGCAGATCAGCCTCACCGAGGCGCTCGAAGCCGCCCCGACATGCCATCTGCTTGACTACACCGCCAAGGAGGGTTCCCGGCAAGGGCGTTGTCCGGCAAGGAGAATTTTCGGTAAGGAGAAGTCTCCGGCAGGAAGTTCTCCGGCAAGGGACACACCAGCGACCCCACAGTGGCGGAGACCATATTTGTAGAACCAGTCTGAGGTAATCCTCTTGAAAAACTTCCCTTGGGTTCTTCTTCTTCGAATTTCTTTTTGGATATTTGCTTGACTTTTCTCCCTTTTCGGCCGTCGGATCCCTCGCCATGGAGCCGATGGAACCGAGTCGCGGCGAGGAAAACGCAGCGGCAATACCGATGGCGCCACGCACCACCGAAGCAGCAGTGGCGGTGATGATCCAGCCGGCGAAGAGGCCGCCAAGGCTACCGCCGCAAAAAGTGGGCGAGGGGTGCATCGATCGCCGCAGCGGCCCGAGCGCGGGAGGCGCCGGCGCTCGCCGACCGCCGATCCCTCCGCCGCTGCCGCGCGTCCCGAACTCGAAGAGCCCCACCAGCGCCTGTTTGAAGGCGGCGATGGCGTCTTCATCAAGCTCCCCGGGCGTCAAGCTCCAGGCGCGGTCAGCGAAATCTTGGATGGAGAGGTGCTCGCCTCCGCTGGCTGGCCTTCGCTGATCGCGAGCAGCAGCAGCGGCGATCTGAGAGGAGGCGGCTGCTGTGGAAGCTGGTGTCGCTCTACCACGCTCCATGAGCAAAGCTGGAATCGAGAAGCACTTATGCCGCAAAGCGGGAGTGGACGTCGAAGCGGAGGAGCCGGGGGTCTTAACCAGAAGCTCTCCGGTCCCACAGCGAGGAGGCGGGAACAACTTCGCCGAGGCGGAAAGCCTTCTTCCTCGAGAAGGCTGAAGTTGAAAACAATAGCGTCTTGCCGCCGAGAATCATCTGCTGCTGGGGGGCGAGTTGGCGCAGCGGAAGGTCAACCTTGACAGCCACGAGGAGGAGCTTGCTGCGCGTGAGCAAACATTGGCGGGGCTCTCAAGGAAGCGGAGGATGCAGCTGCAGCTGCGAGGCCGCCAAGAAGGAGCTGGAGGCGAAGGTGGGCGCAGGTGGAGGCCAATCTCAAGGCAAGCTGTCGTGGTTCTAAGTCTGACATGAAGTGGGGGTAGGTATGGAGAGGCAAGGTCCTAGCTATGGAGAGGTTGTAAACACAAGGGATGTCTGAGTTCGGGCCCTTCTCGGAGGAAATAAAAGCCCTACGTCTCGGGCCTGAGGCGGTCAGTGGATTATGTGTATATGTGTTCTGAGTGCGAACCCTTACACTGTGGAGGGTGGCTTATATAGAGTCTTGGGGCCCCAGCCATTACGTAATGGGGGTTTAAAGTACATTAAGTGCAGGCGTTCTTGTAGCGCCCACATAAAATGCTTAACTACCATAAAGTCTATTCAATTCTGGCCGTTGCGGTCTGAGTGCCTCTTGATCTTCGGTGGTCGAGTGAGTCTTCATGGTGAGTCCTTCAAGTCGGTCAGTGGGTTCCTCGTGGGTCATTTGGAAGGTGATCTCTTCTAAGGGTGTCCTTGGGTAGGGCACTTAGATCGACCTATGACCCTACCTAGGTACATGAATCCATCATTAGCCCCGAATGGATTGAGGCTTGAGTGAGGAAGGAATTGATCTTGTTTAGATTGACTTTGGCATCTTGACTATCGTTGTTACGGATCAAGACCCTCTTTGTTGATAACGAGCAACTTTTCTTGATCGACTCGATCCATTCTTGTTTTTAGTCGAGTGATCTTTTGGACTTTGCGGTTCGGCGGACGGATCGCGAAATCCACGTCTTGGCGGATCGATCTGCGTTCATGGATTCTCGAGATCTGAAATTTGGGAAGCCTTGTGGAAGGGCGGACCGCGGCCTTCGGATGGGATAGGACATAGGCGCCTCGATCTCGCGCGCTTTTTCCGCCCGTATCGTGTCAATGCAAGCTGTTTGAGGATATGATTAGGTAGGCCCAGGCCCACCGCCATCCACTCGGAAGGATCTTATAATCTGACCGTGAGGTTTTACGAGCGGTGCTTCATCATTTCCTCTCTGCTCTCCTCGTCTACGCCCTTGCGCCGCTTCGCCTCCTCAATGTTCTTCTCTTGCGCATCTCACCGTGACCATGGTCGAGGAGAAAACGGCGGTCTTTGGAAGCGCATAAAAAAAAGCGTCGGCGTCGGCGCGGAGAAAGCGAAGGAGATCCACCAATCGTGGTCTTCGTCTAGATCTCACTGCGAAGAGCTGGGTCGAGGAGATTGGATCGATCGACCATCAGGAGAAGGATCTCCTCGACATGGCCGACAGACGAAGCTGATCCCCACGGCGTCGCAAGGCTTAGGGAAAGAGTGGCAACCTCAGTAGGAAGGGTGAGTCGTGCTTCGGCCACCCATGTCGACCGAGGATTTTCTTTGCCACGAGTGTTTTCTTAGTGGTTTTGAACTTCTTTGGAGCCCACTCCACCACTTCACCCGAACTCCATCGCATATCTTCTGCGTTTGTCTCCATGTGTGAAAATTTTACGGGCATCGACCTATTGCAGGGCTTGTTCAAGCACATATTCGTGTCGCTCTCGGGCCGTGAAGAAAGCGAGTCGAGCGATGAAAGAACCCAAGTTGTCCAAATGTGTGAAATTTGGGGATCCAAGTGAGGAACAAGAGCACCTTCCGACCATCACGTTTCCGAGTCGATCGGTGGTAGTCGACTTGGTTCTCTTGCCAGAATGAGCCGACCGGGGCGATCAGTGGACTCCCTCAATTCACCATGGACCGAGTGAACAAGCCCTCCTCTCGAAGGTGATTAGGAGGAGAGCTGATGTGAAGATGTTGATGGATCGCGTGGTGCGGTTGGTCGGGGCGGATTCTTGGCATGGACCTTTTGGAGTTTTTCTTGGCGGCGCATCCGGTCCCTTGAGTTAAGACCACTTTGCATGTGGTTGTCTTTGCGGAACGAAGGCGAGACTTCGGATCCACCGGAAGCGGTCGGCGCGCCACGGTGGAAAAGTGGATGGCAGCGGTCGATAGGAACAAGGATAATCCCGCGGATCGGAAGAATTTCTCCACTCTACCACCACGGCGCTCGGACAAGGTATGTTTGCTCTACCTTCCATTTATTCTTGTCATATTTATTTACATTCCATCGCAAGTTGGTCGATTGATCTCTGTCTTGGCGTCTTCGAGGCCCTCACGGCTGTGCTCAATGCCCAATGGAGCTCGAGCTCCGGCCGAAGAGGAGAAGCGGCGAGGCGAGCCGGGAGGAGTGGGACTTCGGATGGTCTTTGAAGATGGCGATGATGATGATGCGATGATGAGGGCGAAGAAGAGGAGGAGGAGGAGGTTGCTCCACCCTTTCGGAAAAGCGGTCGAAACTTGTCCATGACCTACTGTTGAGCGTGGCAAGGGGTTCGGCGCCTCGCGATCGACCAAACGCCCTCGGACCACTTCTCAGGCGCCGGCGAAAAGGCGCCCGAGCGATCGAAGGTGGCTCCGTCAAAGCCAACCAAGCTCCTGCCGAAGATGAAGGTGTCCATCCCCACCATATCGGGGTAAACATCTTATTTAAGTCTTCTTGTTTTGAACAAGCTTTATCTCTAGTTGATACTTGAGTTAGCCGGTGATTCTTTGGAACTGCGGTGTTGCAACCACGAGACCTCGAGGCAAGGTGGCGACCATGAGATGGAGGGCGCGCAACCTCAAATCTGGTATTATACTCTTAATTCCGTCTTTAGTCGGTGACTCATGATTTCTAACTCTGATTCTTTTACGAAGCTCCATCCAATGTCGTTATCACCCTTCACGATGATGATGATGAGGATGAGGAACCATTGAAGCATAGGAGGAGCGGAAGGCGTCTCTTGGTAAGGTGGCTCGAGATGTGGCGCCCGAGACTCGATCACGGAGGAGAACACCACTCGACACACCATGTCTTCAGCGATGCCGTTGGCGAGTGCTCATCCCGCCGTCGAGTCTTGCACAACCTTCGCTCTTCACGGCGCACCACATCCCGGAGGACCAAGCTAGTGCTGCTAAGGAAGCGTCGCCAAGGAGGAGTCATGATGGAGAAGGTGAAGGCCATCAGGGATGTAAGTCAAGCGACTTCTGACGCCAGCTCCGCCCTTCAAAGCAATGTTGGTCGATCGACCATCGCAGCATTACGTTAGGATATGCTATCAAAACTTCTCTTTCTTTTCTTTACGAATCCATAGCAATCACCCGATGGGTGTGTTAAGTAAAACTCCGTGTTAGCGAAGACACATTGAGTGCACCCGTGGGTGTAATCACCAAGGCTAAGGTCATTGCTGGCGATCGACCTTAAACTTCTAAATAAAGTCTTTCCGTCATTATTTGAAGCGAATGGATTTTGAAACCGGTGGGGCACGCTGAGTGCACCCAGGTGTAATCCCAGGCGTAATCATTGCTCATGATTGATTACGATTTGAAGAATCGTCTCTCTTTTTTTGGGGGTTCGTTGGTCGTCATCTTCAATAGAACTAGTGGGGGCACGCAGAGTGCACCCTGGTGTAATCCCGAGACTACGATTGAATGCTTGTATTCGGTGTAGTCTTAAAGCGTATGATTTTCTCTTATCCACTCGGAAGTGAATTATCTTTGATATTTTGTCGATTGGTTCTTCGAGAAATCCTGTGACCTTGCGACTCGCTATCTGAGAGCTTGAGCGAAGCACATTCAGCTCGAGCTGGATCTGAAGCTGGTTCGGGAGAATCGGCGAAGCGAAGGAGGAGACCAAAGGTATGTTGGTGAGACTTGACGACTCCTTTTCCTTCACTTGTTTCAAAATCGACCTTTACGTAACTTGCGGGCAAGGTGAAGGAGGCCCAGAAGAAAAAAGACCTTGAGCTATCCGAGAAGATCAAGCTTCTTGGCGAGAAGTTGGCCCGATCACCAAGCTCGAAGAAGAATACTAATCAGAAAGCTGCTCTTGGGATTGCCAACAAGGAAGTCACCCGACTGAAGACTGACAAGACTACCCTGACCGACAAGATCGATCAGTTGACTGGGAAGAAAAATGACCTGGAGGCCTTCCTGAGTGGACTTGCCAAGAAGTTATTCCTTATGCTTGAAGGTAACCCTTTATACTCAACAATCATTTTCAACTGTGATGCTTCCATTCGACCACTGTCTTGACTCGGTGTTTGTCCTTGCAGAATTCTGTCGAAACTTTGAAGAAGAGACTAGCTAGTTGGAACCAAACCTTGACCCCGTCAATTCTCCAGTGAATGATGAAGTTGCCATGAACGTCTTCCGACTGGAGTCCCGTGTTGCAGCTGAAGGAAATATGCCCTAGAGGCAATAATAAAGTTATTATTTATTTCCTTATATCATGATAAATGTTTATTATTCATGCTAGAATTGTATTAACCGGAAACATAATACATGTGTGAATATATAGACAAACAAAGTGTCACTAGTATGCCTCTACTTGACTAGCTTGTTAATCAAAGATGGTTATGTTTCCTAACCATGAACAAAGAGTTGTTATTTGATTAACAAGGTCACATCATTAGTTGAATGATCGATTGACATGACCCATTCCATTAGCTTAGCACCACGATCGTTTAGTATGTTGCTCTGCTTTTATCCATGACTTATACATGTTCTGTAACTATGAGATTATGCAACTCCGTTTACGGAGGAACACTTTGGGTGCTACCAAGCGTCCTGGCGTAATCGGGTGATTATAAAGGAGTACTACGAGGTGTCTCCAAAGGCGGATGTTGGGTTGGCGTATTTGAGATTAGGTTTTGTCACTCCGATTGTCGGAGAGGTATCTCTTGGGCCCTCTCGGTAATGCACATCATCGAAGCCTTGCAAGCACTACAACTAATGAGTTAGTTGTGAGATGATGTATTCGGAGCGAGTAAAGAGACTTGCGTGCGAGATTGAACTAGGTATTGGATACCGGCGATCGAATCTCGGGCGAAGTAACATACCGATGACAAAGGAACAACGTATGTTGTTATGCGGTCGACCGATAAAGATCTTAAGTAGAATATGTAGGAACCAATATGGGCATCAGGTCCGCTGTTGGTTATTGACCGTGAATAGTTCTAGGTCATGTCTACATTGTTCTCGAACCGTAGAGTCCATGCTTAAGGTTTCGATGGCGGTTATTATGAGTTTATGTATTTTGATGTACCGGCGAAGTTGGTCCGGATGTGATCACGGACATGACGAGGAGTCTCGAAATGGTCGAGACATAAAGATTGATATATTGGAAGCCTATGTTTGGAGTTGGAATGGTTCGGAAGTTTCGGAAAAACTGGAATCTGGGGAGGTTCTGGAACCCCGGGAGGTAAATGGGCCTCGATGGGCCTTAGTGGAAAGGAGAGGGGCAGCCCAAGGAGGTGCGCCTCCCCCTCCCTAGTCCTACTAGGACTAGGAGAAGGGCCTTTCCCCCCCTCTCTCTCTTTCCTTCCCCTTCTCCTAGTCCAACTAGGATTGGAGAATCCTACTCCAACTAGGAGTAGGACTCCCCCTCCTGCGCCCTCTTGGCCGCCGGCCTCCCCCCCCTCCTTTATATCACGGGGCAAGGGGCACCTTAGAACACACAAGTTGATCTTTAGATCGTTCCTTAGCCGTGTCGGTGCCCCCTCCACCATATTCCACCTCGGTTATCTGTCGCGAAGCTTAAGCGAAGCCTGCGCGATGAAACATCAAGATCGTCCTGCGCCGTCGTCTTGTGGAACTCTCCCTCGACACTCGGCTGGATCGGTCTGAGGGGCGTCATCGAGCTATCGTGTGTCAAGAACTGGGCGCAGATGCTTGCGCCGGGATCGGTCGGATCGCGAGGAGAGCGTCGACTACTTCCTCTACGTTGTGATCGCTTCGCCGGGTCTCACAGTGCGTAGACAACACTCTCCCCTCTCGTTGCTATACATCACCATGATCTTGCGTGTGCGTAGGAATTTTTGAAATTACTCGTTCCCCAGCATGGCATCCGAGCCTAGGTTTTTCTATGGTTTGATGTTTTGCAGAGTAGAACACAAGTGAGTTGTGGGCGATACAAGTCATACTACCTACCGACATGTCATACTTTGGTTCAGCGGTATTGTGAGATGAAGCGGCCCGGACCGACATTACTGCGTGCGCTTCTGCGAGGCTGGTTTCACCGCTTCTGAGCACTTTCGTTGCTTAAAGGTGACTGGTGGGTGCTGTCTCTCTCACTTTAGTTGAGCCGAGTGTGGCTCGCCGGTCCTTGAGAAGGTTAAAGCGAGTCTATTTGTGAAATGTCGTTGTGGTTTTGATCGTGGGTGAGGCTGGTTCTTGCTTAAGCCCGTAGCAGCCACGTAAAACTTGCAACAACAAAGTAGAGGGCGTCTAACTTGTTTTTGCGGGGCATGTTGTGATGTGATATGGTCAAGGCGTGATGCTATATTTTATTGTATGAGATGATCATGTTTTGTAACGAAGTTATCGGCAATGGCTGGAGCCATATGGTTGTCGCTTTATTGTATGCAATGCAATGCATACTGTAATGCTTTACTTTATCACTAAGCGGTAGCGATAGTCGTAGAAGCATAAGTTTGGCGAGACAACAACGATGCTACGATGGAGATCAAGGTGTCGGCGCGGTGGCGATGGTGATCATGGTGGTGCTGCGGAGATGGAGATCACGAAGCACAAGATGATGATGACCATATCATATCACTTATATTGATTTGCATGTGATGTTTATCTTTTATGCATCTTATCTTGCTTTGATTGGCGGTAGCATTATAAGATGATCTCTCACTAAATTATCAAGAAGTGTTCTCCCGGTATGCACCGTTGCCAAAGTTAAATCGTGCCCGGACACCACGTGATGATCGGGTGTGATAAGCTCTCGTCCATCTACAGCGGGTGCAAGCCAGTTTTGCACCGCGGAATACTCGGGTTATACTTGGCGAGCCTAGCATATGCGAGATATGGCCTCGGAACACGGAGACCGAAAGGTCGGCGTGAATCATATAGTAGATATGATCAACATAAGATGTTCACCATTGAAAACTACTCCATCTCACGTGATGATCGGTTATGGTTTAGTTGATTTGGATCACGTGATCACTTAGATGACTAGAGATGTTTTTCTAAGTGGGAGTTCTTAAGTAATATGATTAATTGAACTTAAATTTATCATGAACTTAGTCTGGTAGTATTTTGCAAATTATGTTGTAGATCAATAGCTCGCGTTGTTTTTCATATGTTTATTTTGATATGTTCCTAGAAAATTGTATTGAAAAATGTTAGTAGCAATGATGCGGATTTGATCCGTGATCGAGGTTTATCCTCATTGCTGCCTGAAGAATTATGTCCTTGATGCACGCTGGGTGACAAACCTATTGCGAGGAAGCGGATCGCGGCGTTATGAGCGTTTGGCTAGCTCAATATGATGACTACTTGATAGTTTTGTGCACCATGCTTTATGGCTTAGAATCGGGACTTCAAAGATGTTTTGAACATCATGGACCATATGAGATGTTCGAGAATTGAAGTTAATATTTCAAGCAAATACCGAGTTGAGAGATATGAAGTCTCTAACAAGTTCTATAGCTAAAAGATGGAGAGAATCGCTCAACTAGTGAGCATGTGCTCGGAATATGCAGGTACTACAATCGCTTGAATCAAGTGGGAGTTAATCTTCGGATAAGATAGTGATTGACGAATTCTCTAGTCACCATCACCAAGTTATTAGAACTTCGTGATGAACTATAGTATGCAAGGGATGATGAAAATGATTACCGAGTTCTTCATGATGATGAAATCAATGAAGGTAGAAATCAAGAAGGAACATCAAGTGTTGATGGTTAACAAGACCACTAGTTTCAAGAAAAGGCAAAGGGATAAGAAGGAACTTCAAGAAGAGCGGCAAGCAAGTTCTGCTCAAGTGAAGAAACCCAAATCGGACCTAAGCACGAGACTAAGTGCTTCTCTTGCAAAGGACTGGTCCTTTGGGCGGAACTACCCCAAGTATTTGGCGGATAAGAAGGATGGCCAAGTGAACAAAGGTATATTTGATATACATGTTATTGATGTGTACTTTACTAGTGTTTATAGCAACCCCTCGGTATTTGGTACTGGTTAGGTTGCTAAGAGTAGTAACTTCGAAGCAGGAGTTGGAATAAGCGAAACTAGTTAAGGGTGAAGTGACGATGTGTATTGAAAGTAGTTTCAAGATTGATATGATCATCATCGGCACCTCCTCTATACTTTGGGATTAATGTTGAACCTAAATAAATGTTATTTGGTGTTTGCATTGAGCATGAATATGATTTGATCGTGTTTTTGCAATCGGTTATTCATTTAAGTAAGAGAATAATGGTTATTACATTTACATGAATAAAACCTTATATGGTTACACCCTTGATGAAAATTGTTCATTGGATCTCGATAGTAGTGATACACATATTCATAATATTGAAACCAAAAGATGCAAAGTTAATAATGATAGTGCAACTTATTTGTGTACTTGCCGTTTAGAGTCATATTGGTGTAAAGCGCATGAAGAAACTCCATCTTGATGGGATTTTGAAATCACTTGATTATGAATCACTTGATGCTTGCGAACCATGCCTCATGGGCAAGATGACTAAAACTCCGTTCTCGGAGCGATGGAGCGAGCAAGCGACTTATTGGAAATAATACATACCGATGTATGCGATCCAATGAGTGTTAAGGCTCGTGGCGGTATCATTATTTTCTCACCTTCACGGATGATTTGAGCGAGATATGGGTATATCTACTTGATGAAACATAAGTCTGAAATAGTTGAAAGGTTCAAAGAATTTGAGTGAAGTGGAAAATCATCGTGACAAGAAAATAAAATTTCTGATCGATCGCGGAGACAAATATTTGAGTTACAAGTTTGGTCTTCAACTAAAGCAATGTGGAATAGTTTCACAACTCCGCCACAGGAACACCACAATGTTATGGTGTGTCCAAACATTGTAACCGCACTTTATTGGATAAAGTGCAATCTATGATGTTTCTTCTTGATTTACCAATATCGTTTTGGGATCATGCATTAGAGACAGCTGCATTCACGTTAAATTGGGCACCATCTAAATCCGTTGAGGCGACACTATATGAACTATGGTTTAGCAAGAAACCCAAGTTGTCATTTCTTAAAGTTTGGAGTTGCGATGCTTATGTGAAAAGTTTCATCTGATAAGCTCAAACCCAAATCGAATGTGTCTTCATAGAATACCCAAAGGAAATTGTTGGGTACACCTTCTATCACAGATCCGAAGGCAAGATATTCGTTGCTTAAGATGGATCCTTTCTAGAAGGAGTTTCTCTCGAAAGAAGTGAGTGGGAGGAAAGTAGAACTTGATGAGGTAATAGTACTAGCTCCCTTATTGGAAAGTAGTTCATCACGAAATTGGTTCTGTGACACCTACACCAATTAGTGAGGAAGTTAATGATGATGATCATAAAACTTGAGATCAAGTTACTACCGAACCTCGTAGGTAAAGCAGTGAGATCCGCACCGAGTGATGCGGTAATCCTGTTCTTGAAGTCATGTTACTTGACCATGACAAACCTACGAACTATGAAGAAGCGATGATGAGCCCAGATTCCATAAAATGGTTTAAGGCCATGAAATCGAGATATGATCCATGTATGAAAACAAAGTATGGACTTTGATGGATTTGCCGATGATCGGCAAGCCATATTGTATAAATGGATCTTCAAGAAGAAGCGGGGCGTTGATAGTAGTGTTACTATCTACAAAGCTCGACTTATGCAAAAGGTTTTGACAAGTTCAAGGTGTTGACTATAATGAGATTTTCTCAAGCGTAGCGATGCTTAAGTCTGTCCAAATCATGTTAGCAATTGCCACAATTTATGAAATTTGGCAAATGGATGTAAAGCTGCATTCTGAATGGTTTTACGGAGGAAGAGTTGTATATGATGCAACGAGAAGGTTTTATCGATCAAAGGGAGCTAACAAAGTGTGCAAGCTCCGGCGATCCATCTATGGACTGGTGCAAGCATCTCGGAGTTGGAATATCGCTTTGATAAGTTGATCAAAGCATATAGTTTATCTGAGACTTGCGGAGAAGCTGTATTTACTAGAAAGTGAGTGGGAGCACTACAACATTTACGATAAGTATATGTGAATGACATATTGTAGATCGGAAATAATGTAGAATTCTACGCAAAGCATAAAGGAGTGTTTGAAAGATGTTTTTCAAAGAAAGATCTCGGTGAAGCTGCTTACATATTGAGCATCAAGATCTATAGAGATAGATCAAGATGCTTGATAAGTTTTTCAATGAGTACATACCTTGACAAGATTTTGAAGTAGTTCAAAATGGAGCAAGCAAAGAAAGAGTTCTTTCTGTGTTACAAGGTGTGAAATTGAGTAAGACTCAAAACCCGACCACGGCGGAAGATAGAAAGAGAATGAAAGTCATTCCCTATGCCTTGGCCATAGGTTCTATAAAGTATGCCATCTGTGTACAGATCTATTGTATACCTTGATAAGTTTGGCAGGGAGTACAATAGTGATCTAGAGTAGATCCTTTGGACAGCGGTCAAAATTATCCTTAGTGGAATAAGGATATGTTTCTCGATTATGGAAGTGAAAAAGGTTAGCTAAGTAAAGGGTTACGTCGATGCAAGTTTTGACACGATCTGGATGACTCTAAGTCTCGATCTAGATACATATTGAAAGTGGGGAGCTGCAATTAGCTAGAGTAAGCGTCGTGCGAGCATTGTAGACATAGAAAAATTGCAAAATACATAGCGGATCTGAATGTGAAAGACCCGTTGACTAAGACTCTCTCACAAGCAAAACATGATCACACCTTAGTACTCTTTGGGTGTTAATCACATAGCGATGTGAACTAGATTCTGAATCTAGTAAACCCTTTGGGTGTTGGTCACATGGCGATGTGAACTATGCCTGTTAATCACATGATGATGTGAACTATCGATGTTAATCACATGGTGATGTGATCTAGATTATTGACTCTAGTGCAAGTGGGAGGCTGAAGGAAATATGCCTAGAGGCAATAATAAAGTTATTATTTATTTCCTTATATCATGATAAATGTTTATTATTCATGCTAGAATTGTATTAACGGAAACATAATACATGTGTGAATATATAGACAAACAAAGTGTCACTAGTATGCCTCTACTTGACTAGCTTGTTAATCAAAGATGGTTATGTTTCCTAACCATGAACAAAGAGTTGTTATTTGATTAACAAGGTCACATCATTAGTTGAATGATCGATTGACATGACCCATTCCATTAGCTTAGCACCACGATCGTTTAGTATGTTGCTCTGCTTTTATCCATGACTTATACATGTTCCTGTAACTATGAGATTATGCAACTCCGTTTACGGAGGAACACTTTGGGTGCTACCAAGCGTCTGGCATAGCTGGGTGATTATAAAGGAGTACTACGGTGTCTCTAAAGGCGAGATGTTGGGTTGGCGTATTTGAGATTAGGTTTTGTCACTCCGATTGTCGGAGAGGTATCTCTGGGCCCTCTCGGTAATGCACATCACTGAAGCCTTGCAAGCACTACAACTAATGAGTTAGTTGTGAGATGATGTATTACGGAGCGAGTAAAGAGACTTGCGGTAACGAGATTGAACTAGGTATTGGATACCGACGATCGAATCTCGGGCAAGTAACATACCGATGACAAAGGGAACAACGTATGTTGTTATGCGATCGACCGATAAAGATCTTAAGTAGAATATGTAGGAACCAATATGGGCATCCAGGTCCGCTGTTGGTTATTGACCGTGAATAGTTCTAGGTCATGTCTACATTGTTCTCGAACCGTAGGGTCCATGCAGCTTAGGTTTCGATGGCGGTTATTATGAGTTTATGTATTTTGATGTACGAAGAAGTTGAGTCCGGATGTGATCACGGACATGACGAGGAGTCTCGAAATGGTCGAGACATAAAGATTGATATATTGGAAGCCTATGTTTGGAGTTGGAATGGTTCGGAAGTTTCGGGAATTCTGAATTAGGGAGGTTCGGAACCCCGGGAGGTAAATGGGCCTCGATGGGCCTTAGTGGAAAGGAGAGGGCAGCCCAGGAGGCGCGCCTCCCCCTTCCCTAGTCCTACTAGGACTAGGAGAAGGCCCCCTTCCTCTCTCTCTCTCTCTTTCCTTCCTAGTCCAACTAGGATTGGAGAAGTCCTACTCCAACTAGGAGTAGGACTCCCCCCTCCTGGCCTCCTCTTGGCCGGCCCTCCCCCTCCCTCCTTTATATCACGAGGGGCAAGGGGCACCTTAGGAACACACAAGTTGATCTTTAGATCGTTCCTTAGCCGTGTCGGTGCCCCCTCCACCATATTCCACCTCGGTTATCTGTCATGAAGCTTAAGCGAAGCCTGCGCGATGAAACATCAAGATCGTCCTGCGCCGTCGTCTTGTGGAACTCTCCCTCGACACTCGGCTGGATCGAGATCTGAGGGCGTCATCGAGCTGTCGTGTGTCAAGAACTTCGGGCGCCGAATGCTTGGCGTCGGGATCGGTCGGATCGTGAGGAGAGCGTCGACTACTTCCTCTACGTTGTGATCGCTTCGCCGGGTCTCTGAGTGCGTAGACAACCTCTCCCCTCTCGTTGCTATACATCACCATGATCTTGCGTGTGCGTAGGAAATTTTTGAAATTACTCGTTCCCCAACAAACCAGGTTGGGCGATTGACGTGGACTATCTTGCAAGTCCGTGAAGGTCTACCTCGCCAAGGCATCTACTCGACTCGGCCTTTCGGCGAGGCGACACTCTAAAATGACCTCGAGTCGTTGATGGCTCGGTGAGCGCGATCCACGACCGAAAGTGCGAGGAGTGGAAGAAGTCCTCGGCTCATTGCGGTGCGGATGTTGCTCGTATGCGGCCGAGTCCACTTGCAAATGCGAGAAGACAAATGGCGGCTCTCGGGTGGCCAACACCAAGAAACACGATTTGGGTCCTTCATGGAAACCTTCATCGCTGCTGCCACTCGGATCGCGAGATGGAATCGACCTTGATGAGTTCGTTGCTCCTTCCAGCCCTCCACGGGAGGGTAAAAACTTCTTTTAAGTCCGACACTTTAAATTTGCCTCGGTATGCGAGTGGAATTATAACCGATAAACCTTAACAGGCTTAGCGCTGAGCACTCTCGGTTCCTTTAGGTATCGACCTAAACTTGGATTTGATGTTTGAATATGATTGTTTTGGCTCGAAATGTCGCTTTGCGGGTTCACGACAAGATGCTCACTGCGATCGACTTATTCCTTAGGCGAAACCTTTGGGTTGCAGCTAAACCCTCCAGTGAGAGGTTTGCTCTTCACTCGGTAGGGTTTTTATATCTTAAGCGAGCGTTGGGCTGCAGCTAAGCCCCCCCAGTGAGAGGTTTGCTCTTCACTCGGTAGGATTTTTTATATCTTAGGCGAGCCTTTGGGCTGCAGCTAAGCCCCAGTGAGAGGTTTGCTCTTCACTCGGTAGGATTTTTATATCTTAGGCGAGCTGGGCTGCAGCTAAGCCCCAGTGAGAGGTTTGCTCTTCACTCGGTAGGATTTTTATATCTTAGGCGAGCCTTGGGCTGCGGCTAAGCCCCAGTGAGAGGTTTGCTCTTCACTCGGTAGGATTTTTGTATTTGTGGCGGCTTCGGAGGAGAGGGTCCCAGATCGACACACCTCGTCTTCCTTCTGGCGCACATTGTACTTATGGTGTAGCTTCGGAGGAGAGGTCGCGATCGACCTGCGCCTCGTCCTCCTTGTAAGCCACACATTATACTTATGGTGTAGCTCGGAGGAGAGGTCGCGATCGACTGCACCTCGTCCTCCTTGTAAGCGTCATTGTACTTATGGTGTAGCTCGGAGGAGAGGTCGCGATCGACTGCACCTCGTCCTCCTTCTTGGCGTACGTTATACTTAGGCGAGTACTTGGACTGCAGCTAAGCCCCAGGTGGAAGTCGGCTTACCACTCGGTGGGATTTTTATTACTTAGGCGAGCACTGGGCTGCAGCTAAGCCCCAGTGGAAGTCGGCTTACCACTCGGTGGGATTTTTAGTTACTTAGGCGAGACCAGGCTGCAGCTAAGCCCCAGTGGAAGTCGGCTTACCACTCGGTGGGATTTTTAGTTACTTAGGCGAGCAGCTGGGCTGCAGCTAAGCCCCAGGTGGAAGTCGGCTTACCACTCGGTGGGATTTTTAGTTACTTGGCGAGCAGGGCTGCAGCTAAGCCCCAGTGGAAGTCGGCTTACCACTCGGTGGGATTTTTATTACTTAGGCGAGTGCTTGGGCTGCAGCTAAGCCCTCGGTGGAAGTCGGCTTACCACTCGGTGGGATTTTTATAACTTAGGCGAGCAGGGCTGCAGCTAAGCCCCAGTGGAAGTCGGCTTACCACTCGGTAGGATTTTTATAACTTAGGCGAAAGCGGATTCGCGGCTAAGCCTCCAGTGGAAGTCGGCTTACCACTCGGTGGGATTTACAAACTTAAGCGAAAGCGGATTCGGCTAAGCCACCTTGAGGGAAAATTTTATGGGATAAAATAAAAAGTGACAAAAATTATGGAGGAATTATGACACTAATATTTGAAATCCATGAACTCTGAAGTACTTTATTACAACTCATCCGGTGAAAAACTTTAAGTGTAAAATGGTAGGGAGCGGATCCGCGTTCAAGCTCGGGGCTCTTGATATTGTGTTCGACGTTATAAAGGCGATATGCCCGTTGTGGAGAACCTTGGTGACGATGAAGGTTCCTTCCCAAGAGGGAAGCGAGCTTGTGTTGTTTACTGCTGATCCACTCGGAGAACTAGATCTCCTTCTGGAAGGCTCGACCTCTCACATTTACGGCGTGAAAGCGACATAAGTCTTCTTGGTAGATGGTCGATTGGATCGAGCCATCTCCTTTCTTCCTCTAGAAGGTCATTGCGTCTGGCGCTTGCTCGACTTTGCCGTTGTAGAGCTCAACTCGAGGAGCATTGTGAAGAAGGTCACTCGGCAAGGCTGCTTGACTCCATAGACCAAGAAGAATGGAGTTCTTCGGTTCGACCGATTAAGTGTGGTCCGCAATCCCCAAAGCAGAAGGGAGTTAAATGACCCATGCTCCAGCCACATGCTTGAGATCTCGGCATCGATCGGGGCTTCAAACCCTTGAGGATTAAGCCATTGGCTCGTTACGCTTGTCCATTCATTGTGGATGGGAGACTAAAGCGTGGTCGACTCGTGTGCCTTGAGCATTGCGAAATCCTTGAATTCTTCGAGTCAAATTGACCCATTATCCGTAATGATCTTTGTGTGGGACTCCATATCTGAGCGTCGGCTCCACGATGAAGAAAACAGCGATACCGGCGTCAAGATTCTTGATTGGTTTAGCCTCAATCCACTTGGTGAACTTGTCATTGCTACCAATACATGTGTGAAACCACTTGACCTGTTCTCAAGGGACCGACCATGTCCAACCCCATCTTCTGCGAAAGGCGGGCGAGTGGAATGGTCTTGAGCGGCGGGCTTGTGTGACATATTGGAGTAGAACGGCATCCTTCGCACTTGTCTACTATTTCTTCGCCATCTCATTAGCCCTTGGCGATAAAATCCGGCTCGGTATGCTTTAGCTACGATGGTCAGGAAGGGCGCATGGTGACCACAGGTCCCAGTGTATATTATTGAGTATGATTCGACCTTCTTACGGCGTTATGCATTTTGACCAACTCTATCGCGCTTTCTCTATACAAATGCCCTTTGATAGCGGTAAAGGCTTTGGATCGACGGATGATCTGCCGAGCCTCTTCCTCATCCTTCTGGGAGCTCTTTTCTCGGGATATATGCAATATAGGGAATTGTCGGTCGGGAGTGACCACTAAGACTTCCATGACCAAGTCGACCCTTCTTTGGGACCTCAACCTCGATCGGATCTGTGGCACTCTTGGGCTATGGAGCTTCTTACGTGAAGGATCTTCTTTGGTGACGGAGTGTGTATATGCTCCAAAAACACACCACTCGGAATGGCTTCTCTTTTGGAACCTATCTTTGCGGATCATCTGCTGCTTGATTTTTCAGTCGGGGATGTGATGGAGCTCTAACCCCTCGAACTTCTTTTCCGGCTTCCTCACTACATTGCAGTATCCGATCATCATTGGGTTTCTCACGTCCTCCTTCATCACTTGGTTGACCACTAAATCTGAATCGCCATAAACCATCGGTGACGGACGCCCGAGTGAGATGGCCATCGTAATCCATATAAAGGGCCTCATACTCTGCCTCATTGTTGGAGGAATCAAAGTGAATCTGGAGCACATATTTGAGCTTATCTCCTGCAGGGACACCAAGACAACCCCAACACGGAACCATTCACATCTTAGAGCCATCAAAGAACATGGTCCAATGCTCAAAGTGAACTTGATCGGTTGTTGTTGTTCAATCCACTCGGCAAGAAATCTTCTATTGCACAGGACTTAATGGCTTTCTTTGCCTCAAACTTGATATCTAGGGAAGAAGTTCAATTGCCCATTTAGCCACTCGACCGATTGCATCTCATTTGTGCGAAATCTCGATAAAGGGCGTCGCTGGCGGCTGTGATGGAATGATCGGAGAAATAATGAGCAACCTTCTTCGTGGTCATGTATATTCCATACACAAGCTTCGATAATGAGGATATCTCTGCTTGGATGGAGTCGAGACTTGGACAAATAATACACGGGCGTTGAACTTTGAAGGCTTTTCCTTCCTCTTCCGCTCGACCGTAAGCCTTTATCTTGATGACTTGTCCTGTGGCTGCAATATAAAACAGCAGAGGCTCTTTGTTGATTGGAGCAGCAAGCAACGGCTGGGTGGAGAAGCGAGCTTTTAGCTCATAAGCGCTGCATCGACCACGAGTCCACTCGAACTTGTCGGCCTTCTTCATCGATCGGTAAAGAGGCAATGCCTTTTCACGAGTCGTGAGATGAATCGACTTAATGCGGCCAAGCATCGATAAGCTTCGGGCGTCGTGCACTTTCGCACAGGCGTTTCATTAGGAGAATAGTGCCGATCTTCTCTGGATTAGCATCGATCCCTCGCTCGGAAGCGAAAACCGAGTAACTTTCCACGGGAACTCGAATGTGCACTTTGGCGGATTGAGCTTGATATCATACCTTACGAGGTTGGCAAATGTTTGGCGAGGTCGGCAAGCAGGTTGGAACCTTTTCGTGACTTGACAGCGACATCATCCATATACACTTCCACATTCCGTGATTTGGTGAAGACACTTACGAATCATTCGCATAAATGTGGCTCCGGCATTCTTTAGGCGAATGGCATGGTGATATAGCGAAGCACCGAATGGAGTGATGAAAGCTATTTTTATCTCGTCGGAACCATCTGAGCGGATCGATGATACCGGAATATCGTCTAGAAAAGACAATCTCTCACATCCGCGGTCGAGTCAACAATTTGATCTATCGCGAGAGAGAAAATGATCTTCGGGCAGGCCCGATTGATGTGCTTGAAATCAATGCACATGCGGGCGACTTGTCCTTCTTAGGAACCATGGCGACATTAGCGAGCCACTCGGTGGTATATCTCTTGGATAAATCCGGCCGCCAGCGATCGAGCCACTTCCTCACCAATAGCCTTTCTCTTACGGGCGGCGGACGCCAAGATGCTCTTTGGTGGTTTTGCTGACTTATCGACTCTGGCGATGCTCGGCCGATCCCTGAGGAACACTGGCATGTCGGTGGCTTCCATGCAAAAATGTCGATTCTCACGGAGGAAGCGGATGGCGCTTCTTCCTATTTGGTCGAGTGTTGTGGAAATGTGGGTCGGGGCTGCATTGGGGTCGGTCGGGTGAATGTGAGCGGGCCGTCTCACGGACGGTGAAATCAGATTCTATGGCGGCTTTCTTGGATCGCAACAAATCACTCGGATCTGCGTTTTGCTTGTATTCTTCAAATTCGACCGCTGTCACTTGGGAATCGGCAATCTTGAGCCCTTAAAGCACTCTTACGCCTTTCTCCGATCACGGTGGCGGTGATCACTCCTTTGGGACTGAGCATCTTGGTTTGAGGTACCGTAACATGGTTGAGCCATGAACCGTCGTGGTGGCCTCCCAAAATGGCGTGGTATGCACTCTGAAAATCCACAACCTCAAGCGTCAACTTTTCCTTGCGAAAATGCTTTGAATCACCAAACACCACGTCGAGCTATTTGGCGAGTGACTCAGCTTTCTTCCTGGTATGACTCCGTGGAAGCTCATATTGTTGGTGCTCGGTCGGGACATCGGAATGCCCATTCCTTTCAATGTGTTTGCATATAACAAGTTCAGCCCACTACCACCATCCATCGGCACTTTTGTCGATCGAGTGCCTTCGACAATTGGATCGACCACCAAAGCTTGCCTCCCAAGGGTGGCAATATCGTCGGATGATCAGTTAGTCGAATGTGATGGGTGTTTGGGACCATCTCGAGATAACTTGGTTTCTTTGGGGCAACCATGTTCACCTCACGGTTAATGACTTTCGATCGACTCTTGCTTTCCACATCTGCGAAGATCATCAGTGGAGTTGACATGCGGATATCCTTCCTCCTTGTCCTCTTTGTCTTGCCTTGTCGGCTCCTTCTCCTTGTCCTTAGACTGTTTTCCTGGCTTGTTGGATTAGGAGTCAAACCTTTGGCAGTGGTGTGCTTTGGGTAAATGATATTGCCCTCTTCATCTTTCTTCATGTGAATGTGACATGGCATATCCATCACGTCATTTCCTTCTTTATCCTTTACTTTCTTAGGATTCGGGATCCTTTTGGCTTCCCCTTGAACTTTCCACGAGTCACGGCCAAGGCCTCTCCGGAGCTCTTGGTTCGGCTTTCGCTTCATTCCGGTTGGAGTTTCCCTTCTCCGTGACTTGGCTTGTACTTGCCGCTTGAGTCGGTCCTCTTCCTCGCCGTTAGGCGTGCCAGTAACAATCTCCATCATTCGACTCAAGGTCATGTCTCGGTTCGACCAAACTTCAGACTCAATTCTACTGTTCTTGGCGCCATCTTTGAAGGCGCAAACTGCTGATGATCGGACACATTTTCCACGGTATGGTGCAAAGTGATCCATCTCTGAATATACTCTCGAGAGTCTCATTGGTCTTACGCACTTGCAGACTTGCAGCTCTGTCAATCCAGCGGTGGCTTGCAAGTTCCTTCAAAAGTTACAGCGAACACTGGGACAAATCCTCCCAAGTGTAGATGCTACTAGGAGTGGCGAGTTCAGCCATGCTCTGGCAGAACCTTCCAACATGAGGGCAAATGCTTCATGGCCACCTCATCATTCCCACCACCAATCTGAACAGCCACTCGGTAGTCCTCAAGCCAAGTTTGGGCTTAGACTCACGATGAATTTGTTGACTCTGTTGCCAACTGAAATTGGGGGATCACTGCTGACTCTGATAGCCTGCTAAAACACTCCGGACTAGAAACATGCACTCATTTGCTTGTGGGCGCATCCCTCTCGGGCCCGCCTCGATGGGCTCTGTTCGGTCGACCAAGCCTTGCATGATAATGGATCGTGCGTCAAAGCTTGGTTCCACAGGGTCATTGGAGCTCTTCGCCCGTCTTGGTGGCCTTTGTCATCCTTCTTGCCGAGGCGTAAGACCCACCCTCGGAGAAGCAGGCACTCGGCGCCTATCATCTCGGTCGTGTCGGTCTCCATCTTGGTCTCGCCGATTCTCGCGCCCATCACGCCCGGAGGCGTCTGGGACTATGGGCGGCGAGCAGTATTCGCGGCGACGGATCGGTTGTGAATTACATTGCTTGCTGCGACACGGCTGAGTTACGATCTCCTGCTTGCCGGAGTAAATCTCGATCTGCATCAAGCCTCTCCGACTTCCATTGGGAAGGCTGGATGGACTCTGCTATCTGGTTGCGCGGCTAAATTCTGAATTGGGGTTCGATATACGAGTCGGCGGGAAGAGTTGGCGTCGATTGGCGTCGGGAACTTGTTGCCGCGCGCGCTCGTCGAGTGCTGTGAAGGTTCTCTAAAGCGGCGCGTTGACAACATTAATGGCGTGCCTCCTCCAAAGCGCGAGCCTCGGGGTTTCTCCCCGCGATGGGAGTATCACGAGCATCCATGTTCTGCGGGCGAAGCTCTTCTCTCTGCGAGTAGAGTGTCTCGGGCTGGTACTCTTTGTGGTCCGTCTGGAGGTCGCCTCCATCGCCGCCCGCCCCATAGGCGGCCGGGAGGACTGCGGGGCCGTCGACCATCGAGATTTCCGCCGCGGGATCACTTTGCTATCGCATTCGGATCACGATCTCTATGGAGCGGTCGACATATCGAACAAGCCGTAGAGAGATTAAATCGGGCTCGATTACGCGACTTGTGCGGTGGTCGTCTGGCGAGCCACCGCGTGCTTCACCCTCGCTGAAGCCTCGACCGGACGCTTCGTGGTGGGAGACGAAGGGTGGTGATAGGGTAGTCGACCGTCTGAGGGTCGGCGGTTGCATGAGCGAAAATGCCCATGCGGACACATGCAGCAAAATCGTCGCCACATGACGGGAAGCGCCTCAACATCAGTGGTGCCTCCACGGAGCCAGCGGTCGTCGGCGACAAAGGTGAGAGGCGCAGAGGCGGATCTCGCGACCTTGACCAAGACTCCGGCGGTCATCATGATGAAAGTACTCGGAAGTATCGCAACTTCTCCACAAATCGCTAAAACACACCTTGCGGTGGGCGCCAAGCTGTCGTGGTTCTAAGTCGGCGGTGAGAGTGGGGGTAGGTATGGAGAGCAATGTCCTAGCTATGGAGGTTGTAAACACAAGCGATGTCTGAGTTCGAGGCCCTTCTCGGAGGAAGTAAAAGCCCTCGTCTCGGAGCCTGAGGCGGTCGAGTGGATTATGTGTATATGTGTTACAGAGTGCGAACCCGTGCACTGTGGAGGGTGGCTTATATAGTCTTGCCGGGGCCCTGCCAGCCCACGTAATGGAGGTTTAAAGTACATTAAGTGCAGGCGTTACTAATGCGCCCTCATAAATCTTAACTATCATTAAGTCTATTCAATTACAGGCCTTGCGTTGCGGAGTGCCTCTTGACCTTCCCGGTGGTCGAGTGTATCTTCATGGTCGAGTGAGTCTCCATGGTGAGTCCTTCTAGTCAGTGGGTTCGCCGTTAGTCATTGGAAGGTGATTTCTTCTAAGGGTGTCCTTGGGTAGGGCGTTTAGGTCAGGCCTATGACCCTACCCTAGGTACATGAATCCATCGATGGCGTCCCTCTAGCGACTCGGGAGAAGATCCCAAAGCAGGTGGCCGGCCAGTCGCGCAAGATCTGCAGGAGCTCTTCAAAAGGTGTTGGTGAAGGTGGCCTTCCGCAACCCAGGCCTCAACCTCACCAGCGTCCTCGGGACCTTGCCCATGGATGCTGATCAGGCGCTCAAGACCCTTATCGCACCATTGTGGACAAGGTGGCGGGATCAAGAGGGTTGAGGCGTCAGCAGATTAGGCCGCCCGTTTTCTCCTTTTCTTGTCGCTGTTGGTCATGTTATGAAAACAATCTGTTAGAGCTGTGACAAGCTATCTTGTAATATAACTCTATTTTGGGTATCGGTTGCTATGTTATTTCCTTTACTTGATTCCTTCCTTTGTATGTTTCTTCCCTACGCTTTTAGGGAACATGTCGGTATGAGCACCTTAGCATGGCTGTAGTCTTGGGGCGTCGGCTGACTTCTTGGCGGTGCCGCCACCGACAAAAACCTTATGCGCAACTAATTCTGACTCACTTAAGTCGTTGGCGGACTCGAAACAAAGTAAGGCGCAACTAATTCTGAGTTGGTTCCTTCACGCTGGTTTTACATACAAAGCGTGGTCTTTCGAGGAAGATAACTTAATCTTAAAAATTTTAAAACTGATTGCTCAAACTTTGGCAACAAGCTTTTACATCATTTGCGTCGGTGGTGAAACTTTCTTGAGCGGCCTGGTCCACACCATTATCTTCTCCTTTCCCTTGGCAAACTTGTGGGCGTGGGAACCTTCCTTTCTTTGAGAAAGAAAGAAGAAAATAAAGATATGGAGCCTTACCGCTCGTTATTGCTTACCGGGGGTAGGCGCTGCACAAAGTGTCAGATAACACGTGCAAAAAATAGAGAGCATGAAATTGACAAGATGTGCGGAGTACATGAGCTTTACTTATGCACGGGGTCTGCGCCCGGCTTTGTACAATGGATTACATGCAACATCGGCAAGACTTGTACAAAAGGTGGTTGCCGGAACAGGTTCCAGCAACCGCGCCTTACGGGTAAAACTTACGAAGATGCTCAATGTTCCAGGAGTTGCTCATCGGAGTGCCATCTTCGGTCTCAAGGCGGACAGCGCCAGGCCTAGTGACTCGTTTCACCCGGTAAGGGCATTCCCACTTCAGCATCAACTTGTTGGAATTCTTGGCGGACTGAACGTGCCGAAGAACAAGGTCGCCTTCCTCGAGACATCTGGCATTAACTTTGCGGCTATGGTAGCGGCGCCAAAGCTTCTTTGATATCGAGCAGCTCGTCTGTGACTGAGCGGTCTTCCTCAAGGATCGTGGCGTCATCTTATCGCAGCTGCTCTTGCTCAAGCTCATCATAAGCGAGCACTCGAGGTGACCGTATACAAGTTCCGTGGGGAGAACGCCTCTGCTCCATAGACTAGGCGAAGGTGTCTAGCAAGTGGCTCGATTTGGCGTCGTCTGATCGACCAAAGAACCACCGGCAGCTCCTCAATCCGATTCTTTCCGCACTTGCGCCTTTGTCAAAAGTCTGGTCTTGAGCCAGCAACGCTTGCATTGCCCTCTCCGCTTGACCGTTGCTTCTCGGATGAGCAGCGAAGCGAAGCAGAACCTTAGGCGCCAAGATCTTGGGCGTCTTGCATGAAGGTGCGGCTCGTGAATTGCGATGTCGTTGTAGGTGATGATCTGTTAGGGATCGGCGACAAACAATCGACTGAAGAACTTGATTGCGACTATGCTTTCACCTTCCTCCTGCTTCCACTTCGGCCACTTTACGAACTTGTCGATTACAGCGTACAAGTACTCAAAGCCCCGACAGCTTCGGGGAAAGGGCGAGATGTCGAGCCCCAGACGAAAATGGCGAGGATAAAGGGATCGTCTGGAGAGCTTGAGCTGGCTGGTGTGTCTGCTTGGAATGGGCCTGCACGCTTCACACTTGGTTACTTGTGCGATTGCATCACGGAGGCTGTCGGCCAAAAAGAAACCTTGCTTGGAATGCTTTTAAACAAGCGCTCTTCTTGCCAATGTGGTGACCACATATGCCTCCATGTATCTCTGCCAACAGCTTTTGTCCATCTTCTGGTGAATACACTTCAATTTCACACCGTTGAGTCTTCTTACATGCGGTGTGTAGTCGACAAACTGGTACATACTTATTGTTGGGCTACTCTTTCCGCTTCTTCTTGCTCTTCGGGAAGTTCTCCTGTCTGAAGGAAACAGACAATCTACTGTGCCCATGCTGGAGCTTGCGGCTCGACAACAAGGACTAAAGGCACATCTGCTACTGCGGGAACATCCGCTTCAACGGCGAGAACCTGCGGCTCAGCCGGAGCTTGACGTTCCCCGGCAAGCTTGCTGGAGCAAATCTTGTCGGGAGCGTCTGCTTCAAAGGAACAAACCCTAGGGCTTGCCGGAGTAGGCTGTTCCTTAGCACCCTTGGTGTTGATCTTGGGGACCTTCTCTTGGCGGCGGCTTCGGGGAGCTCTGCCGGAAAATAGTCACCAGAAATCAACTTCCTCTTCTTGCTCTGTCCAGTTGATGGCGTTACAAACGGTTGAGTCAGTTTGAGCACAAAGATCCCTCGTTCCACGGTAACTTAAGTCTGGCGCGCTTGACGAGCCATCGGCAATGTCGTTCTGAGCTCTTGGAACATGTTCCATCTGTTGGCCGTCAAAGTGCTCTTCTAGCTTTCTCACTTCATCAACGTAGGATTCCATCAACGGACTCTGATAATTCTTGTTCACTTGGCGGACGACAAGCTGCGAGTCACCCCTGACAATGAGCTTCTTGATCCCAAGGTCTGCTGCGATCCTGAGACCGGCAAGCAAACCTTCATACTCTGCGGTATTGTTTGTTGCTTGCTCCTTGGGAAAGTGCATCGGACTACGTGCTTGAGGTGCTCTCCGTTAGGCGAAACAAGTGCACGCCCTCACGGCGCCTTGCAGCGAAGGCACCATCAAAGTACATCAGCCACTCTTTGCTTGCTTCCTTGGCGGGATGCTCGTTTACGGAATTTCTTCATCGGTGTTGGCGTCCATTACGCTATGAATTACGCCAATGCTCGCTTTGGATAGTTGAAGTGCTCTCAAACTTGAGGCCAAAGCTTGGCAGTTCAGTGCCCTCGACAATCCGCATGTTGCTTACGGATCTGCGGTATCCTCTTGGCGGAAAGCAGTGACAACTATGATCTCATGTGCTTGGAAGTAATGGCGCAGCTTTCTCGAGGCCATGAGAAGGCGAAAAGCAATTTACGCACACTAGAATACCTTGACCTAACCCCATGCGAAGGGCCGACAAAAAGTAAATGGCGCTGCACCATTCTCTTCGTATCTCCACACGCGCTCTGCAGATCCATCTTTAATCGGGACGGAGCTTGTCGGTGAAGTCCCACAGCGTCATTGGATGCATCTGCCGTGGTTGCTAGCTCATCATCCGCCTCCCTCTCCGCTACTAACGCAGCACTAACCACTTGATTGGTTGCGCTATATACAGCAACAACTTCTCTTGTGGTTTAGGTGCGACAAGTGTTAGTGGAGGCAGTATCTCTTTAAGTCTGCGGCGTAGCTTCGCTTCGGAGTCCATTTCATTGGACCTGCCTTTTCGATATTTTGAAAAGCGGCGGTAGCTCCTGAACCTAGAGATAAACTTTGTTGAGAGCAGCCGCATAACCGGCAAGTCTTCGCACATCCTTGGCGCGCTTTGGTGCTTCAATCTGCTCAATGGCCTTGATCTTGTGGGATTGGCTTCAATTCCCGCTGAGACCACGAAGAACTGAGAAGCTTGCGGAGGGACTCCAAACACACACTTCTCGGGGTTAAGCTTGAGGTTGATCTTGCAGTTTGCAAAGGTTTAGTCTAGATCTGAATCGAGTTGCCTTGTCCTTGCTCTTGACCACTATGTCATCCATGTAGGCTTCCACATTTCTGTGCATTTATGGCTCAAAAGCGTCATGGACTACTCTTGCAAATGTTGAACCAGCATTCTTTAAACCGAAAGGCATCCGTATGAAACAGTATGTGCCACATGGAGTGATGAAAGCGGTCTTCTCCTCATCCTCTTCTGCCATGAAGATCTGATGGTATCCTGAATATGCGTCAAGAAATGAATGGTGCTCCTCCTCCTCAGACTGCACGAGTTAGATCATCATCTCCTCCGCACGCTTCTCAATGTCCACTCCCGCCTTCGCGACAAGCGCTTCTCGGAATTCCAGCTTGGCCTGCCGAGCGCGATAGAGCGACACCAGCTTCCGCAGCATCCGCTCCTCCTCAGACTCGCCGCTGCTGCTGCTCGGCGCATCAACCAGCGTCAGCCCAACGGAGGCGAGCACCCCTCCATCCAAGATTTCTCCTTTGGCGGTACCACAGGCTTGGCGCCCGGGGAGCTTGATAAACGCCATCGCCGGCCTTCAAATAAGCGCCGGGCTGGGGCTCTTCGGGGCTGGCAGCTGCGGCGGCGGCGGAGATTAGCGATCGGTGTAGGCGCTGGCGCTCCTGCGGCCTCGGGGCCGTCAGTGCGATCGCCAGACCCCTCGCCAGCTTTTGCGGCGGCAGCTTTGGCGGCCTCTTCGCCGGCGGCATCATCAGCGTGAGCTGCTTCTTTGGTGGCAGCGGCGTCGTCGGTATTGCCGCGCGCGTTCTCCTCGCCGGCGACCTCGGTCTCCATCGGCTCCGTGGCAGAGGGATCTGACGGCCGGAAAAGGGAGAAAAGTCAAGCAAATATCCAAAATGAAAATCAGAAGAAGAAGAACCCAAGGGAAGTTTTCAAGCAAGAGGATTACATCTTTGGGTTCTCTGAGTCATAGTCTCCGCCACGGAAGTCATTGGTGCTGTCCCTTGCTGAGAACTCTCCCTTGCGGAGACTTCTCCCTTACGGAAAAATTCTCCTTTGGGAGGCGGCTCCCTTGCCGAGAACCCTCCTTGGCGGTGTAGTCGGCAGATGGCATGTCGGGGCGGCTTAAGGCGCTCCTCGTGAGCTGCTCTGCTCCTACACAAACCAATAGTCGGATGTCGGCAAAGAAAGAGCACCCATGCGCGCCTAACGGTGGGAAGTAAACATATACTTCTGTTGGGGGCTGCTGTTGAGGGCTACTCGAGAATAGTTGCGGGTCCGGCAAGGTGGTCTCGGACACACACCCATTGTCGCGGTGGGTTAAATCCTCGATGACAATAACGGGACCTTGGCCCTCTTCGCGCTCTCTGGGCGAGTCACGAAAAGGAATGGGTTGGAGTAAAGCAAATCAGATACAAGACAAAACAACAAGAATTGAAGAACTACAAGTCTGACATAGAATCTTACTCTTCTTCTTCCTCGTCGGGCTGGCGGAGAGGTCGAGTTTAGCTCACCTCCGGGCGGCAGGCGGAGGTAGGTTCCTTAGCCGCTTGGCGAGGCGGTGGCGGTGATGCGAGATGGCCCAGCTCCGGCCGCCGCCCGCGCGTGAGAAGCGGCGAGGCGAAGCGGTGGTCGGGAGGACCCCATCCGATTACGCGGCGGTGTGAGGTGCTCCGCAGCGATGCTTGCCACGATGGGCGTGTCGCGGCAGCGGTGGCTGTTGACTTCGTCTGCCGCCCGCTTCGTCCCGACCTTGCGGAGGCGCCTTGTTGGTGGAGCTGGGGGCTCTGCTTGCGGCGGTATGCGAAGATGAGGAGGAAGAGGTTGCTCTTCAGCGAGCGCTCGCACCCTCGGCGAGCTTCGCCCGACTTCGACCGGGCCGGCAAGCTCTCCCTCGTTGGCAAGCCCTCTCGCTCGGCAAGGCTTGCCGCCTCTGCTGCGTCTGCCTCCTCCACGGTGAATCAAACTACGCTGCGGCAGCGGCTGCCGCCGCCTCTTCCGGCCTAGTGGCGTCTGCTGCATCTCCGCATCGGCGGTGTGTCGAGTAAGGCTTTTACATTCGCCGGGCGAACGGCACTTCTACCAAGCCGTCAAAGAACTCCTGCTGCGGCGTCGTCTGCGGGCTCTTGCCAAGTTGGGACAATTCCATGCGAATCGCCTGGCGACATCATTGCGGGATGCGGTCGGCGAGGAGTTGTTGCCGCAATGAGCGACACCCTTGGCAGCCCGAACGCCGGGATGTTGAGTCGTGCTTGAGCAGTTCTGGAGCATTGCGTTAAGTTCGGGGCAGTGAAGTTGAAGTTGAGGCCGAGCGCGGCCTCATGATGTCGCCGCGTGCGGAACTCCCAGCGGGTATCCTCCTCTCTGCGAAGCGTCGCGGCGAAGAAAATCTCGCCAGGCGCCTCTGATGAGCCCGGCAAGCTGAGGCGTTGGATCCGAATAGCGGCAACCTTGACCTATCGTCTTCGGGGCCACGTTGCTCCAATTGTTGTCGTGCACTCTTTGGGGTTTGGCTGGGCGGTAAATGGCTGCGGGTTCTCCTCGACAATCGGCACCGATCGCTCTCCATTCCTCCCACTTGCGGACCGCTCCCTCCGGATAAGCTTCCTTCTTGCCGGCTCTCGAGATCGAGGCGATTCCGCGGATAAAGCTCCCCTCTCTCAACTCGGGGCATAAAGAAGTGGCGAAAAAAGCTACATTTGGATAGACTCCGACAAAGTTTTAAATGAGATGTCGCGAAAACTGCCATGGTCGAAACGGCATTGGGGGTGAAGTCAAGGAGGCGAACCGTAGGTGTTCATAATGTCGCGAAACACTCGAGAAAGCGGGCGAGCTGCGGTAGAAAAACGCGAAGAAGGATATCCATTGGAGCCCATTTAAGCGGCGGTGAGAGTACCTTCGTCTTGTGGATGCGCTCGCGTCTCCGTCGACGAAGAGGTAGTAATACTCCTCGGCTCCTTGGCGAGCTTGGGAGGAAGGTTGCCGCTCCTTCGCGGCGCCGTGAGCAGCTGCGCCTCGGTCTACTTCACGACCTTCCCTTGTCGGCTTTGAACCATGGCGGAGGTGGTGGGGAGATCGATGGCGTTAGTGGTCTTTGGTGGCGATGGGGCGGGCGCTGCTCTCTTTCAGCTTTGGGAAGAAAGGGAGGCGGCGGAGGTTTCTGAGATTGGAATAGCAACCGATGAAATGGGCGAACTGCCCCTGTTTCCCCTGCTTATAAAGAGGGAGGGGGCAGATGTTCCGTCTTTCCGAATAAAGAAACCACCCACGATATCTCCCACACGCCGCATTCGACGTGTGCCGTTCGGGGATGGCGCGGTGGATCCGGAGTAAGATACGGCGTAACCCAGGCCGCGCGTGCCTGTGCCCTGTTTTGGGCCTGGCCCAATAGCGCTCGGCACCGTTTGTGGCCCAGGCCCGGGGCCTCCTGTCGGTGTACTAGAGTAGGGGTACATAGTATCCCGAACACATGCCGCAGGCGATCGCGACACCCAGCGGCAAGGCTTGCGGGTGACCGTCAAGGTCCTCTGTGGTTCCTTTGGAGCCATTCAAGAACAAAGTATTCAAGCCAAGGAGACAAGGCCCGGCAAGAGGAGCTTGCGGGAAGGCCAACAAGGCATCTCAAGAAATTGCGCTGACGCTTCTGGCGTCCGGCGAGGCGATGGCGACAAGCTTCGGACGCGACAAGACAACGACATGGCAAAGCGCTTGCGCGACAAGCTACCTCTGTACCCACGCTCGGCACATCCACCAGCGTGTCACCACAGGACCTTGCGGTAGCGTGGCGGGAGGTGTGCAGCCGGCGGTGTCGCGGTGGCAGCGGCGTTGACAAGATTGGCATCGTGGCAGCGGTGGCGTCCACAGCGGTCCCTTTTGCACTATTTGGTCGGCAGAGCGGGCATTTAATGCCTTTGTCCCTGCCGTCGGGGTTAGGTATGATACCTTTATGCAGGTGGTTGTACCAACATAACACCTTTGCATTTTACCCTTGTCTCGTTGCCACATCGGTGACCCTTGAGCATATAAAAGGAGGCCCATGCGCAACGTAGAAGGGGGGGTTCGAAGGCAGAAAAACACTCACGCTCGGTCTCGTTAGCAGCTAGTGTGTACTATAGCACTCAGCGCTCCCGAGCAAGAACTCAATACACTCAGACATGCAGTAGTAGGAGTATTATCTCTCCAGAGAGCTCCGAAGCTGGGTAAACTGCTCGTGTGCTTCGCCTCGATCTGCTCTTCGCGTGATCTCCGCCCCCCGCCGAACCGAAAGGGGCTCGGTCCGCCGGCCCCATAGGTGTTCGTGGATCAGTTTCCCCCGGCTCCGTGTCGTTATCCTCCTAGGCCTCGCCGTTGTCCTACCACCTTGGTGCTCTCGGTGCGGCATGGTCAACGTTGTCAACGAACAACATCTATCGGAAGGCGACTGTACATGGTGAGGATAATAGCTGGACACACCACCTACATCTTCACATAGAAGGAAGTGCCTCCTTATTACATGCAACAAAATGATTCCTCCCACTGAGAGCTGAGACCCACCTTCGCATACAAGGGAGTGCGTCCTTATCCTCCCTAACGGCTGGGATCCACCCAGTTGAACCGTCGTGGGATTATGCATGCAGTCGCGAACACATGCGTACATACTTGTCGTCGGTCTCTCTACAATGATGAACCATGGCGAGCAACTAGCGACACATGTAGTAATAGAGCCCCCAACATAGTAGTTGGGCGGTCCTTCTAAAGCGTGTACTGCGTCGTCTGACGGATGCCAAAAAATATGGCCACATACATACATACATCTGGCGGGGTCTCGAGCATGCTTCGCACATACATACGGCGGGGCTTGTGTACATGGAGAGGCAATGGATGGCACCAGCGGTGTCGTGTTCGTGGAACCAATCAGATTGGATGAAATAGCGAAGCGGTCTAGCTTCTGCGAGCGAGTAAGCGGCCTTCTGCGAAACGAGGTCCGATTCATCGAGGCGTCTCGCGTCATAAAGCTGGAGAAGCGACCTTCGTTCGAGTGTCTCTGGTCGAAATGGGGCACCATTGATCGGGGAGGGTGTGGCGTCTTGCAAAATGGAGGAAAGACTAGTGTTGGGCGCCTATGGTTGAAGCAGGGGTTCCTTTTCATTGGGAGGGTGTGGTGTATACATAAGCGTGACTCCATGGGATACTATTCATGACCATCTACTACCTCGCTCCGGCCTTCATGGAGCTCTTGTTCATCCACCATCGACTTCCTCTAGGCTCCACCTACTACTATTCATCCACCGTCGACTTCTTCCGGCCTCCACCATCCTTTGTTTATCCATGAGCTCTTGTCCATCCACCCTCCACTAGCTATTGTTCAACCAGCCCTCCACAGGTGTCTGTTCATCCACCCTAACGGCTCGGGTGTGTGGTGGCCTCGTCGTCGGGGCCCTATTCATCCAGGCCAGCGGCCTCTGCTACCACGAGGTCTGTTCAACCAACCCCACGAGGCTGTTCATCCAACCCCAACAATGGTCACTATTCATCAAGAGGCAGCAGCAGGTTCGATGGGCTTGATTAGCGGCAATAGCAAAGAATCTCTCGGGTTGATTAATAGCCAAGGGATCGATCCCTCGGGTTTAGTAACATTGCTCTTGCAATCCCTCGGGTTCGATGGCGAAACGCCTTGCTCGAGTTGATAGAACCAACGCCTCACACACATGTGCGTGCGTGTATATGAGAGAAATCGGAAACCTTCGTGCATCGCTCGGCCCGACCACCCACCGTGGCAGGAACTCCGCGATATTTTCCTCGCCCTTGCTTCTATAGCGATTACATCCGTCATGGGCGGCCGAAAAATGTCATGCAGTGCATCCCGGCCTGCCTAGGGCGCAAAGCCCATTTTCTGTCATGATTTTTTCATAGAATTAGGATCCGCCACATCTATGATGATCGTGTTTTTATGCAATTATCGTCATAGAAGTGTCACAAGCATGACATAAAAAATACGTTCGAGGCCAAAATGTCACGGCTATGTCATTTTGTATAGTGTGAGGTGTGCCTTGCAAGGCTAATCGCGCCCGACGGCATCACGAGGCTGCTCGTCCTAGCCACCCTCGCGGTGGTCATGCCATCCCTAGCGAGGGTTGCCGTTCTTGGTTGTCGGTGACCACCCGAGGTCGGCTCCATACTCGTTGCGGTGCAGGCGGGCCCAGCGCTGTCATGGAGTGCCTTGAGCTCTGGCGGTCATCCTTGTTGTGCGTGCACACATTATACTAGAACGAAGAAGCGACTATCCTCTCGGGTGCGTTCATGGTCGCGATTCTACTTAGGCTCATTGCCCGAAAGCGGGGCCCTTGCGCTTGACCTCCTTTCCCTTGGCCTTGCTATTGTCGAGCCTTTGTGTTGGGGTCATTGGGGAGGAAGAGTGTAACGCCCGAGCCCGATGCTCGAAGACTTCGAGATATTAGAGTTTGGCAGATGCGATGTATTTGTTTGTTGCATTGCATCATGTCATCATGCCATCATGTCATTTAGTTTTGCAACTCACCTAAATAAATTGCATAGATCGTTGATCTATTTAAATCGAGGGATATTCACATGGTGATTTCTCTTATAACATATCCTCCAATATTAGGGAGCTATAATAAAATTATTCCATTTTTTGGAATTAACCATAACCCACTTGCAAAATATCCCATGCCGTTGTTATCTCAATTCTTGGTCTCCAACCTTGCCCATAATTTCTTTCATCATTTTCCGGAGCTCCATCAAAAATCCGAACATTTTTGAACCTTCCTTTTATCAAGTCCTAGTTCAAACCCATTTGAATCTCTCCCTAATAATAAAGCACGGATTGGGTCTCCGGGTTCACCGTCGCAATACGCTTTCTTCTTATGTGATAATACGCTTTTACGATTTGTATTGATAAAATCGTAATATAAACGAGGTGGTACTAAAGATCTGAAAAAAAAATTAAAAAAAAGATCGAAAAGAGAAAGAACTACACCTCCCCGTTGCCTTCCCAACCCCTTCAACAAATATCAATTTGAGAGCGCGGAGGAGAAGCAGACAAGAAGGCTTGCCACGGACCTCCGCTCGTGCTGCCAGGAGCTTCCGTGGGTCAAGTTGCTACCGTCCCAAGATCCCCTGTTGTGCCGCTGCTCCGTTCCACACCGCCGGATCGACGCCGCCGTTGCCGTGTGGTGCTGCGATCACCCCGTTCAATATACGAAGAATCGTTGATGCTGATAAGTCGTATGATCGATTTCCCCTTGATTTCCTCAACCAGAAAACAAGATCAAGATAACTCCGCTCCAGTCATCCGACCACGTCTCAAGCCATTGCCCAAGATTTTTCTGCTCCGCAGTGCAGCCGACCCCTGGTCTAGGCGGCCTTGCCGCAGGGCACGCCGACTGGGAGATGGGAGAACGATCTCCAGCATTGGGTGTTCCGCAGCACATCCCAGCGGCTAGGGGACGGGAGCACACTCTCCTCCAGGGGACCCCAAACAGTGTCTTGGTTAGCGAGGGCCGTTGCTTCTTATCCGTGTTGCCGATCTGACTGCTCCGCAAGCCCCTACTTCAGCGAAGATGCAGAGGCAGACGAGGTCGACGCGGGAGGAAAAGTCGTCAGGGGAGGCGGCGCTGCAGGGAGAGGAAGTCGAAGGACATGGCTGGGCTGTGAGAAGTCGCGCCAAGGGAGATCAGGGGAGGATGAGCTAACAGGCAGGTCAGAGAACCGGAGGAGCACTCGTGTTTGACCCTGATGCGGCATTGCACAGGCACCGGAGCTGAGGGTGTAGGGAGCGAGGTCGGTGTCCGTGGCAATGGGGCTGAATGAAAGATGAAATTATTGACTTCTCGTTCTCTACAATTTGGATGAGAGACTACACTATGATGCTACTACCTGCGGCTTGATTATTATATTTTCTGAAGTTGCGGTGTTGCGGCCGCTTGCTATCATACAAGGTGAGGGAGAGAAAGAGGGGGAGATTTTGCAAGGTAAAAATATCTTTGTTTTGGGTTGTGCTGTCGGTGCTTGTTTGGTGCTGCTACTAATGCTACGAGAGAGATACCGACTGCTGGCACTGATTATAAGCGTTTCATGGCTGATGTTTATTGCTACTAGATTGAGTGTTTTGTAAGCATTGTGCGTGAGGTTTGCATGATCAATAGCATGTTCAACTGATTTCTGGTATTTCTGAACTATATTGCTGGGACTGGGATGCTTTCTTTTTCATTTTATTTTGTTACGCTAGATTTTCCATGAAAGAAATATTATGAGAGGTGCAACGATTGCTAGAGTATGCCAATTTAGCCAGCGGAAGTTAGGATTGGATAAAAGGAATACTTAAAGGCACACACAATTTTTCCCTTAGAGGTAACAACTGAATATATGCTTCTAAAATAACTTAGATGACATAACTCTCAAAGAGGCCGAGATAAAAACAATAGTACCTAAGATGCATCTTTGCATAGGTTAAGTCTAGATGTTTATTCATATCGTCACATCTTGGACGGTACAATGAGTTGCCCTAGAAAATTAAGATGCAAAAGTATGACGATTATCTTGATAGCCTAAAAAATATTGAGGATATCGAGTTTAAATGGAGCCGGCCAATCCTAATTCATGGCCACTGGTCTTTGTTCGCACAGGTTAACGGTAAAAAAAGCAAGTCGACAATGCTATTTAATGAGCACCGGGATCCTAAGGGCACATATTTAATCTGCGTGCATTAGAATATATATGCTCTGCGAACCAACCTGTGGTTGGATGGTTAAGAGGAAAACGATACTCCAGCTCACAAGGGTACAAGTTCTAGACTTGGCACTTGTGTTCGCATTTTCTTGGATTTATTTCATGCCTTTCGGCGATGTGTATTTAGTGGCAGGAGAAGTTCCCGTTGTCTATGAAGGTTTATGTGACGATTTCGTCAATCTCTAGATGATGTGCCGACTCAGTCTCTCGAAGACGCTCGTAAGGAGCATCTTGCGAATTATCTTGATTCCGCTTTAATCTCCTTAATAATGCTTGCATACTACCCACCCGTGCCTTCCTTGGTGTCATTGACCACAACCTTGCACTCTGATGCTATGATCACATGTGATAGACAAAGATCAAGAGCAAGAGAAAGGGTTGCACGGAACACCAACGCTTCCAAGGTTGCCGGATCTAAGACCCCCAAGCATTTGAATGCCGAGAATCCTAAATACGTGTCTACATCATCATTGCAAGAATATAGCATTATCCTTCACACCCGTATGCGATGGGTTGGAGACCATGCCACGCTTCAGCCACTCCCTCCGGCTCAAGGAGCGGGCGGGGCAGGGCAGCATTGAAGCAAGCTCATAAACCTTCATATTTTGTTCACCTGTTAAATAGCCATATCTTACTTTCTTAACTACATAAATTTACATATGACATTGGTTGACGTATTAACAAGTCCTCTTGTGAATTGATAAGCAAAGATTGGTGCATGGATCTAAATTATTTGGGAAACGAAGGAGCTGCACTCTCGAATGGGAGAAAGGCCCGAATAAATTGGAGACATAAGGGAAGATGGTGAACATAAAAATAGCATGCAAGTTTTTTTCCCGTTGCAACGCACGGGCATTTGTGCTAGTTAAATTCAAATGAGTTTGAATTTAAATCTTTCGGTCATGCCCACTTCTATTTTTCTTGGATCAAGCTCATTTTTTTGAGTCCGGGAAAATTGTCCGCATGCGCAAATTCTTTCCCTAACCCTCTCTTCTTTTCTTCTCTCTAATTCTTTTCTGCTCAAGAATATGAGGGAGAGAGAGACCCCAGCCAGGCCTCTGGCCACTTCCTTCCCTACCCAGGCCGGCCTCCAAGGCCCATTTGCCCCTGGAGGTCCAACCGCAGCCTACCTAAACCCTAGCCCGATCAAACCCTCTCCTGATCCCCATCTCCTTCCATCCAGCGCCGCAGCGCCCGATCCCCATCTCCCCGAGCGCCTTCTCCCCTCGCGCCGCCAGAACCCATCGCTCGAACCCCCTCCGCTTGATCCCCAACTCCGATCGATCATTCCCCCGCCTCGTCGTTCCTCAGCGCCTCACTACGACCCCGCATCGCTGGATCCCATCTCTTCCTTCCTCCTCGTCGCCACCAAACCGCCTCGACCTCGCCGCCGGCAGCAGCAGCAGCTACTGCACCCTCTCGCCGACGCCGCGCCGGGCCTCCCGCGCCGCCACTGGAGGCCAACTCCGGCGCCCCCTGCCTCACGTCTCCCTCCTCGTGCCAGGAGAGGAGCTCCCTCTTCCTCGCCGCCCTTCGGCTCGTCATCGCTCTGGCCTCTCCTTCCTCACGCTGCACCACCAGTGTCCTCAACCGCCAAGTCTTGCCGCCCGCTCCATCCCACTGCTCGTCGAAGCAACCCCTCCTCGCCGCCCGTTGTGCTCCGGAGGTCAGGGCCGCCATGGACGAGCCCCTGCCGTCCCCGTGCCCTACTGCCTCCTAGAGTGTTGCGCCCTCGCCGTTCATCTTCAACCCTGTCCAGATACGGCTTGTCCTCTGCCGCTGGTTTCGTGCACCTTCGCTACAGATTGCATGGACGCCAAGATCCCCTTCGATTTGCCAAGACGCGGCAACCAGGAACGCCCAAGGACGCCTTCGTGGATTTCGCCAAGTTCACCGGATGCCTAGTACGACTACAGGACCGTCAACACCAAGTACCCCTTTGGATTGCCAAGTTCATCTACGAAACGAGTACCACTACTTCCCTCGACGACTCGAACCGCTCCGAAGATGCACGCTTCGAAGGTATAACACCGAGACGATGTCCATGGACCGAATGCATTTGTTGTATGAGATGCACCCTATGTTTGGACCGTGTCCGAATTGTTCCTTGCACGTTCGCCGTAAGCCATGCCACCATTATGTGGGACACCCGGAATCCGGGATCACCCCACCATCTGTGCGCATCGCGCGCGCCTCCTTTTGCACGGTATCTCCGTGAGCTACGGAACCGATATGTTGCCGTGGCATCATTTTCGGATATGTTGTCGTGGCATCATTTTCGGATATGTTGCCGTGGCATCATTTTCGGATATGTTGCTGTGGCACCATTTTTGTTTCGCCGCCGTGGCACCCTTTTCGTTCCGCCATGGTGACCAAATGCTCCTTATCATGCTTATGTTAACATTTTCATAAAAATTGCATAAAACTTGCATATGTCATCCGCATCATGATAATAACAATTAAAATGTTTAAACTTGTTGTTGCATTAAATTGCTAAATGCATATGGGGATTTTCTGGAATTGTCGTTTGTTGCTTTCGAGCTCATTTAAACTTGCCTAAATAGTTAGTTTATTTATGCTTCACCTCTTGCCATGTTTAACAACACTTAATATTGTTTGGTAGCATAACCGAGAGAAAACTAAATAATTGATGTGGTGTTCCGTCAACATGCACCTCGTTGCATATTGAGCTCGACTTAACTTGTAGTATTGTTTGTTGCACTTTGCCATGCCATGCCTCATTAAACCGGACATGCATCATACTTGATTGTGCTTCATGCCATGCTTATGTGATGGTTGTTTACTATGTTGTTTGTTTCTTTCCGGGTTGCTTCTCTCGTTAGCTTCGGTTTCATTCCGAAGTTGTGAGGATCCGTTCGACTTCGTCCGTTTGCCTTCTTCATGGACTCGTTCTTCTTCCTAGCGGGATCTCAAGCAAGATGACCATACCCTCGAAATCACTTCTATCTTTGCTTGCTAGATGCTCGCTCTTTTGCTATGCCTATGCTACGATGCCTACCACTTGCTATATCATGCCTCCCATGTTGCCATGTCAAGCCTCTAACCATCCTCTCGTAGCAAACCGTTGTTTGGCAATGTTACCGCTTTGCTCAGCCCCTCTTATAGCGTTGTTAGTTGCAGGTGAAGATGAAGTTTGTTCCTTGTTGGAACATGGAGATGTTGTTCCTTGTTGGAACATGTTTACTTGTTGGGATATCACAATATCTCTTATTTAATTAATGCACCTATATACTTGGTAAAGGGTGGAAGACTCGGCCTTATGCACGGTGTTTTGTTCCTCTTGCCGCCTAGTTTCTGTCATACCGGTGTTATGTTCCCGGATTTTGCGTTCCTTACGCGGTCGGGTGATTTATGGGACCCCTTGACAGTTCGCTTTGAATAAAACTCCTCCAAAGAAGGCCCAACCTTGGTTTTACCATTTGCCTACCTAAGCCTTTTTCCCTTGGGTTCTGCAGACTCAAGGGTCATCTTTATTTACCCCCGGGCGGTGCTCCTCCGGTGCTGGTCCAAACCGAGCGATGTCCGGCGCCCCACAGGCAACCAGGTCTATGCCAACCGTCGTCTTGCTCATCCGGTGTGCCACGAGAGCGAGATATGTGCATCTCCTATCGGGATTTGCCGGAACATCGGGCGGCTTTGCTGGTCTTGTTTTACCATTGTCGAAATGTCTTGTAAACCGGGATTCGAGACTGATCGGGTCTTCTGGGAGAAGGTCTATTCGCCGTTGCTCGCGAGAGCTTGTCATGGGCTAAGTTGGGACACCCACAGGGTATAAACTTTCGAGAGCCGTGCCCGCGGTTATGTGGCAGATGGGAATTTGTTAATGTCGGTTGTAGATAACTTGACACCATATCCAAATTTAAAACGCATCAACGCGTGTGTAACCGTGATGGTCTCTTCTCGTGGTCAGGGAAGTGAACACGTGTTGGAGTTATGTTTGGCGTAAGTAGTTTGGGATCACTTCTTGATCGCTACTAGCTTCACGACGAGTGCCTTGCTTCTCTTCTCGCTCTCTTTTGCGATTGTAGCCACCATATATGCTAGTAAACTTGCTGCAGCTCCACCTCATTACTACATCCTTCCTATAAGCTTAAATAGTCTTGATCTCGCGGGTGTGAGATTGCTGAGTCCTCGTGACTCACAGATACTTCGAAAACCAGTTTGCAGGTGCCGATGAAACCGTGCAGGTGACACATCCGAGCTCAAGGAGGAGCTCGATGAAGATCTTGTTCATTGTGTTGTTTCGTTTCAGTTGAGCAGTAGTGGAGCCTAGTTGGGACGATCGGGGATCTGTGTAGCATTTGGGGTAGTCTTCTTTTATTTTGGTTCCGTAGTCGGACCTTGATTGTATCTGTATGATGTAATGCTTTACTCATGTATTGTGTGAAGTGGCGATTGTAAGCCAACTATGTATCTCTTTCCCTTATGTATTACGTGGGTTGTGTGAAGATTACCTCACTTGCAATATTGCTTTCAATGCGGTTATGCCTCTAAGTCGTGCTTCGACACGTGGGAGATATAGCCGCATCGAGGGCGTAACAAGTTGGTAATCAGAGCTTTCCCCGACCTTAGGAGCCCCACTGCTTGATCGTTTTTAGCGGCCGAGTTGTGTCTAGAAAAATGTTTTGAGTCATTTAGGATTATATATATCGGAGATTTAGGAATTCTTTTTACTCCCCAGTCTCTTCATCGCTCTGGTAAGGCATCCTGACGTAGAGTTTTGACTCTTCTCTTCTCAAATTTCACTAAAAAAATTTAGGATCACGCGGGTATCTTGGAATCGTTACGATGGTTTTATGATGAGAACATTGTCTTGGTGCCTCCTGTCGGGGTTTAGTGGAAGTGTCCCGGGAGTTGAGCTCGAGGTGTTGTCGCCATAATGTTATCGTTGCAATTCGGAATACACGAGTTTAATGCGCCGACATCGAAAATCTCTTTTATGCGATTGTTGGTGAGATAACCTCGGCGCCACCCAAGATCTTGGGGAGTTCGGGAGTATTGCCATAGCTCGTATAACGGATGCTTTTCGAAGGTTGAGGTACACGATTTCCAAAGGTTTCTTGGTTATGTGTTGACGGATGGATACAGCTGGAAGTAGGGATTGTTAGTTTGTGTGAGATATATTGCGTCCCCTGTATCCCCAACACCTGATTGCATAACTGGAAAATTTCGGGAGTTTCATAGGTGGGAATTCAAGTAGCTCTTAGGATATCTTTCCGACAGATGTATGATATGAAATTGGGGTTCGACGTCTAGTGGTCCGCCTATTCACGGTTGGTTTCTGATGGTCTCGTTGTGTCTTAAAGAGTCCTTGGCTATGCCGACTCGGGGACGCTTCGTATGTCATGTGCACTGCCTTGTACATGATGGTGCTGTATGATCGAGCCCGTGTAGGCCCCACCACGAAAACTTCGGACGAAATCTCTATCATATGTTTGTTCCGGCTTATTCTGCAAGCCAGTCCTTTGTTTTTGTTTTGAGTTGTGGTATTGAGTTGCTTCAACGTCAAGTGTTGATTCCATACCTTTCGAAATGGTGTTCTCATACTCGATGTGAATACCAATCCTTCTCGACAATCGATATTGTCATGTCAATCCTTTTCAACGGCGTGTTTCTCTTCAAGTGGATCCGATCACTTCAACATCAGCAAGACCAATTATTATTTCTTCTCAGCGGTGTTTGTTTCATCCGTCTCCAAGTTGCCTTTGTTTTTCCGCCCACCCACCCTTTTTCCTCAAGGACTAAGATTTCTTTACCAAGTATTCTTTTATTTTTGTGAAGTTTCTCCATTCTTTTCCGTCAATGTTCTTACCGGTGGTTCTCAAGAAGATGTTCTACTAGTTCGTCATTCCTCATTCCTTTCTCTTCTCCGGTGGATTCAAGTCAAGTTTTGTTGATCATACCTTTTCCTCATTTCAATGTCTTCTCATACGGTGCACCTCATTATCATTCTACTTCTCGCTATTTGTTATTCGGAGTGCTCAAGATATCTCGAAGATTCGTGTTTCCACTCTGCATTCGTTCAAGCTCTTTCGAGATTGGTATCTCATTCAAGTCATTTAATTCAACGGTGCAACATCTCTTTTAAATCTTTTCAGCGGTGTTATTTTGAGTGGGCCCTAACCCACGTGTCTTTTCGAGGATCTTACGACTCTTCTATTTTCCCGAGCTATCCTAAATTCTTCTCCAAGTTTGGCGTAAGAATGAGTTATCATCGGTCAAATGCTTTTCTCCAAGATCTTTCAAATTCTTTTCATAGTTGGCTCAACCTCTTCGCTTTTGATTCTTCGGTGTGCCTCAATAATTCTTGGTGGTGTTTCTCGTTGTCATTCTCATCATTTGAAGACCGAAGAAGAGTTTCTCTTTAATCTTGCTCTATTCTCTTCAAGATTCATGGTGCTAGCTTGTTGCCATCCTCTCATAATTGTTTTCGATTGTGAGAATCTTTTCACCATCCGGAGCATTTTAGGAGTCTTTTCAGTTTCATTCTCGGAGCCAATCATCTCGAAATTATTCATTCTCAACTTTCAGCTCTCGTTCTCAAATTCTTCCGGTGCATCATTCAAATACCCTCTAATCAGTTCATGATCTCTTCGTTCTCATGTATCTAAATCCCTCAAGTATCTTCATTCATTTTCAATTCTTCCGGTGAATTGTGCCTTTGCTACTTTCATTTTCAATTCTTACGGTGGTTCTTTCAACATTCCTCTTCATTGTTATCGCATCAATTAATTCGTTCTTTCCAATCCTACACGTGGATCGTTGAAGACTTTTCGGAAGTTTACGCTATATCTCTCTTAATCCTTTCTACAAGAATAAGTAGTATGCCAAATCCGTTGCTTGTCATCAATTTAAATTGGTGAAGGATCGCATAACATAATTCTTATTCTGGTTTCATCAAGTGATTAATCCTTTCCTTCGGAGTTTGTTCAGGGAGTAATAAATTCTTGGCTTCTTGTTGTTCATCTTTCTTCCGGAGTTCTAAGTTTTCCGCATTATCTCGTCGCGAAGCTCCATCTAAATCATTGCAAGGCTTCACCTTGTGTTTTCAACTTCTCCTTCTTTCCACCATCCTTTTAATACCGGAGTTTCTTCATGGTGGTTCGTCAAGGATTCCTTTCATTCTTCAATTGTTCTTCAAGATTTCTCTTGAAGTTAAGATCAGCCAAGCTATACTCAAAAAATTAAACATGGTGTTCAACACATGTCTTGTTTTGGGGAGTTCAAGTATTCTTCATCATGCATTCCAAAGTGCAATTCTTTCTACCTTATCTTCTGAGGTGGTGTTAGGTCATTCTTGATAATTTCCCTTTACGTTTCATGATTCACAAGTTTTCAAGGGTGACATATTTAAATCCATCATTTTCTCTTGTTCAAGAGATCTTTTCAATAGTCAATCTCTTCATTGGAGTTATCTTGGTATAGATTTCACCTAAAGCCTTCCCTAAAGAATGTTGCTATTTTGGTGCTTATTAATGACCCAAGTTATCTCTTTTCCATCTTGATGGAACAAGCTTTCATCTCTTCGTTAATCTCAAGAAAGCAATTGTTTCCGTTAGTGGCCGGTTGTCACCTCATAATGTTGAGATGTTTCCATAAGCCCATTACAAACTTATTCTTTTCGTTGTTGGTCTTCCAACAACTCTATTCTAACCTTCTTGCAAGGATGCCTTCCAAATTCAATTGTGGTAGAAGTTGTCATTTTCTTCTCCATTCTGTTATTCCAATGATCTATCTTCTATTATTTCTTTCGGAGGCATTGTGATGTTGCTCTCTTCACTCCTCTTCTCGAATTGAGGATCGTGTTCTTTTCATGCTTATCCATTTAACCGGAGTGTCGTGTCCTCTCCTCAAGTTCTTTTCATCTTATCAAGTCTTGCATCTCTTTTCAACTGGAGTGCTGTCCGAATTAGATCGTCCTTGTTCCTTGTTTATCTCGTTTCAACCAGAGTGGTTTCAATTCTACCTTGTCCATTAAACTCTTGATTTATGCCTTTGCAACATTCAAGTACTCGTAATGTTCCTTGTCCTCTTTTCTAACGGATTGTTTGCAATCTCGTTCTTCTCAGTTGTGCTCTTTCTTTTAAATTGCTCAACCTCTCAAGGTTCTTTGGTTTCACTCATTGGTTGAAGAAGCAACTTAGTTTACCCTCTTCTCTTCCTCTTCCGTTTCTCTTCGGTGCCATCCTAGATCTCGGGACGAGATCCTCTTATAGTGGTGGAGTGTTGTAACGCCCCGAGCCCGATGCTCCAGAAGACTTCCAGATATTCCGAGTTTCGCCGTGCGATGTATTTGTTTGTTGCATTGCATCATGTCATCATGCCATCATGTCATTTAGTTTTGCAACTCACCTAAATAAATTGCATAGATCGTTGATCTATTTAAATCGAGGGATATTCACATGGTGATTTCTCTTTATAACATATCCTCCAATATTAGGGAGCTATAATAAAATTATTCCATTTTTTTGGAATTAACCATAACCCACTTGCAAAATATCCCATGCCGTTGTTATCTCAATTCTTGGTCTCCAACCTTGCCCATAATTTCTTTCATCATTTTCCGGAGCTCCATCAAAAATCCGAACATTTTTGAACCTTCCTTCTATCAAGTCCTAGTTCAAACCCATTTGAATTAAATTCAAATGAGTTTGAATTTAAATCTTTCGGTCATGCCCACTTCTATTTTTCTTGGATCAAGCTCATTTTTTGAGTCCGGAAAATTGTCCTCATCTTAAATTCTTTCCCTAACCCTCTCTTCTTTTCTTCTCTCTAATTCTTTTACGCTAAAGAATATGAGGGAGAGAGAGAGCCCAGCCAGAACCTCTGCCACTTCCTTCCCTACCCAGCCGGCCTCCAAGGCCCATTTGCCCGGAGGTCCAACCGCAGCCTACCTAAACCCTAGCCCGATCGAACCCTCTCCTGATCCCCATCTCCTTCCATCCAGCGCCGCAGCGCCCGATCCCCATCTCCCCGAGCGCCTTCTCCCCTCGCGCCGCCAGAACCCATCGCTCGAACCCCCTCCGCTTGATCCCCAACTCCCATCGATCATTCCCCCGCCTCGTCGTTCCTCAGCGCCTCACTACGACCCCGCATCGCTGGATCCCATCTCTTCCTTCCTCCTCGTCGCCACCAAACCGCCTCGACCTCGCCGCCGGCAGCAGCAGCAGCTACTGCACCCTCTCGCCGACGCCGCGCCGGGCCTCCCGTGCTGCCACTGGAGGCCAACTCTGGCGCCCCCTGCCTCACGTCTCCCTCCTCGTGCCAGGAGAGGAGCTCCCTCTTCCTCGCCGCCCTTCGGCTCGTCATCGCTCTGGCCTCTCCTTCCTCACGCTGCACCACCAGTGTCCTCAACCGCCAAGTATTGCCGCCCGCTCCATCCCACTGCTTGTCGGAGCAACCCCTCCTCACCGCCCCGTTGTGCTCCGGAGGTCAGGGCAGCCATGGACGAGCCCCTACCGTCCCCGTGCCCTACTGCCTCCTAGAGTGTTGCGCCCTCGCTGTTCGTCTTCAACCCTGTCCAGATACGGCTTGTCCTCTGCCGCTGGTTTCGTGCACCTCCGCTGCCGATTGCATGGACGCCAAGATCCCCTTTGATTTGCCAAGGCGCTGCAACCAGAACGCCAAGGGCGCCTTCGTGGATTTCGCCAAGTTCACCGGATGCCTAAATGCGACTACAGGGACGAGTCAACACCAAGTACCCTTCGGATCGCCAAGTTCATCTACTGGCTTGAGTACCACTACTTCCCTCGGCGACTCGAACCGCTCCAAAGATGCACGCTCAAGGTATAACACCGAGGCGATGTCCGTGGACCGAATGCATTTGTTGTATGAGATGCACCCTATGTTTGGACCGTGTCCGAATTGTTCCTTACACGTTCGCCGTAAGCCATGCCACCATTATGTGGGACACCGAATCGGGATCACCCCACCATCCGTGCACGCATCCGCATGCCTCCTTTTGCACGGTATCTCCGTGAGCTACGGAACCGATATGTTGCCGTGGCATCATTTTCGGATATGTTGCCGTGGCATCATTTTCGGATATGTTGCCGTGGCACCATTTTTGTTTCGCCGCCGTGGCACCCTTTTCGTTCCGCCATGGTGACCAAATGCTCCTTATCATGCTTATGTCAACATTTTCATAAAAATTGCATAAAACTTGCATATGTCATCCGCATCATGATAATAACAATTAAAATGTTTAAACTTGTTGTTGCATTAAATTGCTAAATGCATATGGGGATTTTCGGAATTGTCGTTTGTTGCTTTCGGCCTCATTTAAACTTGCCTAAATAGTTAGTTTATTTATGCTTCACCTCTTGCCATGTTTAACAACACTTAATATTGTTTGGTAGCATAACCGAGAGAAAACTAAATAATTGATGTGGTGTTCCGTCAACATGCACCTCGTTGCATATTGAGCTCGACTTAACTTGTAGTATTGTTTGTTGCACTTTGCCATGCCATGCCTCATTAAACCGGACATGCATCATACTGATTGTGCTTCACGCCATGCTTATGTGATGGTTGTTTACTATGTTGTTTGTTTCTTTCCGGGTTGCTTCTCTCGTTAGCTTCGGTTTCGTTCCGGAGTTGTGAGGATCCATTCGACTTCGTCCATTTGTCTTCTTCATGGACTCGTTCTTCTTCCTAGCGGGATCTCAGGCAAGATGACCATACCCTCGAAATCACTTCTATCTTTGCTTGCTAGATGCTCGCTCTTTTGCTATGCCTATGCTACGATGCCTACCACTTGCTATATCATGCCTCCCATGTTGCCATGTCAAGCCTCTAACCATCCTTTCCTAGCAAACCGTTGTTTGGCTATGTTACCGCTTTGCTCAGCCCCACTTATAGCGTTGTTAGTTGCAGGTGAAGATGAAGTTTGTTCCTTGTTGGAACATGGAGATGTTGTTCCTTGTTGGAACATGTTTACTTGTTGGGATATCACAATATCTCTTATTTAATTAATGCACCTATATACTTGGTAAAGGGTGGAAGACTCGGCCTTATGCCTGGTGTTTTGTTCCACTCTTGCCGCCCTAGTTTCCGTCATACCGGTGTTATGTTCCTGGATTTTGCGTTCCTTACGCGGTCGGGTGATTTATGGGACCCCCTTGACAGTTCGCTTTGAATAAAACTCCTCCAGCAAGGCCCAACCTTGGTTTTACCATTTGCCTACCTAAGCCTTTTTCCCTTGGGTTCTGCAGACTCAAGGGTCATCTTTATTTACCCCCCGGGCCAGTGCTCCTCCGGGTGCTGGTCCAAACCGAGCGATGTCCGGCGCCCCCTGGGCAACCAGGGTCTATGCCAACCCGTCGTCTTGCTCATCCGGTGTGCCCTGAGAACGAGATATGTGCATCTCCTATCGGGATTTGTCGGAACATCGGGCGGCTTTGCTAGTCTTGTTTTACCATTGCCGAAATGTCTTGTAAACCGCGATTCCGAGACTGATCGGGTCTTCCTGGGAGAAGGTCTATTCCTTCGTTGATCGCGAGAGCTTGTCATGGGCTAAGTTGGGACACCCCTGCAGGGTATAAACTTTCGAGAGCCGTGCCCGCGGTTATGTGGCAGATGGGAATTTGTTAATGTCCGGCTGTAGATAACTTGACACCATATCCAAATTTAAAACGCATCAACCGCGTGTGTAACCGTGATGGTCTCTTCTCGGCGGAGTCCGGGAAGTGAACACGGTGTTGGAGTTATGTTTGACGTAAGTAGTTTCAGGATCACTTCTTGATCGCTACTAGCTTCACGACCGTGCCTTGCTTCTCTTCTCGCTCTCTTTTGCGATTGTAGCCACCATATATGCTAGTCGCTTGCTGCAGCTCCACCTCATTACTACATCCTTCCTATAAGCTTAAATAGTCTTGATCTCGCGGGTGTGAGATTGCTAAGTCCTCGTGACTCACAGATACTTCCAAAACCAGTTTGCAGGTGCCGATGAAACCGTGCAGGTGACACATCCGAGCTCAAGGAGGAGCTCGATGAAGATCTTGTTCATTGTGTTGTTTCGTTTCAGTTGATCTGTAGTGGAGCCCAGTTGGGACGATCAGGGATCTGTGTAGCATTTGGGGTAGTCTTCTTTTATTTTGGTTCTGTAGTCGGACCTTGATTGTATCTGTATGATGTAATGCTTTACTCATGTATTGTGTGAAGTGGCGATTGTAAGCCAACTATGTATCTCTTTCCCTTATGTATTACATGGGTTGTGTGAAGATTACCTCACTTGCGATATTGCTTTCAATGCGGTTATGCCTCTAAGTCGTGCTTCGACACGTGGGAGATATAGCTACATCGAGGGTGTTACAAAGAGGCGGCCTTCCTTGGCCTTAGCGAACTTGTCCGCAAGGTTGAACACTTCTAGCGCCGACCTCAGGCTATCATTTACGGTGAGCTTCTCGCCAATCCGAACGTCGTTAACCCCAATTATGAACGCCATGATGATGGCTTCTTCCAAGGCGCGTGGAATCTTGTGGCGCACTTGGCTGAAGTGCTGAATGTACTTGCGGAGGGTCTTGCTGAGGCCTTTGCTTCACGCACCGCAGTCGTTCATGGTGAGGGTGTGGTCATGGGTGCCCTTGAAGTTGGCGACTCCTTGCAAAGCGCGCCGTCCTTAAGGGCCATGGGGAACCAATTCGCCATAACCTTTTCATCACCATTCATTGCCTCGATGATCAGCGCGTAGAGCTGGAGAAACTCCGTGTGGTTGGGAATGCCATCATGGCGTGGGGGCAGCACCGACTTGAACTTGATGGGCCAAAGCACCCAGCGTAAATTGTGAGTGAAGGGTCAACAACCAACGCTGCTTGGCATAGAGCGAGGGCGGGGAGATTCAAGCGCCCAGCTGCTGTGACTTCCTGCATGGCCTAGTCTTGGCGCTGATGCTGCTCGTCGAGGAGCACACGCGCGTCTGGCAGCATGCGATGGATGATCGGCAGCTGGCCTCATCTCGGGCGGCGCGGTGATCCGCGTGGACGAGGGGCGCAGCTGTGCATCGTCTTTGGGGTTTGGTGTTGTCACCACGCAAGGGAGGAGGTGCAGGCACACTATGTGCCATGTCGGTAACGCGATACGGCAGAGTATGGAGCGAGTGGGAGGGTGTCGGGCCTTTCCCGCTAGCATTGATGAGCCTGGTGATGCGGCCAAGCCAAACATTGTAGCCTGCATTGGCCGGGTAGTAGAGCAGCAGCTCGCGCGCCATGAGCAGAGCGGCTTGCGTGTTCATTGGTCCCGGTGGGCGTGGGAGGAAGAGGTTGTGGCGGTGGCTAGCGAAGGCATAGCGGTATGGCCATCGGGATGCACGGAAGGGTGCACAGAGAAGTCCTGCTGCTCACGAGGAGCAGGGTTGGTGGCGGTGTTGGCCGTAGTTGAGGCGGAATGGTGGCGGTCTCCATGGCCCGCGAGCTCCATCTGGGCGATGCGAGCCGCCGGACGCTTGGCATGAACACGGAGAGCGTCGGCCATGCAGTTGGTGGTGCAGAAGTCATAGCGAAGTGGAAGAGTGGCGACACATCCCTACCTGGCGTGCCAAATGTCAAAATCAGGGCTCCAAGGCCCCAAGAAGGTTTGAACTCTGGGGTGCGCTCTCTACCTACGTTCTGCTTGACCTCGCGGCCCTCAACTCCAGGATGATGCTCTGGTGTGCACTAGTGAGAGAAGAAGAATGATGGACACAAGTGGCACCCGGCTCGGAGGAACCAAACACCCGTATTCCGGCTAGAGATCGAGGTAAATCTTCCCGAATCTGGCACTTTCGACATAAAATAAATCAGCTCTTTATTACAAAGGGTAAGGTACAAGGGTGTGATGTTACTAAAGATCACATCAGCACAGTGACACCACCTATTAAGGAAGATCTATGCTAGAAGTGGAACAACTCGTCGCAGCGGGATACTTCTAGCAGCGGAACAACGACGAAGGTGGTGAACTCCACTCTGCAGGACTTTGGTGGGACATGATCTAGCTCGCACAATCGGTAACCTCGGCAAGCAAACAATCAATCATGGCATCACTGCAACTGGCATGACACGCCAGTCGGTACATATAATGTACTTGCAAGATCACATGTCAGGACCCCGACTCAATGCCACATCAATCTAGCATGTAACACCTCATATCACTTTGCGGCCTCACGCACGGTATCCCCGCTGGTGTCGCCTTACCTTTGCCGGGACCATTTAAGCCTTTCGCTGCGTATATGATAGTGTCGCTAGCATCCATATGATAAGGAGCTGGGCTGACATGGCTAGTCGTAAACCCAAAGTGGCACAAACTTACGAGGACAGCATCCATGACCCGAAGATCGAGCGTGTCGGTCATCACGAGTGAATCGAGTGCTATAGCACTGGGCTAGCAGACTCCGATGAACCGAGCAGAAGCGGGCTAACAAGACTCGGTATTCATCGCGTGACATTTCCACGAAGGCAGAACCACGAGAACGAAGAACGACACATGCCGCCAGCCTAAGTGTTCCGGAGCGGTAGCAAGCTACCATGGCTCGATGGAAGCACTAGGAGACATTTCCGTAAGAGAGGCTACTAAGGATAAACAACCAGATAGTCAGATCCCACACATACCAAGCATTTCAATAACATACACACAATATGCTCGATATGTGCAAATACAACATGGCATCACAACATGACTCTACAACTCAAATATTTTATTCAATAGGCTCTGAGGAGCGAGATATTACAAACATGGGTCTCTCGACCCAACATTCAGAGCATACAAGTCAAAGCACATGCGGAAGCTTAACATGTCCGAGTACGAGACAACTACAAATGAAAAAGGCCGAGAAGCCCGACTAACTACTGAGATCTGCCGAGGGCACAAGATTGTAGCTGAGGTAACAAGCTAAACGTCGAAGTCCAAGTGGAACTACTAGCAAGACTGAAGTCTCTCTGCAAAAAAACATAAAATAGGCAAACGTGAGTACAAATGTACCCAGCAAGACTTACATCAGAACTATCTACATATGCATCATTGTCAACAAAGGGGATGGTTGGGTTTAACTACAGCAAGCCAGCTTTGACTCGGTGGCTATCCTGAACTACGACTGCAAGTAACTCTTTTGAGGTGGCGCACACGAGTCCACATATTCACCATATCAATACACCACTATGGATCCGCTCCCGTCTCCCTACAAGAACGCCATCCATAGCACTCACGCTTATCTTGCGCATTTTAGAGTATCCACTTTCACTTGTCTATGAACTGTACAGGCAACCCAGAAGGCCTTTACCGCGGACACGGCTATTCAAATAGATCATATTAACCCTGCAGGGGTTTACTTCTTCAAGCACGCTCTCGCCACTTACCGCCATGTACACCTCGTGTATCTCGGCAACCTTCAGCGGAAGCTTTGGCGAGGAGTCGGCCACGACCGACTAACCACACAAGTCTCTCGTCCGGGTTTATCGCCTATTCGGTTCCATCCGCAAGGAGATCCGGCCGGGGTGTCGCTCACGGCCCCAAACGATGTGTGCAGGGTTCCCAAGCCCACCTCAACGGGTGGATCTACGCTTGGTACACCGTGCCATGGTGTCTAGTTTGTCCCAAGCCCACCTGTACTGGGTGCCACTTGGTAGACTACTAACACTACCTACAAACACCAGAAACTAGTTGCAACTCCTGGACAGAGATCAAGCTGATTAATAAGCCGAGAGGGGTCGAGTTACCGGAACCCATTGTGTGCTAGTAACTGTTCATGGATCACAAACACAGAATTCAGTTCCTAAGGACGGCTTCAATGAGACAACCCACCATGTACTCCTACATGGCCCCTCACGACTACCTTTACCAAATCGTGTTCACACACTTAGCTCTCAACCGTAGGACATGTTCACACACCTCCAATTCATCCCTCATGAATCAGACCTGACACAACTCTAAGCAATAACAGCCATGAGAAAAAAGCATGAATGAGTAGGCACATCAGGGCTCAAACAACTCCTACTCATGCTAGTGGGTTTCATCTATTTACTGTGGCAATGACAGGTCATGCAGAGGATAAAGGGGTTCAGCTACCGCAGCAAGTAACAGATGAATCGTTGTTGTCCTAATGCAGTAAAAGAGAGCAGGAGCGAGAGAGTAGGATTGTATCGGAATGAACAAGGGGGTTTTGCTTGCCTGGCACTTCCAAAGATAGTAATAGTTCTTCATCGGTGTCATCGATCTCATCGTCGGTACCACGTCTATCTAGAGGGGACAAACACTGACAAACAAGGAAGAAACACAATCAATGCAATGCACAATATGATGCATGATCATGACATGGCAATATGCTGTGATTTGAGCTAATGCATCTAGCAGTTGGTTAAATGGAGTTGGTTTGAATCCAAGATTCAAATTCAAACTCCACATGTGGTTATTTAAATGCCATTCACACCATTTGTCCTAAACAATAGTCATAATTTGTTCTAACATGCATAAAACCAGTACAGATGGATAGATTGGATTTTTCTGATCATTTTTCATATATAATGTATTTTGGAGTTACGGTTGAATTACAATGAATTTTTGAAGTTTGCATTATTTTCTGAAATTTATAAATCATTACTGATTTATTTAAAATTCCAGAAAATAACTATCGTCGACTGACATCATCATGATGTCGGCAGGTCAACGAACACGGTCCAGTCAAACGACCGACCAGGGGTCCATCGTCGATGACACGGTGGTGTTTAGTGACAGCGACAGTGGGGTCGGGTCAACGGACATGTCGGCATAGTCGACTCGATCATGGGTCCCGCCTTATTAAACTAATCTAAGCAGAAATTAAACCAAGATTAGTTAGGGCGTGGGGCCCGTGTCGATGAGCTAGGGGTTTGTTAGGGCGTCATTAGTGGCTAATGACAGCGCCACATCGGCTTCATTGAGTTCTACCGGCGGCGACCAAAACGCGGAGGGCATCGGGATTTCGCTCACGGGTCCGGTTAGGCACGGGGAGCATCTACGGGAGTGGCGGAGTGGTGCATCCATGGTGCCGGGCGGCTGGGCGGGTGGCCTCTGAGGCACCAGCGGCGAGCTTTTGCGGCGGGCTTCGGGGGGGCATGCGGGGACGCGGTTGCGGTGGCCGTGGCGATGTGCGATTAGCACCTATGGCGTCTACGTGGTGCGGTGAGTACGATGGGTGCATGCCCGGGACCAAATGGTCACCGGAGCATCACCGGCGACGAGCGCGGGCGGCGGCGGGTTTCGGTCAACAAGGGGGCGATGGCTACGGCGTGTGAGAGCGAGAACGGAGAGGGGGGGGAAGAGGCAGGAGCTCACGGCGAGTGCAGAGGTGGCCTCGGCGTGCTCGGGGAAGCACCGGAGCGAGCGGGGCGGCGAGAAGGATCTACGGCGGCCGGCAACGAAGGTGATGGAGATGGCGTCGATGCAGGGTCTCCAGCGAGGCGCGGCTCGGTGAGGAGGAAGAGGGGGTCGAGGTGAAGCTTTTGGACACGTCGGAGAAGCGAGGGGGAGGCGGTGGCTGCGGCAGCACCAGGCGGCGGCGACGAGCTCCACTCGGTGGGAGAGAGAGAGAGCCAGAGGAGGGGATGGGGACGAGAGAGTGAGCGAGGGGTTCCAGGGGGTGCGTGGGAGCACCAGGGAGGAGCCAGGCAGGGGGAGGGAGGAGGTGGCCGGCATGTGGCTGCGCGCGCCGGGCACGCGCCCCTGCCTACTGGTGTGAGGAGGAAGGCGACAGAGGGGCTGCAGTGGTGGGCTGGGCCGGCTTTGGTGGGCTGCATAGGTAGGTGGCCAGGTAAGTGGCCCGTAAGGCGTTCTCTCTCTTTTCTAAATTGTTTCATTTTCTATTTTACGTAATTGTGTTTGGCTTTAATAAAAATGCCAGGGTATTTCCAAAAATCATGAAACTGCTCAATGTCACTTTTTGGAATATTTCCAAGAACAAACATTTTAGTTTGTGATTATTTGAGCATTTAAAATATTATTTAGCAATTAAATGCCCAAATGCAAATAACATATGATTTAATTCAAAAATCCAGAATAGCCTAGAAAAATGTGCACCATTTTTGGGAGAGGTTCTAGACTAATCCAAAAATGATGAACTTTTCTGAAGGGCATTTTGGGTTCATTGAGAATATTTTTATTTGAACCTAGTTGATTTGATCTGGTGCTAGGATTTGAGCTATCCCCATTTTAACTTTCAAATAAATTAGACATGATGCAACAACCAAGCTTGTCCAAGTGCACAGCAAGGTTAGGGATGTGACACCTCACCCCCACTAAACAAGAATCTCACCCCGAGATTCAAGACGTGAGGCAAGAGGAAAGGGGGGTCACAAAACTATCACAATCTTCATGATCCATTTGCCCTTCTTCAAGATGTTGTCTCATTACTTCAAATCGATCTTGACGTCTTTGCTTTCGAGATCTTCATTCAACATGATGACAAGAAGAAAAGGAAAACTCTAGAAGGATCGATCTCCTCGAAGATCGAATAACTTAGGATCAACTCATGGATTGAGACCTGGAAACATCTCTCAAGCTGAGACACGGAGCATAAAACTAGAATGATGGTGTAAGACAGATGACGAAGGTTCAATAGGTAGGCAACAATTCCACACTTAAGAAGGTGGTGAACCGTTGTCGACGTAGCGAGGAGTTGGGTTGCCATGATACCATAACAGGGCACCTTAGGGAAGGTGACTCGTAGAAATATCCCCTTAAGTGGAAAAAAGAATTACCTTTGATTCAGAGATCATTGAAACTCTTTATACCAGCCTAAGGCAATTCTCGAGCGATCATTTGGAGGGGTTCGGTAGAATGGCATACCCGGATTAGAATGGATGATGTGGATTACCTTGTTGAAAACAACACAAGGGATGATTTTAGTAACTAGGGAGAAGCTCAACAGTAGAGAGTGAGTCCAGTGTTTGAAAAGTTATAGCATAACCGAGGAAAACCGGGAGCAATCCCATTTAGTGCCGGTGATAACACCTAGTGGATGTGCGTGCTCTCAATAACTTGAGCGTTTCCATATTCATCAAGGTTTACCAATATCCGTGTCAAGGATCCTGGCAACACAACATACTACCATGACGAATGGTGATGGAGGATGCAGATGCAAAGGAAGATAACACTTTCTCATATTTCATCTTAGCGAGGCCAAGGAAACAAGATCTGGATGATCGACCGAGAGACATTTAGCACTCCACTTCTAATGTTCTCCTTGATGTGCTAGCGTAACCCATTTACATGGGTTGGTATCTAGAACATCAAGTAAAAGGTCGGACTTCGGGAACACAAAAATCCATAAGGGACAACTAGGAAATAAATCCTACGAAATCCTTATGGGATGTGGCCAACCTCCACAATCAAGATACTACAATAATAGGTCTTCCGGTTGGGTGTGTTGGCCACGACATCCACTTTACCGGATTACAAGAGACCAATATTATAGTTCTTGGGAATGTTCCAACCATCATATCTGCCTGAGATTCAGGTCTGGTTGGTGTCAGGATATTCCAGACTCTTCAAGTCTAGAAAGAAAAGTGAAAGTTTGCAACACAAATCGACGGGATGATGTTGCGAGATTATCGAGAAATGAACTACGATAGCAAGCTCCAAAACATGAGCTGGTTCTGCTACACACATGTGAACACGCTGTCCCAGACAAGCATGACCACGTGGTAGTCTTATAGTAAAACACTACTGAGTTCAGGTTGGGAGCCATCATCTAGGGTAACGAAGTCTTGTGCATGACCTAGGATTAGCACAACAACTCCTTTTCCTTGAACAAGTCAATCAGTGGCTTGGTGTGCTAAGGATACATATAGAATGAAGGTTGCAAGTCTCCACACCACAGAATACTTCGCACGTATGCATGACCGACTTGGGATGATTCCAAAGGAAGCAACATTGACTTTCACAAATCCATGGCGGCAACTTGCATCAAATGCACATGAATTAGAGGAAGCCACTTCTTTCATCCGAACATATGCTTCATGAGCTAGCATGAAGAAATGCTTACAAAAGTTTCCAACACTAGCTTAATGTTCAACAAGATTATGGAGAAGGCAAGGATGTTGTCGATGGGCTCAATCAACAACAATTCATCCAGGTTTCCATGAAAATGGAATTCCATAATTATGAGAACAAGTGATAGTATTGGTCAGACCAAAGGATATAATGGTGTATGCTTGAGGTATCAACCACGAGTAAGACAACATTAAGAACATCGTTGGTTCTGATTTTATTTGAGGATAGCCCACACTCAAATCAAAGCTTTGGCAAGACAATAGGTCCAAAAACTGGTCACGAGGATCAATCGATGAAGATATCATCTTTCTTCAACACACATACAAGATATCCCTTAAAATGAACTAAATCGGACAAGCTTCCATCTTCCAACTCTCCAAGTTGTTGTTTAGCTTGACCAAACAGCTCAGGGGTATGCAACACAGATTCTTGGAGAAAGGGTGGTTTATATGAAACCAACGTGATCACGAGCTCAACATAGCGGTCAGGTGACAACCTGGTGATACTTCCGAGAAGACATTCAGAAAATCACGAACCACCGATATGGAACTAAGCTCGAAAACAATCTTGCTTTTCAGAGCAAGATGATATGATCAAATAAGCAAGGATTGGCACTATCCTAATTCATTGATCGGAGAGTGCGCCAGAAATAAGGACTAGGTAGCACAATCAATCTTAGAGTGATGATTCAATAATCAACATGCTAAGAATGAGGTTGTTGTCCCTTAACTACCAAGCAACGAATTGCTAGGAGTATAGATTTCACACATCACGATTCACTTGTCGGTATTCTCGTTTGCAACAACACGGGACCGAGAAATGAATAATGAGGGCGAGAAGTATCACTGTATCAAGAGTTCGTAGGCTGGTGTGCAATTCCCATGACATTCTTGATATAAAGATGGAAATACTTCAAGGTAGAACAGAATCAAAAGCTGGATTGGCATTTTGATTTGCGGAGTACAACTTCTTTGACCCAATCCTATAAATGGATAAGGTACTGGAGTTTGTTTCTCCTAGTCATTCTAGAATAGAATGGCTTGACGGACCACAGGGATAATAGGCATCGATAAACAAGAATGCACGACTACTCCTTGCTATCAATTGGTAGACGCAGGTCAGAATACAACTAAAGGGGGAACAACTCAAAAGAACATATGATTTTTTGAGTTGTGGACGCATGGATTAGAATGTCGATCGAGTTCAACATATTTCTTCCGGACAATCCATGTAGAGAGGTAGGTTTGGCAGAATCGTAATATTGAAGGGGAACTCATCGAGAGCACTCTTGTTGTGATCTTTTGGTTCCCGAACTTCTGCCATATTGGTTCATGGTATTGGAAGAAGGATATACCACGAATCTCGAGGACTATCGCAAAGGTTACTAATATCCTAAAGGAACTAGCAAACACCAACAACATGAAGTAAGTAGGGAAGTCTCGGGTTCAGAAACCTAGGAGTAGAATACCTACTACTAAGTGGCATCACAGGATGCTTTCGACAATGATGGCGAGAATCATCACATCGGGATCACAAAACATGGCTAGACTACTAGATGATCCCTAAGACACCTAGGGTCATAATAATAACTCCAACACAAATGTCGAGGCAATGAAGTACCTCAACACACTAGTTAGTGTGGTTGATCCGCACAAAGGAACTTGAGCGGTAAGAAGGGATTTGCAAATGCATCGATCGTTTAGAAACCTAGGACAACTCGGACAACATAACGGTGTAAATGCTCAAAAGTATTGGGGACATGCTACAAGATGGTGGCATAGCCACTCGAAGCACAAAACAAGGTTTAAGGATCAGCAGTTAACATACGGAGGTAGTAGGAACTGAACTGAAGCTTAAATCCATCAATCCTATAAGTCTAGGATTAGTAACACGTGATCCTAATAGAAAGAAAGGAAATCCTAGTTCCTTAACCCCGTAGCAAGATAAGAAGGGCATAAGGTAAAGGAGTAAAAAGAGCCTTACGTTCCCAACCACAATCAATTCCCTTAAATAACTAAAGAATTTCTAGACTAAACTTCGACCAGTTTGGCTTGGTAAACCTACAGGCAGTCAGGCTCTGATACCAAAGCTGTCAGGACCCCGACTCAATACCACATCGATCTAGCATGTAACACCTCATATCACTTTGCGGCCTCACGCATGGTATCCTCACGGGTGTCGCCTTACCTTTGCCCGGGACCATTTGCGCCTTTTGGTACACGTATATGATAGTGTCGCTAGCATCCATATGATAAGGAGCCCGGGCTGACATGGCTAGTCGTAAACCCAAAGTGGCACAAACTTATAGGGACAGGCATCCATGACCCGAAGATCGAGCGTGTCGGTCATCACGAAAGTGAATCGGTGCTGTAGCACTGGCTAGCAGACTCGTGAACCGGGCAGGCGGGCTAACAGACTCCGGTATTCATCGCGTGACATTTCCCTGAAGGGACAAACACAGGAACCACGAAGGACACATGCCGGCCAGCCTAAGTGTTCCGGAGCAGAAGCAAGCTACCATGGCTCAGTGGAAGCACTAGGAGACATTTCCCAGTAAGAGAGGCTCCTAAGGATAAACAACTAGATAGTCAGATCCCACACATTCCAAGCATTTCAATAACATACACACAATATGTTCGATATGTGTAAATACAACATGGCATCACAACATGACTCTACAACTCAAATATTTTATTCAATAGGCTCCGAGGAGCGAGATATTACAAACATGGGTCTCTCGACCCAGCATTCAGAGCATACAAGTAAAAGCACATGCGGAAGTTTAACATGTCCGAGTACGCACAACTACAAATGAGAAAGGCCGAGAAGCCCGACTAACTACTGATCTGCCGAGGGCACAAGATCGTAGCTGAGGTAACAAGCTAAGCGTCAAGTCCAAGCGGAACTACTAGCGAGATCAAGTCTCTCTGCAAAAACATAAAATAGGCAAACGTGAGTACAAATGTACCCAGAAGACTTACATCGAACTATCTACATATGCATCATTATCAACAAAGGGATGGTGGGGTTTAACTACTGACAAGCCAGCTTTGACTCGGTGGCTATCCCGAACTACATTGCAAGTAACTCTTTTGAGGTGGCACACGAGTCCACATATTCACCATATCAATACACCACTATGGATCCGCTCCGTCTCCCTCACGAGAACGCCATCCATAGCACTCACGCTTATCTTGCGCATTTTAGAGTATCCACTTTCACTTGTCTATGAACCGCATGCAACCAACGAAGTCCTTTACCGTGACACGGCTATTCAATAGATCATATTAACCTGCAGGTGTACTTCTTCACGCACGCTCTCGCCACTTACCGCCATGTACACCTCGTGTATCCGGGAAACCTTCAGCGGAAGCTTTGGCGAGGAGTCGGCCACGACCGACTAACCACACAAGTCTCTCGTCCGTGTTTATCGCCTATTCGGGTTCCATCCGCAAGGAGATCCGGCCGGTGTCCCTCACGGCCCCAAACGATGTGTGCAGGGTTCCCAAGCCCACCTCGACGGTGGATCTCGCTTGGTACACCGTGCCATGGTGCCTAGTCTGTCCCAAGCCCACCTGCATCGGGTGCCACTTGGTAGACTACTAACACTACCTACAAACACGAAACTAGTTGCAACTCACGGACAGAGATCGAGTTGATTAATAAGCCGAGAAGGGTCGAGTTACGGAACCCAATGTGTGGTAGTAACTGTTCATGGATCACAAACACGAACTTCGGTTCCTAAGGACAGCTTCAATTAGACAACCCACCATGTACTCCTACATGGCCCCTCACGGCTACCTTTACCAAATCGTGTTCACACACTTAGCTCTCAACAAGAGGACATGTTCACACACCTCCAATTCATCCCGATGAATCGGACCGACACAACTCTAAGCAATAGCAGCCATGACAAACAAGAATGAATGAGTAGGCACATCAGGCTCAAACAACTCCTACTCATGCTAGTGGGTTTCCTCTATTCTTCGTGGCAATGACAGTCATGCAGAGGATAAAGGATTCAGCTACCACAGAAGTAACAAATGAATCGTTGTTGTCCTAATGCAGTAAAAGAGAGCAGGAGCGAGAGAGTAGGATTGTATCGGAATGAACAAGGGGGTTTTGCTTGCCTGGCACTTCTGAAGATAGTAATAGTTCTTCATCGGTGTCATCGATCTCATCGTCGGTACCACGTCTATCGAGAGGGGACAAACACCGACAAACAAGGAAGAAACACAATCAATGCAATGCATAATATGATGCATGATCATGACATGTCAATATGCTGTGATTTGAGCTAATGCATCTAGCAGTAGGTTAAATGGAGTTGGTTTGAATCCAAGATTCAAATTCAAACTCCACATGTGGTTATTTAAATGCCATTCATACAATTTATCCTAAACAGTAGTCATAAGTTGTTCTAACATGCATGAAACCAGTACAGATGGATAGATTGGATTTTTCTGATCATTTTTCATATATAGTTTATTTCATTTGGAGTTATGGTTGAATTACTATGAATTTTGGAAGTTTGCATTATTTTCGAAATTTATAAATCATTTCGATTTATTTAAAATTCGAAAAATAACTATCGCGTCGACCGACATCGCCATGACGTCGGCAGGTCAACGGGCATGGTCGAGTCAAACCGATGGGGTCCATCGTCGCTGACACGATGGTGTTTAGTGACACCGACATGTGGGTCGGTCAACGGACATGTCGGCATAGTCAACTCTGATTGGTGGGTCCCGCCTTCTTAAACTAATCTAAATGAAATTAAACCCAAATTAGTTAGGGCGTGGGGCCCAGGTGTCGATGAGCTAGGGGTTTGTTAGGGCGTCATTAGTGGCTAATGACAAGGCGTCACGTCGGCCGCCGGAGTTCTTCGCCGGCGACCAAAAGCGTGGCGGAGGCTTGGGATTTCGCTCGGGGTCCCAAGAGGCGCGGGGAGCATCTACGGGAGTGGTGGAGTGGCGATCCAAAGGTGGTGGCGGCTGGAGCTGGGTGGCCTATAGAGGCACCGGCGGCGAGCTTTATGGGCGGGAGCTTCATGGGCGTCTTGGGACGGGCGGTTGCGGTGGCCGTGGCGATGTGCGATTAGCACCTACGGCGTCTACGTGGTGCGGTGAGTACGATGGGCGCATGCCCGAGACCAAATGGTCACCGGAGCATCACCGGCGATGAGCGCGGGCGGCGGCGTGTTTCAGTCAACAAGGGGGCAATGGCTATGGCATGTGAGAGCGAGAACGGAGAGGGGGAGAAAGGGCAGGAGCTCACGGCGAGTGCAGAGGTGGCCTCGGCGTGCTCGGGGAAGCACCGGAGCGAGCGGGGCGGCGAGAGGGATCTCTGGCGGCCGGCGACGAAGGTGATGGAGATGGCGTCGATGCAGGGTCTCTGGCAAGGCGCGGCTCGGTGGGGAGGAAGAGGGGGTCGAGGCGAAGCTTTTGGGCACGTCGAAGAAGTGAGGGGGAGGCGGTGGCTGCGGCAGCAGCAGGCGGCGGCCACGAGCTCCGCTCCGTGGGAGAGAGAGGGAGCCAGAGGAGGGGATTTGGACGAGAGAGTGAGCGAGGGGTTCCAGGGGGTGTGTGGCGTTGTCTAGGAGCCCCGGCGAGGAGCCAGGCAGGCAGGGAGAGAGGAGGTGACCGGCGTATGGCTGCGCGCGCCGGGCACACGCCCCTGCCTACTAGCGTGAGGAGGAAGGCGACAGAGGGGCTGCGGTGGTGGGCTGGGCCGGCTTTGGTGGGCTGCACAGGTAGGTGGCAAGGTAAGTGGCCTAGGTAAGCGTTCTCTCTCTTTTCTAAATTGTTTCTGTTTTCTATTTTCTGTAATTGTGTTTGGCTTTAATAAAAATGCCAGGGCATTCCAAAATCATGAAACTGCTCAATGTCACTGTTTGGAATATTTCGAACAACAAACATTTCAGTTTGTGATTATTTGAGCGTTTAAAATATTATTTAGCAATTAAATGCCCAAATGCAAATAACATATGATTTAATTCAAAAATCCAGAATGGCCTAGAAAAATGTGCACCATTTTTGGGAGAGGTTCTAGACTAATCCAAAAATGATGAACTCTTCTGAAGGGCATTTTGGGTTCATTGAGAATATTTTTATTTGAACCTAGTTGATTTGATCTGGTGCTAGGGTTTGAGCAATCCCCATTTCAACTTTCAAATAAATTAGACATGATGCAACAACCAAGCTAGTCCAAGTGTATAGCAAGGCTAGGGATGTGACATCACAACAACCAAAAAACCATCAAGGCAAGACAACAACATGGCATTAGCAGTTTAAGATATAATCAACTACAATTATGTGGAAACAATATTAAGCATGATATGAACTATTAGAATAGTGATGAACCACCATCTCCATAACCATCTCACTCTTGGCTATCCGGCCAAGCAATATATCACCTCGATCACCTCGTGATCAATACCTCCATGTAATCACTATGTCACCACATCACAAACTGAATGATCATCCTTGGAATCATCCCAACATCATCATCGATATCCTGCCAAGCTGGTATAACTCACATATCAACATATAAGTCATCTATAAGTCATTTCGTCATGTAAGTGTTGATCGAATGGTGTGACCTAGTACGAACTTGTGCCCATATCCGAGAATGCAACAATCGATAGATTATACACACTTTGCAGAGGTTAGCACACTCTATCCACACCATAGAACCCATGGCCTCGTGCTCCCATTCGGGTGGACAAACGGCATTCTGACAAAAGCAATCTATTTCCATGACACTCTTCTGGCCACTCCGACCAACTCCCCTTTGGGCTAAGTCATGGGTGGCCCCGATGCCACTATGGAAATCCAACGGCCACCATCATGGCAAAACAAAATGGTCCCAAACGGGGACATGAGCTCAATACGAAACACGGGCACACAAGGTTATTGCCGCCTACCGGGCCCGGGTAGCGCGTGCACATAACCTTCCCTAGTGGGAGGAACCAGCGAGAGGCATGACAATAGACTGCATTAAGGCCTTCTCATAAAGGCAAATGTGGCTGCACTAAACAAGCTCGGTTCGGTGGCACCTGACTAACGAAATGACGGAATTTGTCCCCAAAGATAGTTCTGTGATAACTGATACTCTGATATCATATCAACCTGTGATCCAAGTCATAGCAATGTCCAACAAATAATCCATAGAATAATATAGTCACCTCATAATAAATCCCAAGGGTAGCATACTACTAAGATCATGATGAATCCAAGTACCATGATACTACTAATGCAATTGCAAGATATTAACCTAAGATCCACATGATAACATCATATCCAAAAATAATACTCCAAAGCATAATATCAAGTACCATAATTAAAATAATCATAATATCCACTAATAATCCAATGGCAAAATGTCATCCTCATCATTTGCAAAATATTAGTCCTAGGAATCCAAACAATGTCATGGCAATAGCGAGATCAAAACAACTCCAAGAAATTGCATGAACAAATCATACATAGCTAATGCAATATTTTAAATAAGCTCAAATAATTTAAAACATGGCATTCATTGCAATCATGCAAATGGAGGGTCTGGCTTGCCTGTGATGGATGGACTCACCGGGAAGAAGTGCGAGAAGCGCGCGGAAAGAATCGCCAAAAAAGATTCTCTCTCGGAGGGGCTGAATAAGGACAAGGGCATAATGGTCATTTTTAGAATGTTAACACATGGTGAAAATGATCCCACCGTAATGGGCTCGACGAGATGAAGAAGTGGGCATTAAAATCACCTCATTTGGAGTTGTGAGCAAAAAGATACGATTGTTTTTCTACCAGGGACCCATTTGTAATAAAATCCTCACAAACAGGCCCTTAGCATGAAAAAAAGAACGCGCCTTTTCTGAAAATACGTTTTCCAGAAAGCAAAATCCCTTTGGCCCGAAGACGAAGTGAGTGCGCGTTGGATTAAGTGAAAACGTATTTCTGGAAATTTGCGTCCACTTATCCACGTCAGCGCCTAGGGTCAACCCCTCGTGCGGCTGACGGGTGGGTCTCGCGAAAGGTGGGGCCCGCCTGGCCGGGGTCTTTGTCTTCAAGCTCCTGCCCGCGCTCGGGCAAGGCAGGATAGCGCTCGGCGATGCCTGCCGATGCCTCCTATTGCCGGGCCTCTGACCGTCTCCCATGGTGCTCCACCTATGGGAGAGATCATCGCGGGGAGACGCGTCCGTTGGTGACTGCTACAGCCGCAGGGGAACACCGAGGCGACGCTGGCTTTGGTGCTGGTGGATGGTGGTCCTCGGGCGCCGGTGAACTCGCGGCCAGAGCCCGCTGGAGGAGGAAGCGAAGGGCGGGGAGGCTCCGGGGCGGTGGTGGAGATCTATGGTGGTGGAAAAGGAGGGGGAAGAGGTCTAGCTCTCCGCAATTTTGGTGGGAGGGGGCGGCGGCCGTGGCAAGACATCGCGGCGTGGAGGAGTTCCCGATCTAGGGGAAGTGGATGGGGAGGGGGAGAGGACTGCGGTGGAGCTCCTGGTGCGGTCGGGATGCCTTGGAGATGCTTATATAGGCGAGGGAGAGACGACGCCGAGCTCGGATGCGGCCATGGATGCACGGGCGGCTCCGACGATGGATGGATGTGTTACGGGGAACTTGAAGAGACAGGAGTTGGCAGAGGGCGACGCCAAGTGCACGGGGAGGAAGAGACGAGCGCGAACAGAGCCATGTCAGCCACTGTGCGACAGGAGGATGGAGAGCGACGTTCGCTGGCGAGTTCGCTACGCGGCCGACTTCACCACGGCGAGGCAGATCCGATTCGACGACGGCGAGGTGTGGCTCAGATCCGAGGCCCTCAGGATCGTCCTACTCGATGCCACGGGCTACACGATTGATGCACGCTTCCTTAAAGAAGGTGAGTTCATTGACATCGGCGGCATCGTCTCTTTTCCGTGCCATTTCGCGAGGATTCTGGATAGAATTCCAGCGATCTCCGCGTTTTCCGGCGAGAGCACGTCGAGCCACGCCACGGAGCCATCACGTCCGGGGGCTAGGGCCGCTGCGGTACACGGGCACGAGCGCGGGCGCGACGTTCTGGCGCTGCGTCGTCACCACCTCCGTGATGATGGACCCGGGTCTGGCGGCGCGACCGAGCCGCCATGGCTCGACACGACACGTGGTAGAGGCGATCCGACCGCCATGCTGTGCAGCGAGCCTAGGGTTTCGGGCGCCACATATAAAACCTACTTGACCGCCTCCTCATTTTGGATCCGGGCGAGGTTTCGCCACTGCAGGATGCTCCGCCCCCTGCCAGATCTAGGGTTCGTCAGTCCTTCGCCTGGTGGGAGGGTAAGATTCGTGGTGATAGCAGATCATTCGCTCAAGTTGTAGCCTCTACCCGTCCCACAAATCCACCTGATCCACCTAGAATTGCTAAGATGAGAGATGAGGGTTTCGGTGCGGGTCGCCATGGCCGCGGGGCTGGTCGCTTCGACCGCGGCCGTGGCCGTGGTTTCGACCATGTGGAAGCGCAAGCCGAGGCGGTGCATTCGTCTTCAACCGGACGCCCGGATCGGAAGGATCTGGATTCGACAAGTGGGGCGAGGCCGCCGCGAGGCGCCCGCCATCGGTCGCCGATCCCTACCGGGAGGGCAACGCGGAGGCGGCAGTGCATGCCGAGGTTGAGGCGGCGGAAGCTGCTCGGTCCCTTCCTCACATGGGAGGCGAGGAGCCCAGGCGTAAGACATGGATCCGCGTCTCCACCAATAACAAGGCTGTGGCGGGGGATCGAGATCTCCATACTTCCTCTGGTACTCACGTTCCCTCTTTCGATGTGTGTCAGATCTGCAATACTCCTGGCCACTTCACTGCTAGATGCCCGCAAGCTCTCTGTGATCGTTGCAAGAATAGGGGTCATCTGTATGTTGTTTGTAATGAATTTTTTCCATGGGAATACACTCCTGCTATGTGTGCTTTTCTATCCAAAGGGCAAGGTTTCTTCTACATCCCTGACTTTGGTGTAGATAGGCAACCCAGAGAGCGCATTTTCAATATCGTGGTCACTATCACTGAAGGATCCGCTCCTACCAAAGACATAGAGCATGAGCTAAGTGTGTACGTGGGTCAGGGGTGGAGATGTTCGGCTAGATTCTTTGCCCCACAAAAGTTTGTTATGAGAATGCCAAATCCTAGAGAGGTTGATAGAGCTCTTTTTGTTGAACATGTTAGACTCAAACAATGTGGAGTCAGTGTGAAATTTTCTTCCTGGTCTGAGGACATTGATTCTGAGGGGCTTATGGAAGTTGCATGGATTAGGATCGGTAAGATTCCACCTAACAAAAGATCTGATAAAGTTGTAGCTTATGTGGGGGCCTTGGTTGGGATCACTCTGGAAGTTGACATGTCAACCATTAATCGCCCTTCTTCTGTCAGAGCTAAAATTGGATGCAGATCTGTGGCACAGCTGCCTGGCACTGCGGAAGGTGTGCTTGGGGGGCGCTTCTATAAATTCACCTATGAGGTTGAAGAGATCCTTGTTAGGAATCCTGTTGATGAAGAGCTTGTGGGACCTGTTGCTGATGAAAAGAACAATCCTGAGTGTACTCCTAAGAGGAAGCGTACGGATCAGGAGAAAAAAGAGGGCCCACCTGATAAGTCTAAGTCTGGCACGAGTGACTACTCTTATCGTGGGGCAAGGCACGTAAACTTGTCGCCTAGTGATAATGAGGAAAATGAGGAGGAAGCATCTTCGATAGTGGGGCGTACACCTCTCTGCTCATTGAAACTATGCAGAAGGAGATTGATGACTACATCAGAGAGGAGAAGCTGGACTCCTCCATGTGGATCGTGCCCATTGGCAACACTAATGTTGTGGAGAATTCGCAGGATGTTCAGGTGAATGTTGATACTTGCAAAGTTGATATCTTAAATCCTGTGGCCACTACTTCTAATGTTGAGCAGGTTGTGGAAGTGGTGGGTGACACATATCCAGGCATGAAAATCTCAAGTGACTATGTGGTACAATCCCCGGACCACTTTGAGGAGTTTGTCCTAACACCTCCTCTTGCAATCGGCTACTCTCGTGTTCAAGAAGCGTAACCCGTCGAGAATGCGAGACAAGATGGAAGAAAGGGCGTGAAGTTGGCTGCGAAAAAAGATCTGAAGGTACTTCCAAACCTGCTTGTAACAATTCTTTTGATGTCTTGTCCGATCATGAGTTAGTGAGTAGAGCTAGTAAAATGGGGGTAGATATACCTGATGATTCGTTCACCTCTGTGGATATTATCGAGAAACTTGAAACTGTTAGAGGGAGTTAATTAACAAGAGCAAGTTTGAGTCTACTACCCGGGGATGGATGAAGATATTGTGATAGTTGATGGGCTGGGTAGAAGTAATCCTGTGAATCTAGAATGGCTTGATCAAGAGGAACATGTGCTAGAAAAGATCTCCTCCAAGAAACCAAGAAGAACAATAAAAAGAAGGTGGGTATTAAGACTTCTAGACACTGTGACTAGAAGCCAAAAAGCCTTGATCTAGATAAAGACACGAGCTGTAACCCTACAATGCCTCCTGGTAGGGTTACTCGATCCAAATTCCATAAGAAACGTTCCAAATGAGAGGCCTCATTTGGAACTGTCGAGGGGTAGGCAAGAAAGGGATGGCCACCTGCCTCTCAGACATGATTAGTGACCATTCCCTCGATTTTCTGGGGCTACAAGAGACTATGAAGAAGAACTTCTCCCCTAAGTGCTTGAGGAGAATTGATCCTTTTGGATCCTTCCACTGGAACTGGACCCCTTCTGTTGGGAAATCTGGTGGCATCTTATGTGGTATGAGGAGTGATAAACTAGAGATTATCTCCTGTGTCAAGGGAAAACATATGCTACACTTAGTTTTACTGGATAAGTCTAGTAAGCTGAAGTGGGGGTTAATAGTAGTTTATGGTCCAGCCCATGATGATTTGAAAACAGACTTTCTGGTCGAATTAGCTGCCACCTGCATTGGGATGCGTGTGCCCTACATTGTTGGGGGTGATTTTAATATCCTGAGACACTCTGGTGAGAAGAACAAGAAGCTTAATAACCACAAGTCTTTGGACCTGTTCAATTCCGTCATCAATACCTTAGCTCTTCGTGAGATCCACATTAATGGAGGGAAGTATACCTGGACAAACCAACAGGCCCATCCCACTTTGGAAAAGCTAGATCGTGTTCTCATGTCTGAAGCATGGGAAGACATGTTTCCGCTTGCATCTGTTTGGAAACTAGTTCGTGAGATTTTTGATCACAACCCTTTGCTTATCTCCATGGGCGAGGAGGGGAGGGATACCCCCAAGCCAAGGGAGTATCGCTTTGACCTTTCCTGGGTCAAAGACGATGGATTTTTGCCGTTAGTAAGACAGATCTGGGCTAGGAAAGTTAAATCCTCTGATCCCATAGACATCCTGAATATCAAATTGAAAAGATTCAAAACTTTTTTCAAAGGATGGGGTTCAGACAGATATGGTCATGATAAGAAAAGAAAGGAGGACCTTAGAATGGAGCTATCCATGCTTGAAGAGCTCGAAGAAGATGGGCCACTTCCTCCTGAGCTGTACAGTAGGAAGATGGATGCCAACTTTGAGTTACATGAGTTGCTTGTTAATGAAGAGATTTTCTGGCTGCAACAATCTCATGAGCGTTGGCTCCTGAAAGGGGATTTGAATACAGACTATTATCATAAGATTGCTAATGGTCGCAAACGTAAAAACACCATCCATTCTCTTAAGGTGGCTGATGACATTACCATTGAGGGTACTGATGATTTGATTGCCCATGCCACTGGCTTTTACAAAGACCTCTTTGGCCCGGCTCCTGGTAATTTGTTTCATCTGAATCCTGATACATGGACTGATGATGAGAAGCTTTCGAGAAGATAATAGGATCTCTGTCGAGAATTCACCGAACAAGAAGTTAAGGATGCCTGCTTGACATGGCCCCAAACAGGGCCCCCGGACCGGATAATATCCCTGTTGAATTCTATCGATCTGTTGGGATATAGTAAAGGTGATATTATGGCCTGTTTGACCATTTTCACCAAGGTAAACTTGACGTGAAACGCTTTGAACTACGGGTTATCACCCTCCGCCTAAAGTATCCAAAGGCTGAGAGGATTCAGCAATTTAGGCCGATCTATTTGCTTTGTTGCCCTTATAAGCTCATAACTAAAGTGCTCGACCGTAGAGTCGCAGTGTATGCTGATAAGCTAATCAGCCTTACCCAAAATGCTTTTGTGAAGGGGAGGAATATCATGGATGGAGTGCTATCACTTCATGAGATTCTCAACTATACACATATCAAGAAGAAAGTTGGGATTGTCCTAAAGCTTGACTTTGAAAAAGCCTATGATAAAGTAAACTGGGACTTTCTCCTTGAATGCCATAAGATGCGTGGTTTCAATGAAACCTGGTGTGGTTGGATTAGACAAATCCTTTATGAGGGGACAATTAGCATCAAACTAAATAACTGTACGGGCCCATACTTTCAAAGTGCCAAAGGGGTTCGCCAAGGGGATCCTCACTCTCCGTTCTTGTTTAATCTTGTTGTGGAATGCCTCACCAAGATGATAAAAAATGCCCAGAAAAATAAGTTGATTGTAGGGCTAGCTTCTGACCTCATTCCTGAGGGGGTGGCTGTTCTGCAATATGCAGATGATACTATTATCTGTCTGGAGGATGATATTGATATGGCAGTCAACTTGAAGTTGCTTCTGTACCTGTTTGAGATGATGTCTGGGTTAAAAGTCAACTTCCAGAAAAGTGAAATTCTTGCTGTGTGGGGGGGGGGGATGAGAACACTGTTAAGAGATATGCGGAACTTTTCAGTTGCGAGATAGGCAGCTTCCCCATTAAATACCTGGGCATGCCTGCGAGCTATACAAACCTGAAAAACTCTGATTGGGAATTCATCGTGGGCAAGTACTTGAAAAGATATGAAGCCTGGATAGGCAACGCGGCTTCGATGGGGGGGAGACATACTCTCCTAGACTCTGTAGTCACACAGATCTCTCTTTATCATATGTCGATGTGGCTTATGAATAAAACCTTCATTGAAAGATTGGATAAACATAGAAGAAGATTCTTCTGGCAAGGATGTAATAAGAAGAGGAGGTACTACCTTGTGAGGTGGAGTAGAATTTGTAGATCTAAGGAGAAAGGTGGTCTGGGTATCAAGGACCTGCGGAAACAAAATGTTAGCCTGATTGTAATGCCCCAAGACCGACGCTCCAGAAGACTTCCAGCTATTCCGAGTTTTGTCATGTGATTTGTTTTGTTTGTTGCTTTCAGCTTTGCATCATTTGCATTGCATCATGCCATCATTTCATTAATTTTAAAACCTCAACTAATAAATTGCATAGATCGTTGATCTATTTAAATCGAGGGAATTCACATGATGATTTCTCTTTATAACATATCCTCTCGATATTTAGAGAGCTATTATAAAATAATCCATTCTTTGGAATCACCATAACACACTTGCAAAATCCCAATGCCTTTTATTATTTCAATTCTTGGCCTCTAACTTCGCCTTATATCTTTTCGTCATTTTCCGGAGCTCCACCTTTTCTCTCAACATTTTTGGACACTCCTAAAACCTCGTCCTAGTTCAAACCATTTGAATTATATTCAAATGTGTTTGAATCCAACTTCACACGCGTGCCCACTTCTATTTTTCCTTGATCAAGCTCATTTTTGCGAGTCCATGAAATTTATCCCCATGCCCGAATTCTATCTGCACCTTCCTTTCTTCTCTTTTTTACTCTTTGACATTTTCTGTTTTGGGAGTAAGGAGAAGAAGGAGAGCAGCCGGCCCAGGCCACCGTGGCCTCCCTAAGCCTAGCAGCCAGGCCGGCCCATTTGCTTCTCAAGGCCCAGCCGCCCCCACCTTTCCCCGTAACCCTAGCCCGCATCCATCTCTCCCTCTCGTCCCTCTGCCCCACACAAGACTTCACACACCGTGATCGAGCCCCTGTGCCTGATTCCCACGCTGCAGCCCTCTCCTCTCGCTCGATCTCCCTCTCCTCGCGTCCCATCGTGCGCCGCAGCCTCTCCTTCCTCGCGGCTGCTCCACCATGGAGGACCAGTGGTCGTCCCTCGCCATCCTCATCGTCCCGACCCGCAGCTCGCGGTTTCCCGAGCCGCGCCCGACCGCCGCCTTTGCTTGCATCGCCATCGCCATGGCCGCCTCGCCTCTGCACCCGACGCCCGGCCTCTCCTTCCTCGCGTCGTTAGGGCGTCGGCAGGACCTCCAAAGACCGCCGCTTCCCTCGCCGCCTCTCTGCTACACCTCGTCGGCCCCATCCTGCCCCATCTCCACGCCATGGCCAAACCGACCCCGAGCTCCTGCTGCAGCCGCTTCTTCCCAGCTCCGCCCCTACTTCTCCGGCTTCGTCCTCGACCGGACAGCATCGACCTCCCCTTCCTCTGGTCCTCCTCCTCACCTCGTGCCCGGCGCAAGCCATGGCCGCCTCGCTGTTGCTCCACCATGTTCGCCTCGCTGCAGCTGCTCCCCTGCGTCGCTCAAGTCCCGCGCCCCTGCTTCATTCCCTCTTCCTCGAGCACCCGAGGCCCTACGAGCCTCCCGCTCGCCGCATCTGCTTCTCATTTCAAGCCGACATCCTTGGCGCCACGGCTCGACCTCGAGCTGTTGTCGCGTTACCTACCCGAACAGAGCAAGTTTGGGTCGCTAAGTCCCTTTGATTCGGCAAGACCTCATGTTTGTCTACACCCGTGATGCGACAAGTACCCCGACAACGTGTACCACAACCGTCGCCAAGTACGACTACCGCACGGTTACGCCAAGTTCGTCTACGACCGTGTACAACTACTAGCACCAAGTACCACGACGGCCGTTGTCGGCAAGTACCCTCTCCGGATGGCCAAGTTCAACTACCGTCGACCTGAACATCTACGAAAACGTGTACCACTACCGCCGCCGCCGTGTACCACTACTTCAACTACCGTCGACCCTTGAAGACCCTGTGGACCCCGAACATCCACGGGACATGAACAACTACTTCCACTACGAGATGTACCACTACCATCGGCATGTGTACGACTACTTCCCACGACGACACGAGTACAACTACTTCCCACGACGAACCGTGAACGTCTACTTCCATCGACGAACTCGAACCGCTCCGAAAATGCACGCTTCAAAGGTATAACCGCCGAGACGTTGACCGTGAACGAATGCTTTGTTGTATGAGTTGCACCCTATGTTTGGACCGTGCCCGAGAGGTCTTTGCACGTTCCTCGTTTGCCATGCCGTCGACCCGTGGGAACCCGGTAGTCGGGATCACCCCACCATCTTGCATGACTCGCTCGCGCCCACTTCTCGTTTGCATCGGTATCTCTTCAAGCTACCGGAACCGATTTGTTGCCGTGGCACCATTTCCTTTTTGCCGCCATGGCACCCTTTTCGTTTCGCCGCCGTGGCACCCTTTTTTGTTCCGCCTTGGCGACAAATGCTTCATAACATGCTCATGTCAACATTTTCATAAAAATTGCATAAACTTGCATATGTCATCCGCATCATGATAACAACATTTAAATGCTTAAAATTGTTGTTGCATTAAATTGCTAAATGCACATGGCGATTTACCAGAATTGTTGTTTGTTGTTCCGGCCTCACTTAAACTTGCCTAGATAGGTAGTTTTCATATGCCTCACCTCTTGCCATGCTTAACAACATTTAATATTGTTGATTAGCCATAACCGAGAGAGAACTAAATAATTGATGTGGTGTTTCGTCAATATGCAACTCGTTGCATATTGAGCTCCACTTAATTTGTAGTATTGTTCGTTGCACTTTGCCATGCCATGCCTCATTAAACCGGACATGCATCATACTTGATTGTGCATCATGCCATGTTTATGCTTGTGTGTTTACCATATTGTTTGCTTCTTTCCGGTTTGCTTCTCTCGTTAGCTTCGGTTTTTAGCTCGAGTTGTGAGGATTGTTCGACTACGCCCGTTTGTCTTCTTCATGGACTCATTCTTCTTCCTTGCGGGATCTCAAGCAAGATGACCATACCCTCGAAATCACTTCTATCTTTGCTTGCTAGATGCTCGCTCTTTTGCTATGCCTATGCTACGATGCCTACCTTTTGCTTGTCAGCCTCCCAAATTGCCATGTCAAACCTCTAACCTTTGACACCATTCCTAGCAAACCGTTGATTGGCTATGTTACCGCTTTGCTCAGCCCCTCTTATAGCGTTGTTAGTTGCAGGTGAAGATTGAAGTTTGTTCCTTGTTGGAACATGGAGTTGGAACATGTTTACTTGTTGGGATATCACAATATCTCTTATATTATTAATGCATCTATATATTTGGTAAAGGGTGGAAGGCTCGGCCTTATGCCCGATGTTTTGTTCCACTCTTGCGGCCCTAGTTTCCGTCATACCAGTGTTATGTTCCCGGATTTTGCGTTCCTTACGCGGTCGGGTGATTTATGGGACCCCCTTGACAGTTCGCTTTGAATAAAACTTGTCCAGCAAGGCCCAACATTGACTTTTACCATTTGCCTCACCTAGCCCTTTTTCCCTTGGGTTTCCGGAGCCCAAGGGTCATCTTTATTTATCCCCCCGGGCCGTGCTCGTTGAGTGTTGGTCCAAACCGTCAACCGCCGGTGGCCACCAGGCAACTCTGGGCTGGCCTACCGAAGTTTGGACAATCCGTGTGCCACGAGAACGAGATATGTGCAGCTCCTATCGATTTGTCGGCACATTCGGGCGGCTTTGCTGGTCTTGTTTTACCATTGTCGAAATGTCTTGATGTACCGGATACCGAGTCGATCGGAGTGTCTTGGGTGAAGGTCTATTCTTCGATGATCGCGAGAGCTTGTCATGGGCTAAGTTGGGACACCCTGCAGGTATAAACTTTCGAGAGCCGTGCCCGCGTTATGTGGCGAGATGGGAATTTGTTAATGTCCGTTGTAGAAAACCCGAAGTTAACCTTAATTAAAATACATCAACCGTGTGTGTAACCGTGATGGTCTCTTTCCGTGGAGTCCGGAAGTGAACACGTGTTGGAGTTATGCTTGACGAGGTTGCTATAGGATCACTTCTTGATCATACTTTTATCGATCGTGCTTTGCCTTCTCTTCTCGCTCTCATTTGCGTATGTTAGACACCATATATGCTAGTCGCTGTCGCAGCTCCACCTCATGCCTTTACCTTACCCATAAGCTTAAATAGTCTTGATCTCATGGGTGCGAGATTGTTGAGTCCTCGTGACTCACCAGATACTTCCAAAACCAGTTTGCAGGTGCCCATGTTACCTAGCAGGTGATGCAACCAAGCTCAAGGAGGAGCTCGATGAAGATCTTGCCCTTTGTGTTGTTTCGCTCTAGTTGTTCAAGAGTGGAGCCCAGTTGGGGTTGATCGGGACCTTTATGATTTGGGGTTCTTCTTTTATTTTGGTTCCGTAGTCGGACCTTGATTGTATCTGGATGATGTAATGCTTTATTCATGTAATTGTGTGAAGTGGCGATTGTAAGCCAACTATGTATCTCTTTCCTTATGTATTACATGGGTTGTGTGAAGATTACCTCACTTGCGACATTGCTTTCAATGCGGTTATGCCTCTAAGTCGTGCTTCGACACGTGGGAGATACTGACCGCATTGAGGGCGCTATGTTGGTATCGAGCCTTCCCGAGCTTAGGAGCCCCACCGCTTGATCGCTTTTAGCGGCCGAGTTGTGTCTAGAAAATGTTTTGAGTCATTTAGGATTATATATATTGGAGAGTTTAGGAATTCTTTTACTCCCAGTCCTTTGACCTTCCGGTGAGGTATCCCGACGAGAGTTTTGACTCTTCTCTTCTCAAATTTCACTAAAATTTTTTAGGATCACGCTGGTATCTTGGGATCGTTCCGATATTCTTATGACGAGAACATTGTTCTTGGTGCCTCCTGTCATTTAGGGGTTGTGGCAGTGTCCCGGGGAGTTGAGCTCCGAGGTGTTGTCGCCATAACTTTATCGTTGCAGTTCTCGAATACCTGAGTTTAGTACGCCGACATCGAAAATCTCTTTTATGCAGTTGTTGGTGAGATAACCCGCTAACCCAATCTCGAGGTGAGTACGGAGTATTGCCATGACTCGTATAACGGATGCTTTTCAAGGTTGAGGTAGACGATTTCGAAGGTTTCTTGGTTATGTGTTGACGGATGGATCCAAATTTTGGATGTAGGTATTGTTAGTTTGGGTGAGATATATTGCTTCCCTGTATCCCCAACACCAGATTGCATAACCAGAAAGTTTCGGGAGTTTCATAGGTGGGAATTCAAGTAGCTCTTAGGATATCTTTCCGACGGATGTATGATATGAAATTGGGGTTCGACGTCTAGTGGTCCGCCTATTCACGGTTGGTTTTACAGTGGTCTCGTTGTGTCTTAAAGAGTCCTTGGCTATGCCGACTTGGGGACGCTTTGTATGTCATGTGCACTGCCTTGTACATGATGGTGCTGTACGATTGAGCCTGTGTAGGCCCCACCACGAAAACTTCGGACGAAATCTCTATCATATGTTTGTTCCGGCTTATTCTGCAAACCAATCCTTTGTTTTATTTTATTTGTGGTATTCGAGTTGCTTCAATGTCAAGTGTTGATTCCATACCTTTCCGAAATGGTGTTCTCATACTCCGAGGTGAATACCAATCCTTCTCGAAAATCGAGATTGTCATGTCAATCCTTTTCAACCGGCATGTTTCTCTTCAAGTGGATCCGATCACTTCAACATTAGCAAGACCAATTATCATTTCTTCTCAACGGTGTTTGTTTCATCTGTCTCCAAGTTGCCTTTGTTTTTTCCCGCCCACCCACCCTTTTTCCTCAAGGACTAAGATTTCTTTACCAAGTATCCTTTTGTTTTTGTGAAGTTCTCCATTCTTTTCCGTCTATGTTCTTACCCGGTGGTTCTCAAGAAGATGTTCTACTAGTTCGTCATTCCTCATTCCTTTCTCTTCTCCGGTGGATTCAAGTCAAGTTTTGTTGATCATACTTTTTTCCTCATTTCAATGTCTTCTCATACCGGTGCACCTCATTATCATTCTACTTCTCGCTATTTGTTATTCCGGAGTGCTCAAGATATCTCGAAGATTCGTGTTTCCACTCTGCATTCATTCAAGCTCTTTCGAGATTGGTATCTCATTCAAACCATTTCATTCAACCGGTGCAACATCTCTTTTAAATCTTTTCAACGGTGTTCTTCTGAGTGGGCCCTAACCCACAAGTCTTTTCCCAGGATCTTACCTGACTCTTCTATTTTCCCAGAGCTATCCTAAAGTCTTCTCCAAGTTTGACATAAGAATGGATTATCATCAGTCATATTCCTTCTCCAAGATCACTTTCAAATTCTTTTCATCGTTGGTTCAACCTTTCTAATTTTCATCCTGGAGTTTCTCAACAATTTGGTGGTGTTTCTCGTTGTCATTCTCATCATTTGAAGACCGAAGAAGAGTTTCTCGTTAATCTTGCTCTATTCTCTTCAAGATTCATGGTGCTAGCTTGTTGCCATCCTCTCATAATTGTTTTCGATTGTGAGAATCCTTTTCACCCATCAGGAGATATTCAAGAGTCTACTCAGTTTGTCATCCGGAGTCCATCAATTCAGGTTTATTCATTCTCAGCTGTCAGTTATCATTCTCCTATCTTGCCGGTGCATCAATCGAATATCCTCTAATCAGTTCTTGATCTCTTCATTCTCATGTATCTAAATCCCTTCAAGTATCTTCAATCGTTTTTTCAAATTCTTCCTGGTGAATTGTGCCCTTGCTACTCTCCTTTTCAATTCTTACGGTGGTTCTTTCAAGATTTTTTTCTTTGATTATCATATTAATTCATTTGTTGTTCCAAATCATACCGGTGGTTCGTTCAAGACCTTCTCAAGTTTTGATATATCTCTTTTAATCCTTTCCACGAGAATAAGTAGTATGCCAAATCCGTTGCTTGTCATCAATTTAAATTGGTGAAGGATAAGCATAACATAATTCTTATTCTTGTTCATCCAAGTGATTAATTCTTTATTCCGGAGGCCCTTAAAATTCTTGGTTTCAATTGCTCATCCTTCTTTTCCGGAGTTCCAAGTTTTCCGCATTATCTCGTCGCGAAGCTCCATCTAAATCATCGCAAGGCTTCACCTTGTGTTTTCAATTTCTCTTTCTTTTCATTCCTTTTGTTTACCGGATTTCTTCATGGAGGCTTTACATGGTGGTTCCTCAAGGATTCTTTTCACTCTTCAATTGTTCTTCAAGATTTCTCTTGAAGTTATGATCCGTCAAGCTGTACTCTAAAATTAAACATGGTGTTCAACACATGTTTTGTTTTGAGGCGTTCAAATATTCTTCGTCTTGCATTTCAAAGTGCAATTCTCCTACCTTATCTTTTGAGATGGTGTTATATCATTCTTGACAATTTCCTTTCATGTTTCGTGATTCATATGTTGTCAAGAATGAGGTGTTTTAAATCCATGAATCTCTTCGTTGGAGTTGTCTTGGTATAGATTTCACCTAAAGCCTTCCCTAAGGAATATTGCTATTTGTGGTGCTTATCAATGATCCAAGTTATATCTCTATCATCTTGGTGAAGCAGCTTTCATCTCTTCGTTAATCTCAAGCAAGCAATTGTTTCCGTTAGTGGCTGGTTGTCACCTCATAATGTTGAGATGTTTCCATAAGCCCACTACAAACTTATTCGTTTCGTTGTTGGTTTTCCAACAACCCCGTTTAAACCTTTTTGGAAGGGTGCTTTCCAAACTCATTTGCGGCAGAAGTTGGCATTTTCTTCTTCATTCTATTATTCTAATGATCTATTTTCTATTCTTTCGTTCCGGAGGCATTGTGATGTTGTGCTCTTCAATCATCATCTTGTTTTGTCAGGATCATGTTCTTTTTCTTGCTTAACCATTTAACCGGAGTGTCGTGTCATCTCTTCAAGTTCTTTTCATCTTATCAAGTTTTCTTCTCTTTTCTACCAGAGTGCTGTCCAAATTCAGCCATTCTTGTTCCTTGGCTATCTCATTATACCGAGATGGTCATATTCTTTTTGTTTGTGAAGCTCTTATTTCCATGTCTTTCAACCTTCAAGTTCTCGTAATACTCCTTGTTCCTCTTTTCTAACGGATTGTTTGCAATCTCGTTCATCTCTGTTGTATTGTTTCTTTTAAATTGCTCAACCTCTCAAGGTTCGTGGTTTCACTCGTTCGTCAAAGAAGCAACTTAGTTTTACCTCTTCTCTTCCTCTTCCTTTTCCCTCCGGTGCCATTCTAGATCTCGGGACGAGATCCTCTCATAGTGGTGGAGTGTTGTAACGCCCCAAGACCGACGCTCCAGAAGACTTCCAGCTATTCCGAGTTTCGTCATGTGATTTTTTTTGTTTGTTGCTTTCAGCTTTGCATCATTTGCATTGCATCATGCCATCATTTCATTAATTTTAAAACCTCAACTAATAAATTGCATAGATCGTTGATCTATTTAAATCGAGGGAATTCACATGATGATTTCTCTTTATAACATATCCTCTTGATATTTAGAGAGCTATTATAAAATAATCCATTCTTTGGAATCACCATAACACACTTGCAAAATCCCAATGCCTTTTATTATTTCAATTCTTGGCCTCTAACTTCGCCATATATCTTTTCGTCATTTTCCGGAGCTCCACCTTTTCTCTCAACATTTTTGGACACTCCTAAAACCTCGTCCTAGTTCAAACCATTTGAATTATATTCAAATGTGATTGAATCCAACTTCACCCGCTTGCCCACATCTATTTTTCCTTGATCAAGCTCATTTTTGCGAGTCCATGAAATTTATCCCCATGCCCGAATTCTATCTGCACCTTCCTTTCTTCTCTTTTTTACTCTTTGACATTTTCTGTTTTTGGGAGTAAGGAGAAGAAGGAGAGCAGCCGGCCCAGGCCACCGTGGCCTCCCTAAGCCTAGCAGCCAGGCCGGCCCATTTGCCTCTCAAGGCCCAGCCGCCCCCACCTTTCCCCGTAACCCTAGCCCGCATCCATCTCTCCTCTCGTCCTCCGCCTCCACAAGACTTCACACACCGTGATCGAGCCCCGTGCTCGATTCCCACGCAGCCCTCTCCTCTGCTCGATCTCCCTCTCCTCGCGTCCCATCGTGCGCCGCAGACTCTCCTTCCTCGCTGCTCCACCATGGAGGACCAGAGTCGCTCCTCGCCATCCTCATCGTCCCGCCCGCAGCTCGCGGTTTCCCGAGCTGCGCGCCCGACCCCTGCCGCTTTGCTGCCAGATCGCCATGGCCGCCCGCCTTCGCCTCTGCACCCGACGCCTGCCTCTCCTTCCTCGCGTCGCTCAGTGGCGTCGGCAGGACCTCCAAGACCGCCCGCTTCCCTCGCCGCCTCTCTGCTACACCTCGTCGGCCCCTATCCTGCCCCATCTCCACGCCATGGCTAAACCGACCCCGAGCTCCTGCTGCAGCCGCTTCTTCCCAGCTCCGCCCCTATTCTCGGCTTCGTCCTCGACCGACAGCATCGACCTCCCTTCCTCCGGTCCTCCTCCTCACCTCGTGCCCGGCGCGAGCCTATGGCCGCCTCATTGCTGCTCCACCATGTTCGCCTCAGCAGCTGCTCCCTGCGTCGCCAAGTCCCGCGCCCGCTTCATTCCTCTTCCTTGAGCACCCGAGGCCTGCGAGCCTCCCGCCGCAGATTCGCCTCTGTTTCGCGCCGACATCCTTGGCATCATGGCCTCGGCCTCGAGCTGTTGTCGCGTTACCTACCCGAACAGGAGCAAGTTTGGGTCGCCAAGTCCCCTTTGGATTCGGCAAGACCCTCATGTTTGTCTACACCCGGTGATGCGACAAGTACCCCGACAACGTGTACCACTACCGTCGCCAAGTACGACTACCGCACGGTTACGCCAAGTTCGTCTACGACCGTGTACAACTACTAGCACCAAGTACCACGACGGCCGTTGTCGGCAAGTACACTCTCTGGGTGGCCAAGTTCAACTACCGTCGACCTGAACATCTACGAAAACGTGTATCACTACCGCCGCCGCCGTGTACCACTACTTCAACTACCGTCGACCCTCGAAGACCCTGTGGACCCCGAACATCCACGGACATGAACAACTACTTCCACTACGAGATGTACCACTACCATCGGCATGTGTACGACTACTTCCCACGACGACACGAGTACAACTACTTCCCACGACGAACCGTGAACGTCTACTTCCATCGACGAACTCGAACCGCTCCGAAAATGCACGCTTCAAAGGTATAACCGCCGAGACGTTGACCGTGAACGAATGCTTTGTTGTATGAGTTGCACCCTATGTTTGGACCGTGCCCGAGAGGTCTTTGCATCGCCTCGCTTGCCATGTCGTCGAATTCGTGGGAACCCGTAGTCGGGATCACCCCACCATCTTGCATGACTTCGCTCGCGCCACTTCTCGTTTGCATCGGTATCTCCTCAAGCTACCGGAACCGATTTGTTGCCGTGGCACCATTTCCTTTTCGCCGCCGTGGCACCCTTTTCGTTTCGCCGCCGTGGCACCCTTTTTTGTTCCGCCATGGCGACAAATGCTTCATAACATGCTCATGTCAACATTTTCATAAAAATTGCATAAACTTGCATATGTCATCCGCATCATGATAACAACATTTAAATGCTTAAAATTGTTGTTGCATTAAATTGCTAAATGCACATGGGGATTTACCGGAATTGTTGTTTGTTGTTCCGGCCTCACTTAAACTTGCCTAGATAGGTAGTTTTCATATGCCTCACCTCTTGCCATGCTTAACAACATTTAATATTGTTGGTTAGCCATAACCGAGAGAGAACTAAATAATTGATGTGGTGTTTCGTCAATATGCAACTCGTTGCATATTGAGCTCCACTTAATTTGTAGTATTGTTCGTTGCACTTTGCCATGCCATGCCTCATTAAACCGGACATGCATCATACTTGATTGTGCATCATGCCATGTTTATGCTTGTGTGTTTACCATATTGTTTGCTTCTTTCCGGTTTGCTTCTCTCGTTAGCTTCGGTTTCGTTCCGGAGTTGTGAGGATTGTTCGACTACGCCCGTTTGTCTTCTTCATGGACTCATTCTTCTTCCTTGCGGGATCTCAGGCAAGATGACCATACCCTCGAAATCACTTCTATCTTTGCTTGCTAGATGCTCGCTCTTTTGCTATGCCTATGCTACGATGCCTACCTTTTGCTTGTCAGCCTCCCAAATTGCCATGTCAAACCTCTAACCTTTGACACCATTCCTAGCAAACCGTTGATTGGCTATGTTACCGCTTTGCTCAACCCCTCTTATAGCGTTGTTAGTTGCAGGTGAAGATTGAAGTTTGTTCCTTGTTGGAACATGGAGATGTTGTTCCTTGTTGGAACATGTTTACTTGTTGGGATATCACAATATCTCTTATATTATTAATGCATCTATATATTTGGTAAAGGGTGGAAGGCTCGGCCTTATGCCCGGTGTTTTGTTCCACTCTTGCCGCCCTAGTTTCCATCATACCGGTGTTATGTTCCCGGATTTTATGCGTTCCTTACGCGGTCGGGTGATTTATGGGACCCCTTCACAGTTCGCTTTGAATAAAACTTGTCCAAAGAAGGCCCAACATTGACTTTTACCATTTGCCTCACCTAGCCCTTTTTCCCTTGGGTTTCGGAGCCCAAGGGTCATCTTTATTTATCCCCCGGCGGTGCTCGCTAGAGTGTTGGTCCAAACCGTCAGCGCCGGTGGCTACCGGGGGCAACTCTGGGCTGGCCTACCGAAGTTTGGACAATCCGTGTGCCCCGAGAACGAGATATGTGCAGCTCCTATCGGATTTGTCGGCACATTCGGGCGGCTTTGCTGGTCTTGTTTTACCATTGTCGAAATGTCTTGATGTACCGGATACCGAGTCCGATCGGAGTGTCTTGGGTGAAGGTCTATTCCTTCGATGATCGCGAGAGCTTGTCATGGGCTGTTGGGACACCCTGCAGGTATAAACTTTCGAGAGCCGTGCTCGCGGTTATGTGGCAGATGGGAATTTGTTAATGTCCGTTGTAGAAAACCCGGTTGACCTTAATTAAAATACATCAACCGTGTGTGTAACCGTGATGGTCTCTTTCCGCGGAGTCCGGGAAGTGAACACGTGTTGGAGTTATGCTTGACGAGGTTGCTATAGGATCACTTCTTGATCATACTTTTACCGACCGTGCTTTGCCTTCTCTTCTCGCTCTCATTTGCGTATGTTAGACACCATATATGCTAGTCGCTTGCTGCAGCTCCACCTCATGCCTTTACCTTACCCATAAGCTTAAATGTCTTGATCTCGCGGGTGCGTAGATTGCTGAGTCCTCGTGACTCACCAGATACTTCCAAAACCAGTTTGCGGTGCCCATGTTACCGAAAGGTGTGATGCAACCAAGCTCAAGGAGGAGCTCGATGAAGATCTTGCCCTTTGTGTTGTTTCGCTCTAGTTGATCAAGAGGGAGCCCAGTTGGGGTTGATCGGGGACCTTTGTCGATTTGGGGTTCTTCTTTTATTTTGGTTCCGTAGTCGGACCTTGATTGTATCTGGATGATGTAATGCTTTATTCATGTAATTGTGTGAAGTGGCGATTGTAAGCCAACTATGTATCTCTTTCCCTTATGTATTACATGGGTTGTGTGAAGATTACCTCACTTGCGACATTGCTTTCAATGCGGTTATGCCTCTAAGTCATGCTTCGACACGTGGGAGATATAGCCGCATCAAGGGCGTTACACTGATGGTCAAGTGGTGGTGGAAACTTGAAACACAAAAAGGGCTATGGCAGGATATTGTCCGTGCCAGATATCTTCGCAACAAAACTGTTGCGGATGTCACTGCTAGATTCTCCGACTCACCTTGCTGGAAATCACTTATCAAAGTCAAAAGTGTTTATATGTTGGGCAGAAGAACAGAAACTAATACAGGGGACATCACTAGGTTATGGAAGGACTCGATTAATGGGTCTCCTGCTCTTCAGGAACAATTCCCTCAACTGTTCGCTATCTGTAATTTCCCTAATTGTACTGTCAATAAGATGATGGGCGATGATGCCAACACCTTCTTTAGGCGCAGGCTTACCCCTGATCTGCTTAAGCAGTAGGAAGCGCTGCGGTCTATTATTAAAAACATTCCTCTTGCTAAGAGCGGTGATGGTGACAAAGTTTACTGGGGGCTTAATCAAAATGGCAAGTTCTCTACCAAATCTGTGTATAAGTTGCTGGAGAAACCCCTTGCTGGGTGTAGCTATAAGTGGATTTGGAAAGCTAAAATTCCTCTCAAAATCAAAATTTTCTTGTGGCAATTATCTCAGGATGCAGTCTTGACTAGGCAAGTGATGAGGGAAAGAAAATGGCCTGGGAACCCTCGTTGTTCTTTTTGCAGGGAGGTTGAAACCTCTAAACACCTTTTCTTCACCTGCCGTGTTGCCAGGGTTGTTTGGAGGTCAATTGGGGTGGTGTTGGGCACTGATATGTGCCCTAATAACTACTTGCAATATTTTGTTTGGTGTAGTAAATTCCTTCCTGGCAAAGAGATCTTTTATACTGTGGGTCTACCTGCTACCTGTTGGGCCATCTGGTTGGCGCGTAACCGTGCTACTTTTGAGAAAAAACAGATCAAAACTCCTTTTGAGATTGTTTTCTCCCTTTGCTTGTTTCTATTATATTGGACATGTTTACAGGAAGGGGAAGCGGCTGGGGAACATCACGCAGGTGCAGAGATGATCAGGAATGGCACGCTGCAGCTGATGAGACTGTGTGATCTGGCCAAGCGAATGATCCAGGCGTGAACTACCAAGTTGCGGCTTCAAGGGGCGAAGTTTCGAGCTGAGGCGATCTTCTTCCCACGCCATCCGATACTTTTGCTTAGACTCGCTAGTTTTGGGATGATCTTTTGTGTGGTTTGTTCGGATGTAATTGACTTAATATTGGTGTTACTGTTTTCGCTTCATGGCATCCGCAAGACGATGTCGGGCGGATGTGGTGGGTTTCGGTAATGCTTGAACTCGCTCTACCCTCTTTCCCTCCTCCCGCTATCTCGAATCTGGTTGTATTTCCGTTTAGTAATGGAAAGGGTAAAGCCCGTTAAAAAAATGTCACCATCAGGCACGCCTTGCGGCTAGCATCAGTGAGGAAGCTGCCGGGGTTGAGCAAGTTCCAGAGCTACAATGACGGCACTGGGAAGCCGCTAGAGATAATCACGTGTGCGAAGAGGACAAGAGGCAAGGTGACATGAGCAAAACAGTGCTCTGTACACGGACTACACCTGCAGAGCGTGCTCTCAGGGAGGAATCCACGTGGTCACCACCAGGCATGGCAAGGAGGGGATAAGAGGGGCTGTCACTTGATGTCTAGCATGTAGTCCATGCATCATGGGAACAATAGGAGGTGAAAGCTTGAGATAAGAGGCTCCGTAGAGACGTGAGCCATCGATGCAAGTTTTTTGTATAAACTTGATCAGGTCAGTGTGATCCACAAAGAGATGCTAAGGGCCAAATACTATGTCTAGGGTGCTTAGCATAGGAAGGACTATGATCCTGGGAGTTTTGGAAGGAGATGGACCAGAATTAGGCATAGTTTCTTTGTAATTGCACAATTGGTCCAAAATCAAGATTAAGATGATGCACTCACATGGAGTAGCCACTTGAGCTCATATTTGGCATAGGATGGTCATTTGGACATATAAAGATGCTGTAAAAATTTCAAACCTAATGGACATGCCAAATGGTACTTCTTTGACAAACATCCTCTCGCCCGTAATCTTGGGATAATATTGGTGATAATGTGGCTTAAGGAAATGATCCCAAATTTGGTGGAGAGATGTTATTTGGGTAGGATCATGATATGGTAATTTATAAAAATTAATGGAGCAATATAAAGTATACTTTCTTCACAACCTGAAAATATTGCGAGAAAAATATATTTGAAGGTGTGCTCACATAGATGATGGGACAGAAATGAAAACAGGAGGAGTGTGATTATATGAGCACATAAAGGAGTTTGCAAAATTTCAACTCATTCGGGTAACCCTAGCTAGTACTTCATTCACAAAGCCTCTATTAGGACAGAAACTTTGAAAAAACACTGAGGAATATTCACTAGGAAAATGAAGTTGAATTTTGGCATGTGGAAATTATTTGGATAGTATAGAATGCCCAAAAAGTTTGGGAACAATCAAGGGAAGATAAATGACACTTCCTTCACAAAGTGCCATTCTGGACAGAATTGAAGAAATACTATCAAGGAAATATTTTTGAACTGGTCAAGGAAAAGTTTGGGCATATTTTAGCAATATATTACCCAAATAATTTATGAGAATTATGTGGGAATTTTGTGGATGACTGAAATATAGGTTGCTTCACAACCTAGGGCAAACAGGGTTATTCTTTTTATAGAAAAAAAGGAACATTCCTGAGAAGAAGAATTTTGAGATCGAGCTAGAATGGAAGGACATGATCTTGGGAGAGATTTGGGAATGATAACCCACTTGAGAGAAGGAATGATGATGATCTCCTAGGTGGCAAGGCCATAGAACCACTCAAAAAAGAAAACCAGGGCAAAAACCAAATGAATCAAAAGAAAAAAGAGAAGGTCCAAAAACTAGGGTGTTACAACACAACAGTTTACCCAGGTTTAGTCCACCTTGCGGTGTAAGACCCTACTCCTTTGTGGTTGGATTGCCTCGTGAGGGAGGATGAGCAGGAGTGTATAAGGGGAAAGATGGATGGCTCTTCAACCCCTCTATGGCGGCACCCTCCCTTACTTATACTAGCCTTGGTCCTCTTCCTTCGAAAACTCAAGGCGGGAAGGGTTGCCGCAATGGCCAATTTCAAAGGGGGACATAGGCGCTGTCTAGCTTGACTAAAGCTGGTCTTCGCCTGCAAAAGCTACCTGCCATGATGCACCAGTGGGCTCGGTGATGACCTCCGTCCCGGTGAGCCCATCGTCTTAGTCTTCTTGCACTGAACGGGTAACCTTTGGGGATTGCTTTGGGAACTAGTGCGCTATCCTTGCTCCCTTAGCACGAAAGAGGAACCCCTCCACATCCGCTCCTGATGGCGCCCCTCTAGCTCCGCTTGTCGCTACGCACGTCACCTACGTGAGGGCGCAGGGCCGCACGACACCTTTGAACAGCTCTTGACTTGCATGCCTCAGCGAGGGGCCTCGGAAGGCATTCTCGGGAAGATGCACCGCTAGAGGGCCTCGCGAGGCTCATGGTGACACCTGATGATGTACGCCTCACGAGGCAAAGCCCTTGCGCGGGTCTTTCTAGTGATGCTCTGGCGGTGGGACTGCACCAGGCCTTCTAGTGGCACCATGCACTGAGCCGCAGGCAAACGGGTCTTGGCATCCCGAGTCCTACGTGCTAGACACTCTCTTCGTGTGTTGCAAATAGATTGTTTTTGTTTTTTTATTGAGGGAAGTGCAAATGCGTTTGGTACATACATTATTACACATTAGGCTTGTCCCAAAATTTCAACATGTGCCTTGTTATCCCAAAAATTCAGATATCGCTTTGTCTCTTTGTGCTCCGAAAACTCACTCCTTCACACACGCGCCTTGCTATCCCAAAATGATAATGCGCGCGGAAACTCCCTCGAGCTGCCAAATCCCAACACACAAACTCCCTGTTCTAACCCTGAGCCGAAAGTGTCGCTAGTTCAAATCGGTAGGGCTACTTTTGTAAAACACCCTACATTTTGGAGAAGCGTGCCCCTAAATCATGGTTCACCCCTCGCATCACCTCCTTTTGGCCTTTAAAAAACAAAGGCCGCCATAACCTCTCTGTTCCAGCCGTGAACCCCACCCTCCTCTGTACGCCACCCCACAGCTGCCCAGCAGGAGCCTCTTCCCCGATGACGACGTCCCCCGCAATAGCTTGATGTCCCTCATCCACCACCCCAGATGAGGCTCCGTCATCAATCTCGTCATCCGGCCTGTTTGGCCGCCCCATCCGCCACCTCCAAGGAGATGCTTCGATGATCTCCTCAACTATCACGGCTGCTCCACCACCACAGCATCACCTTAGCCGGCTCCACCGGAACCACAACATCCTCACCGACTCCTCGGACGAAGCTGATGCTTAGTCGGTGCCACCAAACAGGTTGTACACTCATTGCATCACATCTTCTCCTTAATCGACCTCCTGGCACCGTCGTTCCTCGATCTCGCACCCCGATGGAGAAGCTACCTTGATGCTAGTGCCACAGGCAACATCTCCCCAGCGGCTCTCCACAAGTGCGAGGCTCCCTCGGCAGCGGCGGCCATACCAATTGGATCTACTACTGCTGCTCCTGCTCTCGCTCGCGCTTCTACTTCTACTCTGGATCTCACTCACTCGCATGGCTACTCTGCTCTTCCTCTCGCTCGTGCTACTGCTGTGGTCTTCCTCTTGCTCGCGCTACTGATGCTGGTACACGGGCTGCAGCTCCACGAGTTGCTGCTCTGGCTCTAGTTTGTGCTGCTGCTCTAGGCGCTTCTGCTCTGGCTGCTATCTGCTAGTCTGTTCCCTGTCAATCACCTGCTGATTTAGATCGCTGTTTCTCTACTACTAGTACCCGAGCGGCCTAAGCTACATGTGAATTGCTTCTCTGCTGCTAGTGCAGTCAGTTTTGACAGTAACATTCAGATTCCACAGTAAATTGCAGTTTCAACAATTAAGTTCAGAGTCAACCATTTTTACGTCATTTATTGGAGTCAGGTGTTTTTTGGTGATGTAAATTTTACATCTACCACCTTTTCATAATGTATTTTACATCATCTATTAGTGAAGCTATCAGAATCCCACTCGAGATTAATGATGTATTTGCTGTACTTCTTCAGCCTCGACGTCTTATAGCTCGCCGGAGCTGCTCCAACGACGGGACCATCCATCACAACAAAGAAGTACCCTAGACGCCGTCTACAGACGCCTCAGATCTTCCTCCACACCTCCACCAACCACCTCTGTCACAACTTCTTTAGCGACCAATCCAATGATGCTATTGTCGACATGGCTATGCCAAAGAGATTGTACACTTGTCGCATCACTTATTAGTCTACATTCATGTCGATCGATTAGGGCTATTTTGGTTCAAAGGAAAAAAGCGAAGGAAAAACATAGCAATAGGAAATTTTCCTATGGTACTCTACAATTCAGTTATTCATGCATTTGGTTGAAAGGAATGGAGCAAAACATCCACCTGGACCTACTTTTCAAAATCTTATGTATTGAAACAAGACTAAGTGCATTAGTGGTACAATAACATTCTAACTGTACACATTTTCATATGGTTTCACTTTAATTTCACCATCTTTCTTTGCATTCCTTTGGTCTTCCAATTCCTATGAACCAAACACCCAAGTTGATAGAATTCATGTGTTTACAAATGCTATGTTTCCTGCTATGTCTTGAGCTTGGGTTGGTTTTCCTCGAACAGGAGAGGGTGATGCAGCAAAGTGTAGCGTAAGTATTTCCCTCAGTTTTGAGAACCAAGGTATCAATCCAGTAGGAGGCTCCTAAAAAGTCCCATGCACCTACACAAACAAACTAAGAACTCGCAACCAACGCAATAAAGGGGTTGTCAATCCTTCACGACCACTTCATGTAAAGTGAGATCTAATAAAGATAGTATGATAAGATAAATATATTTTTGGTATTTTATAATATAGATGCAAAAATTAAAGATGCAAATAAGGGTAGATTGAAAGCAAATATGATAAGAGATAGACCCGGGGGCCATAGGTTTCACTAGAGACTTCTCTCGAGATAGCATAAGTATTATGGTGGGTGAACAAATTACTATCGAGCAATTGATAGAAAAGCGCATAGTTATGAGATTATCTAGGCATGATCATGTATATAGGCATCACGTCCATAACAAGTAGACCGACCCGTGCCTGCATCTACTACTATTACTCCACACATCGACCGCTATCCAACATGCATCTAGAGTATTAAGTTCATAAGAACAGAGTAACGCATTAAGCAAGATGACATGATGTAGAGGGATAAACACATGCAATATGATATAAACCCCATCTTGTTATCGTCGATGGCAACAATACAATACGTGTCTTGCAACCCTTTACACACTTTGGGTAAGAACACCGCAAGATTGAACCCAAAGCTAAGCACTTCTCCCATGGCAAGAAAGACCAATCTTGTAGGCCAAACCAAACTGATAATTCGAAGAGACTTGCAAAGATAACTCAATCATACATAAAAGAATTCAGAGAAGATTCAAATATTATTCATAGATAAACTTGATCATAAACCCACAATTCATTAGATCTCGACAAACACACCACAAAAAGAGTTTACATCGAATAGATCTCCACAAGAGAGGGGGAGAACATTGTATTGAGATCCAAAAAGAGAGAAGAAGCCATCTAGCTAATAACTATGGACCCGTAGGTCCGTGGTAAACTACTCACAACTCATCGGAGGGGCAAGGATGTTGATGTAGTGGCCCTCCATGGTCGATTCCCCCCCGCAGATCACGCCGAAGGCTCCAAGATGGGATCTCGCGGATACGTAAGGTTACGGCGGTGGAAATTGTGTTTCGTGGTGCTCCCGGATGTTTTCGGGTACGAGGTATATATACGAGGAAGAAGTACGCCGGTGGCACCGGGGGACCACAAGATAGGGGCGCGCCTATAGGAGGGGAGGCCCCTATCTCGTGGGGCCCTCGAAGCTTCTTGACTTGCACTCCAAGCTCTCCGGATCACATTTGTTCCAAAAATCACGCCCCAAGGTTTCATTCCGCTTGGACTCCGCTTGATATTCCTTTTCTTCAAATATGAAATAGGCAAAAAAAAGCAATATGGGCTGGGCCTCCGGTTAGTAGGTTAGTCCCAAAAATGATCTAAATGTGTAAAATAAAGCCCACAAACATCCAAAAGAGGTAATATAATAGCATGGAACAATCAAAAATTATGGATACATTGAAGACATATCATTTCCCACGTGCATTCCTATCCTATTCTGGTGTTTTTCCTATCCCTGCATTTTTAGAATCCTGCAAGCCAAAGGAGTACATACAGAATTACTTCAGCTATAGATAGGTGTCGAAGAAAACTTTTTGTGGTTCGTCCTGCTCCTGACATGACGTCGTCCACCTCATCTGAGCTGCTCCATCGACAGAAGCATCCACCATACTAGACATCACGACTCCTGGCCATCTTTCGCCGCCTCAGATCTCCTTTCCTGACGCCGACACCCACTGCAACTACATCACCATCATCGACTCAGCAGATGAACTTGAGGAGTACAAGGGTCCGCAAGAGAGGTCGGACTCTTTTGTTTTTGCCTACGTTATGCATTGCTTAATATTACATGCTACTTTATCGTCCTGATCACCTCTTAGACTCCAAGTCAAGTACAAATTAATGTTCAAACTTGAGTTTTAAAATGCTTGCAGGGCACATATCGAGGCAGCAATGAATACTATCTATGTCTATTATCTGGTTCACCTAGGGTATGCCTATGTTGTTCATCTTGGGTGGGAAACAAATAGTAAAGCTATCATCATCTGTCTTTTTATTAAATTAAAGCTATCATCAGCCTGCTATCATTATTTTGGATCTATCCACTGGTTGTTACCATCACTCTAGATTTTTGCATGCTCTCCTTACACAATCTCACTATATTTTTTGTATGCATGTCAGATATTGTACACAGTCATGTTGAACATGTAGAGAAAAAGAGAAGAGTTTTTCGCGGCAATACAATGTCATGCAGACATCGCTCCATGGTAGGCATAGTGGAAAACTCTCCCCCACCTCCAGATTGTAAACCAGAGGTAGATACCTGTTCAAAGGCAGATCCAGATGGAGCTAACCACCCCTATTTACCCCCCGAGGTGTTTTCTCTAACTTGGCATGATGGTGTTGGTCATATCATGCATATGTTGCCTTACAGCGCTTACTTTTGACAACATATATGTTATCTACTTAGTTTAGACCTGTTTTGTGGTGCCACCTGTTTAGTTTCTATATCATATATGTGAACTATGCAATCTCATCGTTTTTAGCCAGCCATAATATATGTGAAATATGCAATACCATCCTGTTTAGCTAGGCATCATATATTGGAATTATATCTACCATCACATGTATGACTATCTTGATTCTGTCATAAAATCTTCATGGATGTACATGTATGACAAAAAATGTGACCTACTGTGACAAACACGTATCATCGGGGAAGTGTTTTTTGGAGTGTACGTGTGTGAATGAGCAAAGTTCGTACCTTTGTAATGGTAGCCATGGGCCTCCTTTTCTAGAGAAAGGGGTCACCAAAGTGGCAAAATTGTAATTATATGATGTAAATAGTGGCTACGGTGCCAAATACCTAACTCTGTCATGTTAGGGCGAACACAATGCACCATGAGGTGTCATGCTGAAACTCCCCAACAAGAATCACCTCTCCTTTTGTGCCATTCGTCCATCTACATCTCTAGGATGGGTGTCATTGAAGTTGTCTTTGGAGGGGCGGGCTGACATGTGACTAGACAATATTCACCTAACTACATGCCCACATGACACCTATTTGACAGGCGACGTGCTGGTCGCTGAGGTGGAGCGGTTGCAATGTAGTGGAAACTTGCCGGTAAGAAGCTTGCCTGGATCTTGTTTGCTTCCCGACAACTCCAGTCTTGATCTTTTGTACTTTTCGATCACCTGACTAGATGTCTTCTTCATGGTTTTATTAACCAAGTCTTGAGCTTGTCTTCAGCTGCCCTCCGCAAGCCTTGGCATCAGAAGGCCGCCATCGCTGCTCACAAGTCCGGGGTACTAAATGACCCATACTTTAGTACACTAACACAATGCTTTAAGCATGATAACATAATATAGATAGAATAAAACTATTCACAGAGTGAGGACACCACATATTGAACCTGCCACAGAGCACCTCTCCCACTTAAGATGAATGATTCTAATTTGCCAAAGTAAATGGGTATATCATAGAGAAATACAAAACTATAACAATCACACATAATAAAGTTCAGAATAACTCAATTACTTTCAATGAACAATATGATAATAAACCCACAATTCATCAGAACCCACCAAACACACTGCAAATGATTACATATATCGATTTCCGAAGATAACATTGTATTGTAGATGAAAGAGAGAGAGAGAGAGAGAGAGAGAGAGAGAGAGAGAGAGATCTAGATAATGTTATGGACCCATAGGTCAACTCATGCATCATCAGAGTGGCTGCAAGGTTGATGTAGATGCCCTCCATGATCGATTCCTCCAAAGCAGAGTGCGAAAAAGACCTTCGTGGGATCACCAAGGAGAGACTTGCAACTGTGGAATAATTGTTCGGTCTCCTCCGGGGTTTCGAATAATTGGGAATTCAGAGGCGCTGAATTAGGTCCCAGAGCCACGAGAGGCCCACAAGGGGGCACTGCACCTACCGCCTCCCGGGTGCGCCTGTAGCCTCGCCGTGCCTCGTCACCATCCGACTCCCTCAAGCTTCGGGGTCCTTCCGGTCCAAAAATATCATCAAAAAGTTTTGTCACGTTTGGACTTTGTTTAGTAGGGATTTCGGTAAAACCAAAAACATGCAAAAAAACAACAAGCACTGGGCACTTGGTTAATAGGTTAGTTCCAAAAAATTATATAAATTGACATATATAGCATACAAGATTGAGATATAATAGCATAAATCAATCAAAAATTATAGATACGTCGGAGACGTATCATGGGCACATACTATCTAAAGTTCTAACACCTTCAAACCCACTTTTTTTATTTTTACCATTATGATCATCGCCCTCCGAACAATTGGGACGCCTCTTAATTAAATTTGACTCATCTCAAAACCCTTTATCTTCAAGTTTTATATTGGTAAACACATATTCAATAGATGACACACCAATCATTTTACGGACATTTACATCTCTGCCCCTAACTCGAATCCACTACTCAGATTTGCCCCTAATTTTGAAGCATGCTCAAATTTGCCCCTCCGCCGTTAAGTCACTACTCAGAAATGCCCTTCCGTACAGTACTGTAGCACTTTCCGTCCAATACTGTAGGACTTTCTATCTGCTACAGTACACATGGGCCTCTGACAGTCAAAGGCCTTTGAATGGACGGACGGTGTCGGTGTACTAAGGTAGGGGTACCTCAGTACCCCAACTTGTGCATGGGCAGTTGCAGCTCCCCGCAGCTAGATCTACCACATGCTTGCCGGAGACCATTCCTGCTCCATATCAAGCCATTCAAGAACAAAGTGTACAAGACAGAAGATCAAGACCCCGGCAAGAGGAGCTTGCCGGGAGGGCCGTCCCAGGCTCAAGGTTACCTCGCTCATGCAAGGCCCTGGCGAGAGGAGCTCGACGGGGAGACTAGAAGATTACATCGTAGAAGACACGCCGGCGCTATACGCTGTCCGGCGAGGGCCCGGGAGCGGCAAGTTACAAAGCCCGACAAGCTTCCGGTCCGCAAGATCAAGACCCGCAAGGTACTTGCCGAGAGCTGCGCTGCGTGCCCGCACTCCAGCTCATCTGCCCACGCGTCGCCTTAAGCTCTCTCCAGAGACGCGTGGCGGATGGCTGTGCTGCCTGGGGGGTGCGGTGGCACTCCACGGTGGTGGATCCATCACCGTGGCAGACGGAGACGCAAGGGCGGGAGCTTTTGGGGTCGACGGCGACGGGCATTAAATGCCTTTGTCCCCCACTGTCAAAGTAGGTAGAAACCACTGTTCAAGCACTGTAGCTACACTGTTCCCGCACTGTTCCAACTACCACCCCTTTTACATTTTTACCCCTTTCTCCTACGTTGACACCTGTTGGTGACCCCTTGGCACTATAAAAGGAGGCCCATGCACAACGTAGGGGAGGGTCGAATCCTTTGCAACTCCCACGCTCGGTGTAGCTGCTACTGTAGCTCTTCAAGCTCCCGAGCACAATACAACACAAAGCAGCAGTAGGGTTTTACGCGGCCCATCGCGTCCGGCTGGGTAAAATCCGCCGCAGCATCGCCTCGACCGCTCTCTGTGCCTCCTCCGCCTCAGATCGCACTTCACGAAGGGGCCCCGCCCCATAGGTGCTCACGGCGGCGTGTCTCTCCGCCCCGCCCCGACATCTTTGGCGCGCTGTAGGGGCGCGAGGTTGTGCGGACTTGATCCGGCGTTCGCGGGCGCGTTTTTCATCAAGAACTTCATCGACGATCGCGCTTATGGCCTCAAGACGAGGGCTTCGAGGGTCGCAGACCCGCTCAGATTCACCCGCCGCCACCGGAGCCAACGGTAGGCGGAGAAGACACCAGCGGAAGGGTGGACACCGCGAGGGCACTCGCGGCGCCACCAGATCCAGAGACAGACGGATGACCGCGCTTCGGTCTCCGTGGATCCACGCCCATCTCAGCAAGACGACGACCCAGCAGCGCCATACCACGGAGGTGGTATCCGCCATCGGAGCAGGGACGCACGGGGCTCGCGGGATGTTCCGACCACCGCCCGTACAGTAAAGCGAAGGCGCCGGGCAGGACTCGCCTCCTTCTAACACCGCGAGTCCGAGCGCGTCCCCGCCTCGCACCACTCGCTCCCGCTTCCCTCCACTTCCGCCAAGCGCCACAAGAGCGCAATGTTTCGACTTCCTCCAGCAGCGGACAAGGCCAAGACGGAGGGCTACCATCCAGAGCCTGGTCGCCGCCAACAATAATCCTTCCACGGCAGCCGAGGCTTCGCTGCCGCGCAAGCCGAGAAGTCAAGGCCGACGGCGATAAGACCGCCGGGTGCAACCACCGCGCGCTCCCGACGCGAAGCGAAGACGCCGCCCGCCGAATAACGCCGATGACGGCTCCACGGCATCATCGGATCCGCGGCTCGCCGATCAATGCCAGTCCTCGACGATCGGCGACAAGAAGATGCTCGACCACGATCGAGCGCCGCCGAGAAACTCGGCGATAATCGACCAGAGAGCCGGAGCACCGCCGACGCTGCGCCCGGAGAGCCAGCGACCTGCCAGACGCTGCAGGCTGCCCTGCTCACCCGCGAAAGGCGGCGCGTCCCAAAGGGCTCCAGATGAAGAATTTCAAGCCCGACGCACCGAGAAGTACGACGGCAAGACGCACCCTCGGAGTTCCTCGGTGTCACACCATCGCGTGCAGGCTGCCGGGCGCGACGAGAAGATTCTCGCGAACTACTTCCCCGCTCGGCTTAGGCCGAACGCTCGTTCTGGCTTATGCACTTGCCGGAGGGCTCCATTTCTTCCTGGGCGGACTTTGCCATCAGTTTGTTGGCGCTTTCACGGGCGCCACAAACCCCACGGCCGAGAGCGATCTCCACATTTTGGCCCGTAAGGAAGGAGAATCCTCGCAAGTATATCCAACGCTTCACCCGTGTGCAGCACAACATCCTCGATGTCCACCCTGCCATGTTATCGCTGCTCCACCGTAACGCGTAATCGCCGCATGCGTGAAGAGATGGCAATGACCAAGATTCGATGTCACGAGCTCTATGCTCGGTTGATAATGCGCCTGCGCTGAAGAGGGGAGGAGGCTCCCGGGAGGATGTCGCGCAGAGGAAGCGACTCGACGACGCCGCCTGCAAGGAAGCGCCGACGGCGGAACAATCAAAAAGAACAAGGAAGAGGTGCTCGCCGTCGAGAAGTCCGCAAGGAGGCCCCGCCAAGCAAACACAGTCTGGCGGCTCGCAAGGAGCCTCCCTCAGAAGCGGCAGCCGACAAGCGGGACGGCCCCGCAAGCAATATCGCAAAATCCACCACACCAAGGGCCACGATCTCTATAACTGCAAGCGCGTCGACTATCTCGTCGAGCAGCAAAAAGTTGAGTACGAGAGGCGCGACAAGGAGAGGGCCCAAGGTGGCGGAGAAGAACCGAGCAAGAAGCGGCCGTTCAATGGCTAGGGAGGACGCTTCGGCAAGGCCAAGCGGCGACAAGGTGATCGACCTCCCCGGAGCCGCGACAAGGATGAAGACGACGACGAAGACATGGGGGATGAGGATGACAGCGAGCAGGAGTTCCAGAAGGCCACGGAGGTCCTATGCGTCGACGGTGGCGCCACTACACACCTCCCACCGCCAGCTAAAGCAGTGGAGTACGCTGGTGAATGCAGCAGAAGCCGCCCATGGAGTCGCCAAGCAGTTCTCAAATGGTCAAAGACGCCCATCATTTTTGATCTTGAGGATCACCCTGACCGCACCACCGCGGTCGGGTGCTTGCCGATGCTGGTTTCACCCACCATCCGCAACCTCAAGGTCACCAAAATGCTGGTTGACGGTGGGGCCGGGCTGAACTTGATCTCCTCTCGCTGTGATCAAGAAACTCCAAATCCCGGATGGCGAAGCTCAAGAGACCGGTTCTTTCCAAGGAATCAACCCGGAGGAGCAAGCCCAAGGAAAGATCACTCGCCGGTGACCTTTGGCGGGAGCTCAATTTCAGGATCGAAGCGATCACTTTCGACGTCGCCGATATTCCGCTACATACAATGGAATACTCGCCGCCCCGCCTCGCCAAGTTCATGGCAGCTTCCCATTATGCTTATAACGCATTAAGATGCCGGGCCGATAAGCGCCATCACCGCCCACGGCGACAAGAAAGATGCGCCATCTGCACCGACAAGATCTACCGATGCGGCAGCAGCGCCGACAAGAATACACTTGCCGCTGAAGCTCCCGGGGAAGAAGACGAAGACCAAGTCCGCAGTGCTCCGGCCCACTCCGCAACCGCACTCTTCGAGTGTTGCGCTGCTGCCGAGGACGCCCGCCGAGCTCCACCGCAAGAGTAAAAGGGAATGGCTGCTCCGCCGCAACCAAGAAGGTGTCCGCCAAGGAGGACGGCATCGGTGGTACCTTCACCATCGCAACACGCTTGACAAAGAATAGGAAAGCGCCATTGTCGCTTTCCTCATGGGCGAACGCCGATGTGTTTGCATGGCAACCATCTGACATCCCCGGTGTTCCCAGGAAGGTGATTGAGCACAAGCTTGCCGTTTGCCCTCATGCGCGGCCCATCAAGCAAAAAGTGAGGAAGCAAGCCGTGGAGCGCCAAGAATTCATCAACGAAGAAATCAAGAAGCTAGAGGCAGCGGGCCTAGTTAGAGGTGTAATCCATCCGACGTGGCTAGCAAACCCAGTCGTCGTGCGCAAGGCTAATGGGAAGTGGAGGCTGTGTATAGACTTCACCGATGTAAATAAAGCATGTCCCAAGGATCCATTCCCCTTGCCGCGCATTGACCAGATTGTTGACTCCACTGCCGGATGTGAGCTACTTTGCTTTCTTGATGCATACTCAGGCTATCACCAGATCTTTATGGCCGAAGAGGATGAAGAGAAGATCGCGCTTATCACTCCATGTGGCACCTATTGCTTCATACGCATGCCATTTGGACTGAAGAATGCAGGATCAACATTTGCAAGGGTAGTGTATACGCTTTTGAGCCACAGATCCACGTAAATGTAGAGGCTTACATGGATGATATCATGGTGAAGAGCAAGAGCAAGGATACGCTGATTCAAGATTTGGAAGAGACATTTCAGAACCTCAAGAAGATACAGCTAAAGTTGAACCCCGAGAAGTGCGTCTTTGGAGTTCCCTCCGCAAGCTTCTCGGTTCTTTGTGTCACAGAGAGGATTGAAGCCAACCCCGACAAGATTAAAGCCATTGAGCAGATCGAGGCCCCGGCGAATCAAGGATGTCAAGGCTCGCAGGTTGTGTGGCTGCCCTCAAGAAGTTCATTTCAAAGTCTCAGAGCGCCCCTACCTTTCTTCAAAATCTTGAAGAAGGCAGGCCCCATGAAATGGACTCCGAAGCGGAGGCAGCGCTGCAAGATTTGAAACGGTACCTATCCTCCACCCCAATACTTGTCGCACCTAGACCACAGGAGAAGTTGTTGCTGTACCTAGCGGCGACCAACCAAGTGGTTAGTGCTGCGCTTAGTGGCGGAGAGGAGTCCGACGAGGAGGCTGCACCACCGCAAGCGAGTCCAATGACAAGGTGGGGCTGCTCCGACAAGCTCTGCCCCGACAAGGACAACTCACAGCAGGAACAGGATGAGGTGCGGAAAGATGGTGCAGCGCCCAGGTATTTTGTAAGCCCTTCTCCAGGGGCTAGATCAAGATACTCCGCGCAAAAGCTGCTTTTGCCTCCTCATGGCCTCAAGAAAGCTGCGCCATTACTTCCAGCACACGAGATAACAAAGGGTCACCACTTCCACCAAGAGGATATTGCACAACCCGTAAACAACAGTGCAGGATCGTTGAGTGGGCACCGGAGCTGTCGAGCTTTGGACTCAAGTTTGAAAGTACTTCAACCATACAGAGCCGGGCTTTGGCAGAATTCATAGCGGAATGGACCCCAACACCTGATGAAGAAGTCCAAGAAACAAGTACACCCGTACAAGAAGCGACGAGTGAATGGGTAATGTACTTTGATGGTGCCTTCTCGCTGCAAGGCGCCGGTGCCGGCGTGGTACTCATCGCGCCCACCGGAGAGCACCTCAAGTATGTCATCCAGATGCAATTCCCAAGAGAGCAAGCGACAAACAACACTGCTGAATATGAAGGTTTGCTCGCCGGCCTCAGGATTGCGGCCGAACTTGGGATCAGGAAATTGATTGTGCGGGGAGATTCTCAGTTGGTGGTCCGGCAAGTTAACAAGAGCTATCAGAGCCCTTTGATGGAAGCTTATGTAGATGAAGTGAGGAAGCTTGAGGAGCGCTTTGAAGGTTTGCAGATGGAGCATGTCCCGAGAGCTCAGAATGAAATCGCAGATGGCCTTTCAAAGTGTGCTTCGATGAAGTTACCTGTGGAACCAGGGACCTTCTTGCTCAAGCTGACTCAACCCTCCGTCACACCATCAATTGGGCAGTCCAAGAAGAGAAAGTTGGTCTCCGGCGACTACTTGCCGGCGGATCTCCCTGAGGCCGCCGCCAAAGTCCCCAAGATCAACAGCCAGAACGCTGAGGAACAGTTTGCTCCTGCAGATCCTCGGTCTCAGGCGGTTGAAGCAAGTGTTCCCGACAGCCTTGCCCGGCAAGCTTGCCGGGGACCTTCAGCCCCGGCAGAGCCGAGATCCTTGCCGAGAAGCCGAGGTTCCCGCAGCTGCCCTCATGCCTTTAGTCCTTGCCGCTGAGCCCCGAGCTCCGGCATGGGCACAGCAGACGTCTGCTTTTGCAAACCGGAGAACTTCCCGACGACCCGTAAGAAATAGAAAGGGTAACCAGACAACAGTATGTACCAGTTCGTGGACAACGAACTGCATGTAAGAAGGCTCAATGGTGTCAAACTAAAGTGCATCTCCGTGGAAGATGGATGAAGCTGCTGGCGAGATACACGGAGGCATCTGCGCCACCACATTGGTGTAAGGGCACTTGCCGAAAGCTTTCCGCAAGGGTTCTTTGGCAAGAAGCCTCCAAGATGCAACCGCACTAGTAACCAAGTGTGAAGCGCAAGGCCCATGCAAAGCAGATCCATCACCAGCTCAAGCTCTCCAAACAATCCCTTTATCCTCGCCCTTCTCGGTCCGGGGCTCGATATCTCGCCCCTTCCCCTGTTTGTCGGGGCTTTGAGTACTTGTACGTAGTAATCGACAAGTTCACAAAGTGGCCGTAAGTGGAGCCAGTGAGAAAGGTGACAAGACAAATCGGCGGTCAAGTTCTTCAGTCGATTGTGTGCCGCTTCGATCCCTAACAGGATTATCACCGATAACAAGACACAATTCACTAGTCGCACCTTCATGCAAGACGCCCAAGACCTTGGCGCCAAGGTCTGTTTTGCTTCGCTGCTCACCCAAGGAGCAACGGTCAAGCGAGAGGGCCACGCTGAAGTGCTGCGCGGACTCAAGACAAGAACTTTCGACAGTGCTGCGAAAGCGGAAGAAATTGATAGAGGAGCTGCCGGCGCTCTTTGGTCAATCGAACGACACCGAATCGAGCCACGGACAGACACCTTTTGCTCTAGTCTATGGAGCGTAAGCGCTTCTCCCACGGAACTCAGATACGGATCTCCTCGAGTGCTCGCTATGATGAGTTTCGAGCAAGAGCAATCGCGCAAGATGACGATTGCTCCTTGAGGAGGGACGCCTCTGTGCTGTCAGACGAGCTGCTCGATACCAGAAGCCTTGCGCCGCTACCATAGCCGCAAGGTCAAAGCCAGAGTCTCGAGGAAGGCGACTTTGTTCTTCGGGCGTGTTCAGTCCGCCAAGAATTCCAACAAGTTGACACCAAGTGGAAGGCCCTTATTGGGTGAGACAAGTCACGAGGCCCGGCGCTGTCCGCCGAGACCAAGAAGGCCTACCAAAGGAACAACTCTCGAACATAGAGCATCTTCGCAAGTTTTACCCATAAGGCGCGGTTGCCGTGATCCGCCCGACAACCACCTTTTGTACAAAGCTTTGCCATTGTTGCATGTAACCCTTTGTACAAAGCCGGGCGCAGACCCCGTGCAGCAGTAAAGTTTCTGTGTTTTGTGTTGGTTGCCTTTTCCATGCTTTTCTTTGCTATTTGCATGAGTTATTTGGCATCTGTCGTGCGACACACATATCCGGCAAGCAATAGCACGCCGAAAGGCCATTTACTTGTTTCCTTCTTCTTTTTCCATGTCTCTTAAACAGAAGAAACGCTCTCGCGACAAGTTTGCCGGGGAAGGAAATGGAGGATGAACCAAGTGCTGTTCAAGAAAGAGAAGCTTGCCGGAGAACGCGCAGATCACGAAAGCTAAGTTTGAGCAGCTCAAAATTTTGAGTTTTAAGTTGCCTTCCTTGAACAACCACACTTTGTATGGAAAACCTGTGCTCGGAGGAACCTACCGATGGATAGCCGCACCCTTATCTTGTTTTCGAGCGCGCTCAACGATTTAAGAGAGCTGCGACAAGTGTCGTGCCCTTGTTTCGTCTTCGAGCCCGCTCAGCAAGCTGAGTGCGTTGCGACTAGCCGCGGCGAGGTTGCTTGCCGGTAAGACCTTGGCTAGCAGGCTGCTTCGAGTTCAGCACTCAGCGCTCGCGACAAGGGTCCCTTGCCGGCAAGTTCCCTAGAAGCGTAGGGTTGAAACATACAAAGTTGAGGATCAAAACAAGGGAGATAACACTCGCATCCATTGATCGAAATAAAGATAGTATCCGCAAGAAATAACTTGTCACGATGACTAATGAGTTCATAACACCCTATGCAGCAACTAAAAGAGATAAAGATAAAGGAGGCCTAGTTCACGCGGGTCGCCTCCATCCCGAGATCTTGTTCACTTTGGCGATGATGTGGGCGACCTGCCCTTCAGAGCCTCGATGTTTGCGCCGGCGGCAAGCTGCGAAGAACGCTGGTGAGGTTTATGCCGGATTGCGGTATACGATCTTCACAAGACACGCCCATGGTTCCTCAAAGACAGCCGGCGAGTCTCCTCGGCAAGTTGCGCGGGGATCTTCTTCCGCAGATTTGCAAGGGCCGGCGCGATCCCCCTGAAGAAGAGGCTGAGCTTGGCGCTGTGAGCAAGGTTTGGATCCGGGGAGTAGATGAGGTGCTCCAGCTTCAGCGCCAGCAGCTCCTGGTCAATGGCGGACGCAGAAGATACCAAGTCCTCGGTCCATATCTCGACGATACGGCGGAAGTCCTCGGCTGCTTTGTTGGCGCTGACCACCAAGGTTCGCTCTCGCGGAGTTCCTCCTTCAGCTTGGTTTCCGGTCCCGGCAGCGCTGCGAGTCCTTCAACAGCAGAGACTTGTAGCTCAAGACCTCGATGGAGTCCTTGGCGGCCTTCAATTGCCGCCCTTCTTGGAAAGGCACTCTGAGCTCGAGTTGGTGGGGCATCCTTCTCGCGCCCGTGATGAGCGCTGCGACCTTCTCCTCGCCGCCTTCAAGAACTCCTCCAGCTGCGCGACTTTGGCGGCAAGCTCCTCCTTGGCGGTTTCAAGGCAGCCGCGGCTTTTCGCCTCTTTCGCCTCCCGCCAAGGGCTCTGTTCTCGAGCGGCAAGGTCTTCCTCGTGAACGCCGAGGTTGACCTTCCGCTGATGAGTTCTCCTTCTCGCCGACAGCTCCACCCGGCGAGCCGCTGCTCTTCGCCTCGCCTTCTCCAAAGAACCACTCTTCATACTCTCCGCGAAGTCGCCGCGCTTCTCCGCCACCTCGCGGAGAGCAGCCTGATTGGCGGCGCTGAGCTCCGCCGCTTCTCCATCTCCTCGGCGGCCTTGGCGGCGAGGGCCTCCCGAAGCGAAGCTACCGTCTGCCCGGTAAGGGCCAGAGCTGGTGAAGCAGCCTCATCGGGCCTGCTGCCCCGCCGCCCTCGACGACCTTCAAGCCTGGAGGCGAGGATCTCCCATCAAGACCTCGCCCCGCTGGAGTCAGCGACGAGGAACCCCACGGCACTGGATGAAGACGCCTGGGGGCTTCAAGTAGTAGCCGGACCGCTTTTCTCCGGCGGAGGGGTCGGTGACCGGCGCAGCACTTGACGCCCCGCAGCCTCCGGCCAGTGCAGCGGTCGCCATCCCTCTCCGCCGCAAGGCTCGCAGCCGGAGCGGTCTCGCACATGTGGCCTGGCGGCTCCCGCCAGTCCTCGAGGACAGGCGCCGCCGCCGCCACCTCAAGACGCCCTCCTCCTCCTCAATGACGACTTCCGCTCCATCTGCCGGGGAGGAGGATCTAGAAAAGAAGAAAAGCAAATGAAGTTCAAGCAAATATCCAAAAGAGACAACGCCAGAAGACAAAGTTGCGAACCTACCTTGGCGGACGCCGCGGCAAGGCGGCTCTCTCTTGCCGGGAACTATCCTTGGCGGAGTGGCTGCCGCCGCCGGTTGCTCGCTTGGCGGGTACTCGCTTGGCGGAGTACTCCGCCTTGGCGGACGCTTCCTTGCCGGGAGTTCGACCTTGGCGGGACGGCGGACTGCCGGCCTCGAGGGCGACCGGATGCTCCTCGCCACGCGGCTCCATCTTCGCACAAGTCAAGACAGACACGCCAAGATATTAGCACAAGACCAAAACCTTCAAACACGCCGGCGAAAGCAGGTGCAGTAACCCAGACTTACGCTGGGGCTGCGCTGGGACTGCTCGACAGCGCTGGTCCGGCGAGCTTGATCCGCACGTCTCGTCGCCTCGGGCGAAGTCGTCTGCGACCACCACGGGCACCTTGGCTTTCTTCGCCGCCCGCTACCAAGGTCCTCAAATCAACACAAAAACAAGATTAGCCTCAACAATAATCAAGGCGAAATTTAAGAAGATGAAGATCTCGGCATTTTACCCTGTTCCTCCTCGCTGCCTTTTCGCCAAGGCGGAGAAATCATACTCCACCTGGTCGCGCTGGGCGCGAGGAGCAGGAGGCGGCGGCCTCTCGGGCGCTTTAGCGGTCCTCGGGCTGGGGCTGCAAGACCCAGCCTCGTGGGCGCCGGGACCCGAGAAGCGGGCGGAGCCGCCGCCCGCCCGAGAAGACCCTCGTCCGCTGGCGCCGACCTGCGAGGCGCTTTGCTGTGGCTCGCGCGCGAAGTCGCTTCGCCGGGTTGGTGCGCCGGTCGCCGGCGCAGCTTGACTTCCGGAAGCTATGCTGCCCGGGCGAGCCGGTAGTTGCCGGGGCCTGCAGATTGCTTGCCGCCGCTTTGCGGAGGCGCTCAGCCGAGAACACTTGGGGCTCGCCTGGGCGGGAGGTCTCCGACGACGAGGAGAGGTCGCTCACAGAAGGTCCGTGGACCCGCCGGCATCCTCGGCGGCCGCGGCATCCTCCTCCTCCTCCTCGCCGGCCGGCTCGCTGCATTCCAGCGCCTGCGCCATGCGACCCCTTTTTCTCTGGCGCCTCCGCCCCTCCGCGCCTCCGCCTCCTGGGCGCCTCGCTCCCTCCGCAGCGCCACCTCTTGTTGCTGCCTCGCCGCGATTCCAGGATCCCGGAGTGCCTCGAGAGGGACCCCTGCAAGCTGCCGGGAGGAAGTTGCAGCAGTCTGCAGATTTCCGCCGCCTCCGCTTGGCCGACTCTCCGCAGCCTCTCGCCTCCTCGGGCGATACAGCTGAACTCTCCCCGCCACTGCGGCTGCAGCGCCTCTTCAGCCCGAGAAGCTATGTACGCGAGCTCCTGGTCCGTGGTGTCCCGTGGTCAGCCCCCGGTCTGCCCTTGTTCTTCGCCGCCTCAAGGTTGTCGGGAAGTTGAGGACGTCTATTGGCTCGGGCGGAATCCATGTACGCTCCACGCCGTGCGAGTCGCACGCGGGCATCATGGCGAGGAGGCGATCCCGAGCTGTGCTGTTGCAGAGGGGCACCACTCCCCGGGAAGGTCTGAACCACTCTGGATGGGCCGGTCAGATTGAAGAGTTCCCGACCATCCCCTCAGCCCAGCGTCGTGAAGTTGAAGTTCAGCCCGGGCGCAGCCTCATTATATCCCCGCGCGCCAGCACTCCCAGCCGGCCTTTTCCTGTCTTGGAGAGGGCACGCGGCGGCGGAGGAAGTCTGCGCCTACCTCTCGCAACGGATAGATTTGCTGCTCAAGACGAAGAATCCGGACGAGGGCAGCGCCGAGCTTGATATCGTCTCAATCCAGCTCGCTTCCAGCCTCTCGCCAAGACGATGGGCCAGCGCGGCGCGGTGAAGGGCTGCGGCTCGCCTTCAAGGACCCAGCACTACCGGCACGCCACTCCTCCCACTTGCCGCGGAGCTCCCCGCAAGTACGACTCTTCAAGTTCAAAGCGAAAACCCAAGAAATCCCTCCGGAGAGGGGGGGCGCTGCTCGCCTCGAGTGAAGAAGTGCCTAAACAGCGCCACGCTTGGTCAGATCCCTATAAAGTTTTCGCATATATAAAAACCGCCATCGTAAGGATGGCGTTGGGGGTGAAGTCAAGAAGGTGGAAGCCGATGTGTGCATAATGTCGCAGAAGAAATCGAAAAGGGGGACAAAGACCGCAGTGAAAGAAGGCTGCGAAGAAATAGTACCCGCCAGATAGTTGTCCATGGTGGCGGCCGGATGAGCTCGTCCGAGGATGCGCTTTGGTCTTTTGGCCTGTAACAGGTAATATTTGCCCAGAGTTCCTGCGACGCCGAGCCGCGCGGGAAGACGACGCTCGCTTCGCAGATCGTGGCGAAGCCGCGCCGCCGGATTTCTCCTTCTTGGTCTTCTCCGCTTTCCCTTTACCCTTCCCGGCCTTCGGGCCATGGCGGAGGCGGCGAGGGAAGGAAGACGAAGAGTTCAAGGGCGCCGCAAACGCAAAAGACGGCGGAGGAGATGCGGAGGCAGAGCACAAAGGGATTTCGAGGAGGAAGAAGATGCAATGAAAGCGAAGGAGGGAACCGCTACCGCTTCCTCTGCTTTTATGGGGAAGTGGGGGCGCCGCTTTTCTCATTAAAGAACGTGGGCACGCCCCATCCCACGACGCCAAGAATCGACGCTGCTGGCTGCTGCACGGGAGGCGGCAGAGGGAGAAGTGGAGTCGGCACGCCAGGCCTCGTGTGCCTGCAGACTGCTTTTGGGCCCGCCCAACAGCGCACTGCAGGTGGCCCAGCCCCGGGCTCCTGCTGGTGAGCTAAGGTAGGGGTACCTCAAGATTCTCAACTTGTGCACGGGCAGCTGCAGCCCCCGCAGCTAGATCTACCACATGCTTGCCGGAGACCATTCCCGCCCATATCAAGCCATTCAAGAACAAAGTGTACAAGACAGAAGATCAAGACCCCTGCAAGAGGAGCTTGCCGGGAGGGCCGCCCCAGCTCAAGGTTACCTCGCCACGCAAGGCCTCCGGCGAGAGGAGCTCGCCGGGAGACTAGAAGATTACATCATAGAAGACACGCCGGTGTTATACGCCCCCGGCGAGGGCCCGGGAGCGGCAAGTTACAAAGCCCGACAAGCTTCCGGTCCGCAAGATCAAGACCCCGCAAGGTACTTGCCGGAGAGCTGCGCCACAGTGCCCGCACTCCAGCTCATCTCGCCCACACGCCGCCTTAAGCTCTTCCAGAGACGCGGGCGGATGGCTGTGCTGCTCGGGGTGCGGTGGCACTCCACGGTGGTGGATCCATCACCGCGGGCGTACGGAGACGCAAGGGCGGAGCTTTTGGGTCGACGGCGACGGCATTAAATGCCTTTGTCCCCCATCACAAAGTAGGTAGAAACCACTGCTCAAGCTAATCGTAGCTACACTGCTTCCGCGACTGCTCCAACTACCACCCCTTTTACATTTTTACCCTTTCTCCACGCTGACACCTGTTGGTGACCCTTGGCACTATAAAAGGAGGCCCATGCACAACGAGGGGAGGGTCGAACTTTGCAACTCCCACGCTGGTGTAGCTGCCATCAGTAGCTCTTCAAGCTCCCGAGCACAATACAACACAAAGCAGCAGAGGGTTTACGCGTCCCATCGCGTCCGGTTGGGTAAATCCGCCTCGCTGCATCGCTCGATCCGCTTCAGGCCTCCTCCGCCTCGATCAAGACTTCACGAAGGGGCCCCGGCCCCATAGGTGCTCGCGGCGGGCGGGTCTCCTCCGTCCCGTCCCGACAGACGGGCATTTCTGAGTATTGACTTAACGGCAGAGGGGCAAATTTGAGCATGCTTTGAAATTAGGGGTAAATCTAAGTAGGTGGTTCGAGATAGGGGCAGAAATGCAAATGGCCCATCATTTTAATATCCTCATCATTATCATCATGGAAACTCGAAGCGTACTTTTTCTCTAGAAGTTCATGCCTAGCTCTTATTCTTTTTATTCTTTTTCTATTTTCATCAATGGAAACTTGGATAGCTGTTAAAGATTTAGGTGTTTCACCCTTTTTATGTGGAAAAACATTATTTTTAAGAACATCCATATCATGCATAAGCCTATCCATGTTTCTACACATATCATCAACTTTACTCAATTTTTCTTCAACATAGTATTAAAAATCTTTTGAGAACTAATAAATTCTTTAATATTGTTCTCTAGTTCAATAGGTATCCTATCACTATATGAATTGACATAGGCATTACCATAATTATTAGAGGAACTACCGGGATACAATCTAGGATTCTTGAAATTTCCCATGTAAGCATTATTGTTGAAATTATTCCTTGAGATAAAATTCACAACAATAGCAGCATTAGCTTGCTCGATTAAAGTAGAAAATGGATCATCATTCGGGGCAACTAGAGCATTTTTAGCAGCAAGCATAATCGTAATAGCATCCATTTTCTCACTCAACAGAATCTACTTTCTTACCAGTTGGAGCTCGTTCGGTGTGCCATTGGTAGTAGTTTGTTGTCATATTGTCGAGAAGCTTAGTGATCTCTCCAAGTGTTATTGCCAAAAATGTTGAACCTGCAGCTTAGTGTAGGAGTTTCTTGAAACAAAGTTTAGTCCCGCATTAAATATTGTGATTTTTATTTTTGTGCTCTTACTTCCTTTGTTCTACTCAGTTTTCCCCGCCCATCTAATAAAGGCTCATTTCGCCTCCTCCACTCACCCGCGCCACAAAAGGCCAAACGTTGTTTTGCCGTCTGGTCAAAGCCTTTGACCGCCACTATGCCGATGTCGACTTGTGGGGCCGAATTCGAGATAATCGACATGTGGGACCGTTGGTGGATAGATGGGTCATGTTTCTAAAAAAGGGGACAAAATATCTCTTTCTCTCATTTCTCATCCATCATGCCCGAGCAGCCCACCTCCACCTCCCCTTATCCACCCCCAATCCGCGTCATAGCATAGGGCGATGACGACACCGTTGGAGGTGTTCTACACTGGTGACGTTGCCCTACTCGAGAAGTGCAAGGAGATCTACTTTTGGTTTTCTAGCACGAAAGCTCTAGCAGAGTATGTGTTGCAATTTGTTGATAGATGCAAGGCCTAATGAGATATGTCGGATAATTCCAGATCTAGTCAATGGAGTGACTTATATCGGGGTTTTCATCTGGGCGATCCGTAAAGCAGTGGAGTCGCCGGATCCTAATCAGCAAGCTCGCTGGTATTCATACAGGTCTCGACGCGGCCTGTCTGATCCAAAGATCAGATGAGAGCTCACAGCTATTCCAGGTGTGATACGTGCAGCCTCCTCCTGGTATATCTCTACACATAATTATGCCTCATAATATGGAGGAGTTTATGGGGACCATTGAAAGGACTGCGCCCAGAGACGAGCAAATTGTAGTTGAGGATGAGGAGGAGAACGAGGATTGGTTGTCAAAGACTGCTTCGGCCGCTGACGAGGAGGATGACGAGTATGAATATGCAGAGGAGGATAGGTATTCATATGTCATAAAGAATATGAGCAAAGACAACGATGATGTTTTAGGGGTTATGATGTACAAAGGAAAGTTGGAGGATGAGTGGTCGCCCATAGTTGTCTAATTGGAGTTGTTATGTAGGTCTAGTTTGTTTCTCGCGATGTACTGAAGTTTGCTATGTTCACCATTGATGTTCCAATGTTTTTGATCTAAGATGTGTATGCTACCTTATCTAATGTAGCTTGTTTCTTTATCATTTATTCTTCCAATGTTCACTACTGCAGGACGCTGCTAACGCGACACTACGATCTGAGACCCTTCGAAGAAACTGTGTACGATGCAATAATCGCAAACGGTGGTGCAAAAGAACCGTCAAAAAGGTGCAAAATGTTTGTGATGGCGGACACATCAAACCTGGTTCAGAGTTTACTTATGCGTGCGGTGTCGGGCATACGGTTGATTCAAAGCAGAACTGTTTATGGCGAGGAAGAACGACAAAAATGAGCAGCCATATCGATGTGTAAAAGGAGACATTTACATACGCGCTCCGATGAACTGTGTGCTATTAGGGAATGCAATAGGAATGGTCAGCCAGATCAAGGTGCGTGTGATATACAGCTTACGGTTCACTCGGACAAACTATTTTCCATTAGGCAAGAGAATCCAAACGGTTGATCTTAATGAGATGTGTGTGATATGGAGCATTTGCGATCAGCCAAAAGAACACAAACGATTCATGTAAACCAGATGTGTGTGATATGCAGCAAACAACCCACACGGATGAACTTTTTATGATGAGAAATTATAACACGTACGGTTACTATGGTAAGTTTGTGTGCAATTGCTCATCGAAAAAACTTTGAAAATGCAAACTAGTTGCTTATGATAAACAATTAACAAAAGGTAATGAGATAGACCTTCTTCAAGCCAATCAACCTGTGGAAAAACAAAAATGTCAAAATTACAAAACAAAGACCTTGATAGACCTTGCTGCAGAGATCCTCTTGCAGCCTTTATTGCGCAACACAATGGAAACGGTCGAACTGAACAATATGTGTGTGATAAGCAGCAAACAGGTCCCTGATCAGAAATGTGTGCGAAGACCAATAGTAACACAGACGATTGCTGCTAATAAGATATGTGATATGCTCTGTCTACAGAAGAATAACATTATATATAACTGAAATAAACATCCAATTACATAAGTGACTATACAAATCATTCCCACACACCTCAATAAACAAATGCATGCATTCTAAAGTAGGAGAAACGATCGTCTAGTCATCTACTTCTTGTCACACTCCCGCCATCGCCTCCGTGGCTTGATCCTCTTTGGGGCATGAAGAAGACACTTCGATGTCAACGATCCACCAGACATCTCGTAGCTTGTGTACGATCCGTCGGCACGCATTTGACGGTTGTTCATCCAGCCTCTCATGCCAAACACCGTGCTGTGCAATCTTGTCCTTCTTGCTCTCATCCTTCCTCTTCATGTAGTAGGGGTTGATGATGGTCGAGGTGAGGTCAACCAGGGAGTTCAGTTTGTTGTTGTATCTGCCCCAGACCTTGTAGTGGTCCTGGATGTTGACAAGATTTCGACATTTCAAGTCCGAAACCTTGAGCGCTTTTAGATCGTTGGTGGTGTCCATCGTAGCCAAATTGTAGTCGGAGTTGTTGATAAACCTGCAGAAACACTCGCAAGGCCTTGTGGCCAGGTGGTAGTGGTAGACGAGGACATCATGTTGCATGCACAACTGGGCAACGACAACCTTCTAATCGTGCCGGGCACGACCGATGGTGTACTCGAGGTCGAAGCCGACCACTTGGTACTTGTCCTCGGCAAGGAACTACTCCATAGTTTGGATGGATCTCTCCACTGACACCAAACCGTTCGTGTACACCAACAAGAGGGCCTTCCCCCTCACGTGGGTGTCCACCACGTGATGCATGGTGAACTACCCGCTGTTGTCATCGCCGGTCACCGGAGCGCCATTGAGCCACGGGATCGCCATTGAACCGCTGGATGTCCTGGCTCAGATGTGTCGCCATGGAGGTGCCTATTGTGTCTTGTCACGTGAGAGATGAAGGTAAAAGGCTACATGAATAAATGGGGCCGGTGGCATGGATTCTCAGGCTCCTGCATGGCAGTTTTGCAGCGGTAACTACATTGTTGGGCCGCACCAAGAACCGCATGCACACGAACGCAGCGTGATCGCAGCGCTGGTCCCAAACACTAGCAGCGCGGTGGTGGGATGAGGGCAGAGCACCTAGAGGGACGCAAGAGCAGAGGCAGCGCAAGGGACGCGAGCGTGAGCGTGCTGCCGCCTCAACCTCAAGCAACCACACACATAGAGCAGTTGAACACGCAGAAATGGTCACCTACAAGTCGGCCGACACTTATGCGCTGGCCAAGTGAGAGAGCGCCATGTGCTATAACCTCTGTCTTGGTCTATAGTCCCCTTCATATTTTGTGCCATACTTTGCCCTCAAATTTAACAAACAAAATATTAATGCATGTTAGAAAAATTATAATTGGAAACTATGTTCAAATATGAATTCAACTATATAATCTTTGGCGACATGCATTCATACTTTATTAGTTAAATCCTACTTATAAACCAGGACGGGTGTATAGTAGGTAATTCAATCGCAAACATTTTTTCATTAATCGTATGTGTACGTGGCCTTTCGTTCTCCTCTCGCACATCTTGTAACCCTGCTGCCGCAGAAGGCTTACAAATAAGCTTGCGGCTGCGGAGCGCTTTTTTGGCCAAACAATGGTGCTAATGAATCAAGGTTAGCCCGCTCGGCAACCTCGCAGGTTCCTCGCAAGCTTCCCGCCTCGACCGGGTGAAATCCCCAAAATCCCAATTCTACCGCCTGTTATAAAACCTCGTGGCCGAGTCCCGCGTCGATTTTCCCTCCCTCCCTCGTAGCTTATCTCGCCTACTTTCCCACAATAGCCAACGACACCGGTCCATCATGGTCACTCAGCCACTCCGCCATCATCAGACGATAGCTCTAGCTAGGAGGCTACACCGCGGGCAGCGGTGCAGTCCCCGGCATAGTGTAGTGCGCGGGCCCCTCGGCGGCGCGCGAACACTCACCACATGTTCCGCCGCCGCGTCTGCCCGTCGGCAGCTATTGCCGGCCGCCGTTGCCACCACACCACCATCGAAAGCCAGGGCGATCGCCCATTCCGCCGCGGGCGTCTGGCGGTGGACGGGCCGCCGGGGCCGCCACCCCACTGCCGGCCACCGTGGCCATCACCCGCTCTGCCATTGCGGCCCAAAGGCGGGAGGTGGTGGTCGTGGCCTCCACCCCATCATCGGCTGCCATGGCCGCTAGCCCACCATCGACCGCCGGGGTCATCACCCACACATGCGTCGGTGACCTTGTGCGCTACACCAAGTTCCTGCGGGAGGAGGAGGGGCATCTCGTCGAGCATGCAAAGAGCATTATCGCCGCCGTGGCTGCGGCACACTCCACCTCAGTGGTGAGGAATTAGGAGATCTACGAGGAGAACCACCGCTTCGAGAGGGGTCTTCTGGAGCAGCAGAGGGCATTCGAGGTGAGCGTCGCTGAAGTTGCAGCAACGGCAGCACCGTGATTGGAGTTGTCTAGCTTGCCGGTAGGCTCCTCCTCCTACCTCTTACTGAAAAGCGCCGGCCGAGGAGAGGTTGCCAAAGGATTACAAAGCCCATCCGTAGTAGTATTTAGGGGCTATTTTGTTCAGTTCATCTAACTATAGATGTGGTGGAACTGTACAATGTACTTAAAATTAGCTAGTATAAAAAGTAGAACTAGCTATTTCAGTACGTGGTTGGCAACAACTGGGGAAAAGTTTGGTCGGTTCAGCTATTGAGTTGAACTGTTTGTATAAATTAAGCACGGTTGCTTAATCTATGAATGAAATCTATGCTTCATTACTGAATTTTAGTTGCAAAAATTAGATACTACTAATGATTTTGAGCTGCATATTTTGACAAATCACAGTGTTACAAGGTTGACAAATGGCAAAGTTACTAAATCAACAAATGTCAATCTTTCCAGTTTGACAAATGGCAATATACCGAATATGACCGATGCAAATCTTACAAAATTGTTTGTAAGTGGTTGCACACGGGTCATCCAAAACAACCATTTGCACTGAAGTGATGCACAAATCCTGCTCTCGCTTTGCATATGAGTGTTCTATCTAAAACGCTTATGCATCAAGAGCTACACAAATCTCTGCCGCATATTTTTTTCCTTGGCTTCCGGGAAGCCGCTGGCCATATGGGTGTTCTAACTAAAAGTTTGCGATCGAGATACAATATTAAACCCAAGAAAAACTATTTCAGCGGTGGCGGAGGCGCGTGTCGCGCCATCCTTGTGGTTGTCGTCCTCCCGACACCGTTGTTGAAGTCTTCAAGGAAGCACGTAATGTTCTTCACTTGTAAATCGAACATCATGTAGTCACGCGATCGACGGGCAGGGCGCGGGAGGACGGTAGCTGGCGGTACTGAGTAGTAGCGGTCGATGGCGGCGTCCCATGCCGCTGAGGGGGGCATGCGCACAGGCACAGGCGGTGGGTGCAGCCAAATGCAGAGGGACCGACTCAAGAAGGGTGGAGCGATACAAGACGGCACGGCACGGGCACGGGCGCTGGCGCTGTCATGTTCATGAGCTCGCGCTGGTCCGCGGAGACCCCAGTGACACTCGTGACTTCCATCTTTGCGATAGTGCTTGGCGACCAGCCTGTCAATGCTACGGTGATGGTCGGCCAAGGAGCGGGATGGTAGCTCGATGGGAGGGGCAGCAACAGCTATGCCAGCTCATTTTGGGCCATGTCGATGAGGCCCCATTCCTCCTTATTTTCTATCTCCTCCTGCTCGAATCCTCTTCACCAAACTTGAAGACTAGTGGCAGATGATCCTTCCGGGCCATGGCGCGCAGGAGGTCTCATGGAGGGAGGGAATGGGAAGCTTAACAAAGAAGTCTACCCATATTAAGCAGCCGCCGGCACCTTTTGATGGAGAGGAAGGCACGCGCCATGGAAGTCAAAGGGCTTGATTCCTGAAGTGAGCCAAGAAGCGCATAGCCAGACGCTTCCCGTGAGCTTGCACATTGAGGACAGCTTGCACGCCTCGTTAGCTCATGATTGGATCAAGGCGACGACGCCTCTGCTCAAGCTAAGCCTGTCCGCACGGCACCTCCTATAGCCATTGAAACCAAGACACGTCGCATCACGTGAATGGTTAAAATAATGCACACGATTTGAATTATACAAACGTTTGCGATGTTAGAGTGGCAGCTATTTTTTTGAAAATGCCTTCGTTGGCTTTTATTCGAGTGCTTCTTCTCCAAAAATGGACACGAAAATACCACAGCATGTCGGGTGCCATTCCATGATAGCATGCGAAGTTTCATGGATTTCAGACAAGTTTTGGTTTTGCTAGAATTTAAAAACAAAGCATCCCAATGTTTTGCCGGCAATCAACAGTGTCCTGGTGTTTCAAATTCATTACCGTTATTTGCATGGGACCTAAGCATGCACCCAAGTACAAAGATTTGATTTTTCAACCAATTTATATGCACTGGAGCATGTGCATGTAGTTCAAATTTGAATTATTCACATAAAATGCCTAGAAAACCCAGTTAACGTATAAAAATGTTTCTGAAGTGGCTACCATGCACTGCTCGGATGAACTGCCTTCGCGTGCTTTAACGCGGTCCTACACTATTCTTACTTCAAGCTCAAAATGCTTGGACCTCGTGGCGTTATTACGGTCAATGGTAATATGGAATGCTCACTCCATACTGAAGAGCACATTGTGGCCCTTGCAGCTGAAGTGTACAACGGCCTCATCAAGCCTAACAACTCATCGGCCAATAAAGTCGTCGACACACACAAACATGTCTGGTCCGCACATAGTAGTGATAAGTCAATGGATCCGGACCTTGATTAGCAGTTCGACCTCCGTCGACTGCCCCATCGGGTCGCGGCTTATGTACCACGTGTATATAATTACGCACTGAAAATACCTTGGGCGGCGCTAGAGGCAAACTGCGGAATAAGTCCATTACACGGCTCGATCATACTTGGACCGCATATATTTTCTTCCTTTTAACAGAGGTTCATCAAGAGCCCTACTTACAAAATGCTTGTCACAGGAGATCCTTTTAAGGCCAACATATCCCAACCATCCAACGATCCTCTCAAAGGACCCACTACTAAGGAGGAAAGGCGCATATGTGTAGTTGGGCATCATTGGAGTTTCTTTTCCAAACTGTGGTTCTTTAGGCCCTGTGATAGACTTTCCCTTATGTAAAATCTTTTCCTTTTTTTGCTGGGCATGTAACATGACCCTCATATTGAATGATATTGCCTGTGGTCGACATATCAATAAAGATACGAAGGGCACAGGTGCTTATCACCTTCTTGGTTGGGTTCTTTGGACTTTTCTCCTTGTTATCTATGCTCCACCTTACGGTCGATGGGCATACGTGGCTTGACACGATCTTCATACAAGGGGCTGTCTCCGGCCCTGCTAAAATTCTTAAGTCCGAACTCCCACAGGGAACTCTTCGGCGTCCCGGAAATTGCATTATATGCATCTGCTCCGAATCATGTCTTTGGTTTATACTTGGGTTGCCCGGCTCCTATGTGTGCCACCTTATGTTCCGCAAGTTCGGCTAAGGTAGTAAAGGGAGAACTGCTCCGATTTTATTTCCGGTTCATCCGGTCAAGTACCTCAGTAGAGAAAGCCGAAAACTGATTGTCATGATAAACGAGAGCGGATTAGCGATCCGGTGACTTAGTGTTATACTATTAATCATTAGCGATTTATGCCATGTTATACGAGGGACTGGGTTTTTGAACAGCCACATTGCAAAGGCACCGCACTCCATATTGCCGATCACGCAATGAGGGGCTAAGTACTTAGCACCACTGTCGGTGTCAAAACCGACGGATCTCGGGTAGGGCGTCCCGAATCGTAAGCGCCTAGGCGGATGGTAACAGAGACAAGGGACACGATGTTTTTACCTGTGTTCGCCCTCTCGATGGAGGTAAAACCCTAGTCCCGCTTGATTGATATTGATGATATGGGTAGTACAAGAGTAGATCTACCACGAGATCGAGAGGCTAAACCCTAGAAGCTAGCCTATGGTATGATTGTTGTTCGCCCCACGGACTAAAAACCTCCGGCTTATATAGGCACTAAAGAGGGTTAGGTTACACAGTAGTCGCCATAATGGTAGGAGATCTACATATCTCAGACGCCAAGATTGCCTTCCACGCTAAGGAAAGTCCCATCCGGACACGGGACGAAGTCTTCAATCTTGTATCTTCATAGTCCAGAGTCCGCCGAAGATGATAGTTTGGCTATCCGGACACTCCCTAGTCCGACTCCTCAAGAGTCTCCTAACCAGCTTCAATGACGACGAGTCCGAGCGCATATTGTCTTCGCATTGCAAGGCGGGTTCCTCCTCCAATACTTCATAGAAGATTTTGAACACAAGGATAGTGTCCACCGCAAAATAAGTTCCACATACCACCATAGAGAGAATAATATTTACACAAATTCAATCTGCCGACGATTTCGTGGCGTGACATCATACCACCTACCAAGCCTTTATTCAATCGCTTTTAATGTTCCACCTCATGCGCTTAGCGAGGCGGTTTCTTTGGCACGCCTTGTCAAAGCAGATCGTGGTCCCTTATTCCGGATTCTCATCAATACAAAGGTAACCCAACAGGCTTCATTGGCACGCCTCTCTATCGGCGAGCCCCGAACTCGTCACGGGAAGGCTCTTGGTATTCAACCTCTTTATAAAGAGACCAAGGCTCCGCCTTTCTTTCAATCTCAATCGACCTACCTCGCCGAGTTCCAACACCCAAAGCTCCAGATACAGGCGCTTCGGACCTTCGATGATGTCCAGCTCTGACCTGCAAGGCCGGTGGATGCCTTCCTCCGTTACGGAAGAAGATGTGCTAAAGTTAAGAGATGCCAGGTATCTAACCGACGAAATTTCGCATAGGCTGCCTGCCCAAGGGCAGGTTATTCCCACTCCCAAGCCTGGTGAAAGTGTGGTGTTCACGTCTCACTTCCTTCGGGGGCTAAGCTTCCCGACAGACCCCTTCATGAGGGGGCTCATGTTTTACTATGGGTTGGAATTTCACGACTTGGATCCGGAGTCCATCCTCCACATCTCATCGCTCATTGTCGCAGGCGGCCTTCCTCCGTGATTACCCTCACTTAGGATTGTGGCTCAAGACCTTCAAAGTGGAGCCGAAGATGATCAAGGGGCAACAGGCAGAGTGCAGAGGGGCTATTATAAGCAAGAATGCTGATGCTCCATGGCCCGAGGGCTCTTTTCAAGAGGAGCTCAGTTTATGGCAACAAGAGTGGTTTTATATCACAGCTCCCAGGGGCACCAAATGGGTGGCGCCACCTGTCTTTCGCTTGGGTCCTCCACCGCGGCTGGCATCATGGGTCAATAAAGGGCTTGACTGGGGGCCGTCCAAGGACGTGCCCTTGTTGCAGGGCCACATTCGAGACCTCCTAGAGAGAGAGATCACTCTGGTCATAGTAGTGCAGGTCATGCTGATTTGTCGCATCCTGCTGTGCAGACGTCACCCCCTCCGCCCGTGGGAATTTAACCCGGAGGGACCACGAGCTCTCCAACATTTTATGGGCGCAACACCGGTGGAGATGTACAAGCTTTTCTTCGGATCACAAGAGATGTGTCCGGACTTGGCCGAGGACGCAGGTCTGAGCTGCAATCGCCCAGATACTCAAGTAAGTAGGCCTGTACCCGGACACGCTATACTATATTTATCACAAACTTTCCCTTTAAAAGAGCTGTCCCTTGAACAGGAGTGGATAGCGAAAGCAAAGTTAATCAGGTGTCCGGCCCCCCTCCCTAAGACCACGCCGGATCCCGTGTTAACCAGGATACTGGAGGTTGCGCCTTCGGAAGATGGTGAAGGGGGGAACAAGGAAGCTACCGCCTCTGAGAAGGAGGCTGCCAGGAAAGGAGGGATCGAGAATCCCTCCATCCAAGGGAAGAAGAGGACCGCCTCTGAAGACCCGGACACCATGGACTCAAAGCGGGGAAGAAATTCGCCGAGGGTCCGGGCCAGAGATGCCTTTGGCTGCATTATGCCCCCAAGGATCAGCCTCCACCGAGCCGTAAGTAAAAAGGGAGTTTTTATTAAAATAAAGGATATCCCTGCCCTATTTCTCGGCGAAGATAACCGGAGTTTTACCTTGTAGTTTGATCTCAGCTCTTCTCAAAGACAAATCATCTTCGGGATCTTCGCCCGAGATGATAGAGAGCGAACGCCCCCGCCGCATCTGTCAGATGAGGCGGCGACTCGAGGTGTCGCCGCCAAGGGTTTCTTCGAGTCCGCGGGCCGAAGGCAGTCATATTTCCCTCAAAGCCTCTTCGCGGTCCGCCTTTGAAAAAGGCCATCGGACGAGTCCGCACCACCGTGTACGATCGGAGGAGCTCAAGGATCTGGCTGGCAGCATCTATCTCGTAAGATCACCGTATGCGTTAATGGGTACGGTGATTGAAAGGACTTCATCCGCTGAGAGCGGATTGCACGGCCGCCGGTTTATCGACAGGTTTTGACGACGCAAAATGATGTACCTTTCACGCCTCCGCATATAAAATGCGCCATGTGTAGATAGTAGCCCCTGAGGCTCGGTGTCTTGTCAAAAATGACAGCGCGCCGAGCATCATAATCCGAGGTATAATGTGTCGCCCTTCCTATGCAGGTGGCGAATTGTCCGGTGGCTAGCCGGACTGATGAATTTGCCGAACTAAAGCGGCAACTTGACGTGGCAGATGTTGACATCGCGCTTGTCAATAGGCGACTTGACGAGTCACAAGGTATGCAATTTCCCCGCGGACACCTGGTAAGGTAGCTTGATGCCCGTGCCTTAAAACAAGTATGCTTGACGCAGATGGTGCCGCTGCCATGGAGAACCTGCGGGCGGAGCTCGCCCGAGCCAAGGAGCAGGCCAGAAAGGGTGACGCGGTTGTTTTAAAGGCGTCAAGAGCTAAAAGTTTAACAGGCGCTCATCGCCAAGCAAGAAGGAAATGGCTGAGATGGCCGTGGAGTTGAAGAATGCCGATCACTGCAAGCTTTTTGAAAAGAAGATCGGGCGTACAAGAGGATTCAAGAAGGCCACTATCGAGGCTAAGGATGCTCGCTCGCGGCGAGAGCTTTGAAGGAGGAGCCGCGCTGGCCGTAGATATCGCGCTGGAAAGCCCTTCCGCTGCGGAGGAAGTTCACGGATCCTAAATATGCTCGGCTGACCGGCCGTGGAGTTCGGAGGATGCTTATTTGACTTGGCGGCAAGGCTGTGGACGCGCCGAACTCTTCCGAGATCAAAAGGATAATGAAATGGAAAAGGTTTTTTGGTCGCAGCCCATAATCCAGTATGCCTTCTTCGATTAACCGATCGCTAATCAATGGGCGGAGCTGAATAGGTTATCCGGACTTGCGATGAAGGATGTCGTGAGTCTTTTGTGGCCGAAAAGGCCCGAGCCGAAGAGTTATTTTGGTTTAGTGCAGCAGTTCCTTGGTGCGGTGCCGCATATCAATGCGAGGAGGTCGGCATGCATAGAGGGTGCGCAGATGGCTCTTGCCCGTGTCAAGACATACTGGGCAGAGATGAAGGACACCGATGTTGCATCCCTAGATTCGGACGGAAGCCGAGTACCTTTCGAGCAATATCTTCAGGAAGTTCTGCAGGGCGCTCGTTTAATAGAGACGCAGTCCTCAAAGGATATTATGTTCGAATAACATGTAGTATTGTGAAACAATGTTTTGATGAAATATAAAAGCTTTTTATACTTGTGCTTTCAAGAATTAAAATACCTCCCAGTGTCAAGCATGTATATGTGTATATAACCTGAAAGATGGCAATCTTCGGCTTCGGCCCCCACACATATAATGCGGGGGTGTTTGCAAAGGGCGCATTTTCACACTTGATCCAACATCTTGGTCCTATAAAGGAGGTGGTAGCGTAACAAACTAGGCAACCTGTCGGTGTACTAGAGTAGGGGTACCCTAGTATCCCGAACTTGTGCACGGGCAATGCAGAAGACTTCGCAGGCAAGGCTTGCCGGTGACCGCCAAGGTCCTCCGTGGTTCCTTTGGAGCCATTCAAGAACAAAGTATTCAAGCCAAGGAGACAAGGCCCGCAAGAGGAGCATGCCAGAAGGCCAACCAAGGCATCTCAGGAACTTGCCGCGACGCTGCTTACGGCTCCCGGCGAGGCCCGTGAGCGATAAGCTTCCGGACGCGACAAGACAACGATCACAGGTAAGGCGCTTTGTCATGCAAGTTACCACTCAGACTCCACGCCCGCACATCCACCAACGGTCACCCTCGACCTTTCCAGCGCCAAGGCAGGAGGCTGTGCAGCCAGCCGTGTGCGGTAAGCGGCGCTGACAAGATTGCCATCGCGGCAGCGTGGCGCCCCCGACGGTCCTTTTTGCACTATTTGGGTGACGCAGACGGGCATTTAATGCCTTTGTCCCTCGCCGCCGTGGTTAGGTATGATACATCAGAGCAGCTAGTTGTACCAACCGCAACACCTTTCCATTTTTACCTTGTCTACGCGCAGCACTGCCGGTGACCCCTTGAGCATATAAAGGAGGCCCATGCGCAACGAGAAGGGGGGTTCAAGGCAGAAAACACTCACGCCGGGTCTCGTTAGCAGCTAGTGTGCTGTAGCACTCAACGCCCCCGAGCAAGAACTCAATACACTGCATATGCAGCAAAGGAGTATTATCTCCGGAGAGTCTGCTGGGTAACCGCTGTGTAAGCCACGATCTGCTTTTTCGCACTCTCCGCCTCGCCAACCGAAGGCTCGGGTCCGCCGGACCCATAGGTGTTTGTGATCAGCTTCGACATCTTTGGCGCGCTGTAGGGCGCCGAGGCCGTGTGAACTCGATCCGCGCTCACACGAAGTTAGATCTTCATCTTCTTCATCGACATGCCACCGAAGAAGAAGGCTTTGAGGCAGTTGTTCCGGCCCGGCTGTTGATCCCACCACCACCGGAGCGTACAGTGGTGGGGTAGACACCGGGCGAAGAACGGGCGCCGACGAGGGAGTTCACGGTGATGCCAGTCCAAGGACAAGGCTGCGCGACCTCGGCGCTCAGACATGCACCGCTACCATCTCAGAGGCGCGGGACCGATAACGCCATGGAACTCACGGTGCTATACGTTGTTGGACCGAGATCGAGCCAGCTGATCTCGGGTGCTCAAGACCAGCATGCACGCCAAGATGCCGGGCACGAAGCGAGACACGGTCGCCGACGGGATATCGCCTTCTAACTCTGGTTAGAAGTCGGAGCATATTCGCCTCGCACCGCTTCGCCATCGCCGCCCACCACTTCAGCAGGCTTTGGCGCGAGCTCAATCGCTTCCCGGATTACCCTCCAACGGCATAAGATCGACGTAATGGAGAGCCACCATTCAGAGTCTCATTGGCTTCGCTTAACGGCAACACCCCACGGCAGCGGAGTACATCGCAGCCGCAAAGAAGATTGCCAGCACGAGCCGATGGCGATAAACCGTGGGGTGCAACCACCGCACTCCCACCCCGGGTTAAGATCGCCGACTCGCGGATCTACCTCGACAAATGACTCCACCGCATCATCAGATCCACGAGCTCGCCGCGATCAGCGCCAAGTTCTTCACGAACGACAGAAGAAGACGCCAGACCGATCGAGGCCGAAGAGAAGCGCAGCCAATCGACCAGCTGCCGGGCCCTTCCGTCGACATGCATGCGCCAGGGAACCAGTGACTTGCCGACGCGTAGGTTTGCCCTGCTGCTCACTCGTGAGCGCGGCAAGTCAAGTGGCCCAAAGACGAAGAATTTCTGCCGACGCATTGCGAGAAGCACGACGGCAAGTTGCATCCGCCGGAGTTCTCAGATCTACACCATCGCGTGCAAGCTGCCGGGGCGGACGACAAGATCCTTGCTAACTACTTCCGGTGCTCAAGCTTCCAATGTCAGTCCTCGCCATGCACTTGCCGGATAACTCCATATCCTCTTGGCAGATCTATGCCATCAGTTTGTTGGCGCTTTACAGCGTGCCACAAGCCCTCATGGCTAAGAGAGACCTTCATCTCGCCGCCTGTAAGGAAGGAGAGCCCCGCAAGCAGGTTATCAGAGGTTCAGCCGTACAAAGACAACATCTCAGATGTCCACCCCCTGCCACGGTCATCGCCGCTGCTCCATCGGACGCGGCGAACCGCAGGATGCGGAGGAGATGGCGATCCGCAAAATCAAAGACGCTGCGAGCTATATGCCCTGGCCGGCTGGGCAAGACGGTTGAGGAAGGGAGGAAACTCCCCGGAGAGAATACAGGAGCAGCAGGATCTCGACAATGAGGATGCCGCCTCGCAAAGAAAAACCGCCATGGAACAACAGAAGAAGAAAGGCAAAGATGTGCTAGTCGCTGAGCAGTCCAAAGAACGAGGTGGTGCCAAGAAAGCTAAAGCTGGTAGCTCCGCAAAGAGATTGCCGTGATGCACCAATCGCCGGGCCGGGTGGGCGGTCGCCGACAAGCGTGACGGCACCAACAAGCAAGATCGCAAGATCCACCGCACTAAGGGCCATGACCTCCGTGAGCTGCAAGAAGGTCAAGCAGCTTGTCAAGCAGCAAAAGGCTGAATACGAAGCGACGCGAAAAGAAGAAGGCTAAGAAGGTGCCGGAGGATCCAAGAAGAACGCCTGCCGAGGAGGACGCCGCAAGGCCAAGCAGGGCAAGGAGACAGACTCCTCCGCCGCCGCGACAAGGATGAAGATGACGACGACGGCGAAGTTATGGATGATGACAAGACCGTGAGCAGGAGTTCCGTAAAGCCACAGAGGTCCCTGGGCGGCTGACGGGCAAGAGTCAGATACTTCCCAAAGGCCAGCCAAGCAAAGGTGCGGAAGTCAAAGCGGCGTAACCACCCGGCCGAGTCACGCAAGCCTCGAATGGTCCAAAGACGCCTATCATCTTTTGATATTGAGGACCACCCCGACGATAATCAAGGTCGGTGCTTGCCGATGTTGGTTTCACCAACTATCCGCAACCTCAAGGTCACTAAGATGTTAGTTGACGGCGGGCCGGCTTTGAACCTCGATCTCCTCCGCGTACTCCTAATCTCCCAGATCCCCGAGAAGCGAAGCTCGAATCGATCCAAGACATTCCAAGGAATCAATCCGGGAAGGAGCAAGTCAAGGGAAAGATCACGCTGCCGCGACATTTGGCAGCGAGTCGAACTTTCAGATCAGAGGGTCACTTTTGACGTTGTTGACTTTCCATTGCCTTACAATGGATACTCGGCCGTCCGGTGTCGGTAGTATTAAGGTAGGGGTACCTCAAGACTTAACTTGTGCACGGGCAGCCCCTCAGCCTCCCCGCAGCTAGATCCATCAAATGCTTGCCGGAGACCATCTCCGCCCCGCACTAAGCCGCTCAAGAACAAAGTATATAAGATAGAAGCTCAAGACCCCTGCAAGAGGAGCTTGCCGGAAGGCCATTCCTGTGCTCAAGGCTACATTATACTTCCTGCAGATCCCCGGCGAGAGGAGCTCGCCTGGAGGACTAGAAGATCATGTGGCAGAAGACACGCTGGCTGCTGCCAAGCTTCGGGCGAGGACCCGGGAGCGGCAAGTCACAGAGTCCCGGCAAGCCCCGGTCCGCAGACAAGGCCCCTCAAGGTGCTTGCCGGGAGAGCTATGCTACGCGTTCAAGACTCCAGCTCATCTGCCCACGCTGCAGCCTCCAAATTCTTTCCCGAGACGCTGTATGGGTGGTCGCCGGTCCGCATGAGGAATGCGTGGCACTCCACGGTGGTGGCTTCGCCGCTGCGGCAAAGAAGACGCGATGGCGGGAGTTTTGGGCGACGGCGACGGCATTTAATGCCCTTGTCCCTCCTCGGCAAAAGTAGTAGAAAGCACCGAGCTGCACCGTTCCGCGACTGCTCCAACTACCACCCTTTACGCTTTTACCTCTACCTCACGCTGACACCCGCCGGTGACCCTTGCCCTATAAAAGGAGGCCCATGCACAACGAGAGGAGGTTCCACGACTAGCCACTCGTGGAAGGCTCGAGCCTCAGCAACTCTAGCGCCGATTCGCCGCCACACACCACTCCACCGCTTCGCCGATTCTTGAGCAAGATCTAATACAACACAATGCAGCAAGAGGGTTTTACGCGACCATCGCGTCTGCTGGGTAAAATCCTCGCGCATCGCCGATCCGTTTCCGCCGCAACCTCCGCCTGCATCAACACACGGCGGCCCCGCCCCATAGGTGCCGCGCCACCCATCGCCGCGACATCTTCGGGCGCGCTGTGGGGTGCCGAGGTTGTGCGAACTCGATCCGCTGTCAAGGCCGCCATTTTCATCAACCTCTCCAGTCTTGGCACGATTTCATCGATAATCGCGGCTATGGCCTCAAGACGAGAGCTGAGGGTCGCAGATCCATCTCGCCTTTCTCCGCCGCCACCGGAGCCGACGGCAGGCGGAGGAAACGCCGGAGGAAGGGTGGACACCGCGAGGGCGCCGCGGTGCTACCAGATCTGTGGACAGACGGAGGACCATGCCTCGCCTCCGTGAGATCTCAAGGCCCAATCCAAGATATAGCGCCTCAGCCGGCGCCCATACTACGAGAAGGTGGTATCCGCCACCGAGGCAAGAGCAAGGGGGGTTCAAGCGGGACGCCCGGATCGCTGTCCATGCATGAGTAAAGCGAAGAGGTCGA